>CM031239.1:132750784-133350784 GCA_018340775.1 Taxus wallichiana var. yunnanensis | reverse complement strand
TTGGGAAACATTATAAAAGGAGCTATTTTGTACATGTACAAGCATTCGAGAGTCTATGTAAAATATTGAAATGCTCATAACTTGAGCTAGGGAGGGAATTTTGAGATGAAGTAAAAAGTGACTCCTATTATTTTTGGTAGAGGAACATGATGAGAAGATCAGATTATTGTAGAAATATTTTTAAAGATTTATTTTCAAGATTTTAATAGATCGGTCCCATTCAATCGGACCTAGAGACGTAGGCCACAAGTGCCGAACTCCGTTATCAATTCCTGTGTCAAATTGCTGGTGATTCATCTCTTTATTTTCTGTTTTTACATAGTACTTTCAGTTTTAATTCTTTTATTAAAAATACAAAAGGATATAATGCTCAATTTTTACATCGAAAATCAATACAAAGCAAAGTTTTGTGTGTGCACAATTGCTAGTTAAAATTGATTTTCAGATCATTGGTATCAGAGCTGGTTTTGACTGATTTTTGGTTCAAATTAACGTGTTTTGGATTGCAAGTTATGTTTTGGATGTTAACAAGGTCTCAATCTAAGAAGGGTGAAGGAGAGTTAGTTGAAGGAGATCCCAAAATTGGTACCAGACGATCTCGAAGTCCTACAATGGCAAGGATCAAGAGGAAGAAAACTTTCATCAATCATTCCTACAGATGAAGGAAATGGTGGAAGAAATGTACCAAGATAGACAAAGGGAAAAGGGAACTAGAGAAGGTAAGAAAGAAGAAAGCTCTAGTTTTGATATTCCTAAAAGAGACCCTTTAAAATCTGATTTTCCTTCATTAAAGTTAGATATCAAGTTTGAATTGCCTATGTATATTGGAGAGCTAAATGCAGAGAAGTTGGATAACTGGGTCAAGCAAATAAAAGTATATTGTAGGGTTCAGATAATTTTTGATGATGAAGCAAAGATTCATTTGGAAACTCTTCGGATGGGTGGCACAACACTCATTTGGTGGGAGAGTAAGCTTCAGGAAGTGGAAGAAACCAAAGGTAAAGAAATCACTTCTTGGTCTGAATTTGTTTCAAATCTTAGGCAACAATTTTATCCTCTTGGTTATAAGAAACAAGCTATGATGGATTGGAAAACATTAAGACAAACTAAGGGACAAAGTGTTCAAGAATACACATAGGAATTTAGGAAAAGGGCTCTAATTCTAGGAATTTCTCTAAACACAGAAGAAACACTGCTCAAATATATTGGTGGATTGCATAGTTATCTAAGGCATATGATACTTGTTTTAGGTCCTACTAATCTTGATGCAGTATGTGTTCAAGCAACCCATTTGGAAGCATGAGGGAAAATGAAAAGGAGTCCTCTTTCTCTTCTTTTAATCAAAAGAACAAGCAATCTGAAGGAAAAGGTTTGAAAGAACAAGGAAAAGGAAAGGGTAAGCATAAAACAAACTCTACTGTTAAGAAGGAAGATGAAAAACCATTTTGTAATCATTTAAAAAAACCATGATGAGTCTAAATGTTGGAAATTACATCCTAAAAATAAGCCTAAATGGATGGTTAAGAAAGGAAAATAAAATAAAATAAACATTGTAGTGATGATCTTGGTTCTGATTCAGGTGATGAAACCAAAATCACAGCTATGAGTTTTCAAGGTAAATCAACTCTTTCAATTTCCAACAATAGTACTACAAATGTTGCATCTTCTTCTAGTAAACAAACTATACATGATGATAAGAAAAGGAATGAGCTTTTCCACATTAGAGTAATTTCAAAGCATACAAAAATTGATACTCTTTTTGATAGTGGATCTCAAGCTAATCTAATTTCTGAGGAGGTTGTTAAGAAATTAGGACTCAAAACTAAACCACATCCTAAGCCTTATCCTTTGGGCTGGGTTTGTGATGATGCAAAACTGTAGGTAACTAAAACTTGTACTTTCATATTTTCCATTATAGACAAGTTTATAGATGAGGTTGAATTGGATGTAGTTCCTTTGGATATTTGTGGGGTGGTTTTGGGAAGTCCTTATTTGTATGATCGTAAAGAAATATTCTATAGGGAAGAAAATAAATATTTGCTTGTAAAGGATGGAATTGAGTTTATTGTTAGAGCTCACTGTGAAAAGAATAATCTATCCTTGGTAACTATAGGTCAAATGAAAAGGCTTGTAAACTCAAGCAAAAGTTTTGTGCTCATGGTGGTCAAAGCCAAAGAAAAAGAACATGAGATGGCTTTTGAGACTTGCGATCTGAAACATAAGGATGAATTGGTAAAAAATGTTTCTCATTTTGATGATGTTTTTCAGGATCCACAAGGTCTACCTCCCAAAAGAGGGGTTCAACATGAGATACAGTTGCTTTAGGATGCACCTCTTCCCAATATTGGAATGTACAAGGTTGTCAGTAGTAGAGAATGAGGAAATCAAGAGACAGGTAATGGAACTTTTGGCTCAAGGTATAATTCATCCAAGTACATCCCCATGTGGTTCACCAATTATATTGGTTCCTAAGAAGGATGGAACTTGGCGAATGTGTGTTGATTTCGTGCTTTAAACAAGATTACCATAAAGAATTGTTACCCTCTTCCTAGAATAGATGATTTATTGGATCAATTAAAGAATGCAATTTATTTCACTAAGTTAGACTTAAGAAGTGGTTATCACCAAGTAAGAATTGTAGAAGGTGATGTTTGGAAAACTACTTTTAAAATGAAACAAGGATTGTTTGAATGGTTAGTGATGCCTTTTGGTTTGTGTAATGCACCAACAACATTCATGAGAGTTATGAATGAAATATTTAGACCATTCATTGATAATTTCGTTATTATCTACTTAGATGATATTCTTATTTTTAGTAAGTCATGGGATGAACATGTTAAACACATCCAGAAAGTCTTAGATGCACTAAGGAAAGAGAAATTGTATTTGAAGATGTCAAAATGTGAATTTGGAAAAACATCTTTAATTTACTTGGGTTATATTGTAGGAAATGGAGAATTGAGAATTGATCTTGCAAAAATAGAGGTTATTGTGAAATGGCCTAGACCCACTAATGTGATGGAAGTTAGGAGTTTTCTAGGTGTAGTTCAATACTGGAGAAAATTTATTGCTAACTTCTCATATATTGCATCTCCTTTGCATGATTTGACAAGTATTAAACATGTCTTTCAGTGGGGAGGAAAACAATAGAAAGCCTTTGATACACTAAAAGAGAAGATAAGTACCGCTCCGATCTTGGCACTTCCATATTTACAACATTCATTTAAGATTGAGACAGATGCTTGTGACTATACTTATCTTGATGCTGTCAAATGACCAGTGTGTTACCATTCAGAAACCTTTACAAGTGCGGTAAGAAACTATCCAACTTATGATAAAGAGTTGTATGCTTTGGTTCAAAGTGTTAAAAAGTGGAAGAATTATTTAATGGGAAAAGAAACAATTATACATATTGACCATCAACTACTTCAGTACTTACAAACACAAACCAAATTGCAGCAATATAGACATTTCAGGTGGATGGGATTTTTGTAACAATTTCATCTTGTAATCAGGTATAAAAAGGTATTCAAAACAAGGTTTCCAACATGTTATCTAGAGACCAAAGTGGTAGTAGCATCTATTCTTTTTGTAGCATAGTTCTTTGGCTCATGTTAGTTACAAGGAACAATATGTAAATGATGTTGATTTTAGAGAAGTGTATGAGGATCTAGTAAGTGGGAAACAAGTAGGAGAAAAAGATTATCATTTGCATGAAGGATTGTTATATCATTATAGTAAACTTTGTATTCCATAAAATGAACGTGTGCATATGATTAGGGAAGCACATACTTCTCTTATTTCAGGCATTTTGGTGTTAGTAAGACAGTTGCACATTTACAGAAATATTGTTATTGGCCTAGAATGCATGAACATGTAAACATGTATATTAAGGGATGTGTTCTTTGTGCCACAAGCAAGCCAAGTAACAGGAAATTAGGACTTTACACTCCTCTTCCTGTTCCAACAAGGCCTTGGGAAAGTGTTTCCATGGACTTTGTAGGAGGCTTTCCCATGACACGGAAGAAACATGATTACTTATATGTGGTAGTGGACAGATTTAGCAAAATGTGTGTGTTGGTTCCATGTACTAAACAAATAACTGGTGAGGGAACTGCACATTTATTTTTCAGTTTGTTTGGGTTCATTTTGGTTTACCTACTTCAATTATATCTGATTGGGATTCTAGATTTCTTGGGGAATTTTGGTCAACATTGTGGGGGTTAATGGACACAAAACTGAAAAAGAGCACTACTTTTCATCCATAGACCGATGGTCAAACAGAGGTTGTAAACCACACAGTAGTACATTTGCTTAGGGGATATTGTGGCAAACATCCTAAGTTATGGGATGAACATCTATATTATGTGCAACATGCTTATAATCGTGCCTTACATTCTTCTACTTTGAAGTCTCCATTTGAGACTTGTTATGGATATCTTCCTAATTCTCCATTAGATGTATATTATGGACATGAAACTGTTGTTAATGGTTTAAGTGATTCTAACAAGGCTAAAAGATTTGTGTAGAGAATACAACAGGTTCATCAAGTATGTCCATGAACAATTGGAGAAAAGTCAGGCTAAGTACAAATCTAGGCATGATAAACATAGAACTGATCACAAGTTCAAAGTTGGTGATTCAGTTTGGCTTCACATCAACAAGGAAAGACTAACAGGTGAAGGTAAAAAATTGAAACCTATATGGTATGGTCCATTCCAAATATTGGAAAAAATTGGTAACAACACTTTCCGGTTGGATTTACCTCCATATATGCAAATCTACTCAGTTGTAAATGTTGAGAATTTAAGATTGTATGAACCACCTATGATTGTTGATCATGATGATGCTAACATAATGCCTTCCATTGATGATTTTTCTCCTGAGTATCTTGATGAGTTGTAGGAAGACATCATTTTGGACAGGAAAGTAAGAACTTCGTGAAGGGGTGATATTGAGTATCTTTTTGTTGGGTTTAAAGGCATGCATTTGAACAAGGATAAATGGATGGAAACTGGAAAGGTGAGGGAGAAATACCCTCACCTATTCACCAATTAAGTTGACTTTTGGGGTCCAAAAGTTTCTCAATGGGGAGGAATGATCCAGAGGATCCTCACAAAGAAACACCGATATAAAATCTTCTTAGAATAAGTTGCAGTCATTTTTAAAGCATGGAGAAAAATTATATGATTCCGTCGATATCTTGTTTTCAGGAAACGAAGCTCATTTGCAAAATTTATAGCCTACTGAAATTTTCAGGAAACTAGAAAAATTTGGTGTTTTGTACAGGTTGGATGTGTGCACAATCGCCAAGTGTTTCAATCATATTGTGACACGTGGACAATTTGTGTGACGAACTAAAAGTGGTTTTTGGAACGCTGGTCTTGGACACTCATTCATGGAAAAATGGACCTCACTATTTACTGGTTGGGGGCCCTCAACCAGGTTCAACACACTTGATTATGGAGGGGTGTCTTGGCCTCCTTCTCATATTATCATTATACCAACTTGTGTATATATATGCCTCTAATTGCATTTTTTCTATGCATGTGGGACTAATTGATATGCCATTTAAACTAAACCTCCATAAGCATTATTTAATAAGGCACCTAAAACAATGCCAACACATACCCAAGCACCCTTTTTGGCACCCAAATAGGTTTGAATGGTCAATGGCTCATATAGCCACCTACATGCGTGGGAAATAAGCCTTATAAAGCGCCTAACTCACCCTCCAGCTTCAAATGTGGGATAAATCCCATGATATGCACCTAAGGAGATGGAGATAAGGGGATTTGAACCTTGATCTCTATGGTAAAAGATATGGGTCTTGACCGCCGTGCCACTACTTGGGAAACATTATAAAAGGAGCTATTTTGTACATGTACAGGCATTCGGGTCTGTGTAATTTATTGAAATGCTCATAACTTGAGCTAGGGAGGGAATTTTGAGATGAAGTAAAAAGTGACTCCTATTATTTTTGGTAGAGGAACATGATGAGAAGATCAGATTCTTGTATAAATATTTGTAAATATTTATTTTCAATATTTTAATAGATCGGTCCCATTCAAACGGACCTGGAGATGTAGGCCACAATTGCCGAACTCCATTATCAATTCCTATGACAAATTGTTGGTGATTCATCTCTTTATTTTCTGTTTTTACACATTACTTTTAGTTTTAATTATTTTATTAAAAATACAAAAGGTTATAATGCTCAATTTTTACATCGAAAATCAATACAAAGCAAAGTTTTGTGTGTGCACAATTGCTAGTTAAAATTGATTTTCAGCTCACAAATATATTCATGTTTTGTGAAAATAAAATCATCCACAAGAGGTGAAGACTCCTCATATAAGATTGAAAACTGTATATGTATGCTTTTGTAACAAATTTAAAATGTACAGATAGAACCTTTCTATCTAATTATGATGAGATCATTTTTGTTATTTCTGACTCGAAATAATATAATTGTGGCATAATGAGTGTTTTGATTGATGTAAACTATAAAATAATGGTTCAATGTATCTTTGAGGGCATAAGAAAACATTTCTCACAAACATTTTTCTTGCATTGTGTCAAGGATTATTTCATTTTCTTTCTCATAGAAGTGACTCATTGTTTATATGGAGAATGGAATAATTTACAAGCATAAATTCTACTATCTTTCAGAGTAATATAATTTTTGATATACATAAACTCCCAACTTTGTTGTTTGATTTTAGTGATTAATTGCAGGTATAGTTTATAATAATAAACACTAGTGAACTTGTACAATCTAAAAAAATTTGAGTTGTTACAAGGTATATTTCGGGTGTGAATGTAATTTTATTATGAGTTCCACCAAAATTCAAAATAACACCACTAACATTTAAGGCCAGTGTCAAATTTAAGGATATGTGCATACTAAAAATTGAAAGTGTGTGCCTCACACTTTCAAATTTTGAGATTTACACTCTAAAAGTGTGAGTGCGAGACTTCACACTTTCAAGGTGCGAATCTCAAACTTTGAAAGTGTGGGGCTCACAATTTCAAAGCAAGAGGCTCGCACTTTCAGATTGTGAGGCTCATATTCATCAGATTTTTGGGATATCACTTTGAAATTGCAAGGTTTTGACTTTTCATATTATGTGGCTCGCACTTACAAAGTGGTGGGGCTCTCAAAATTTTAAGATCATGGGGCTCGCACTTCGAAAATGTGAGGCTTTCAGACTTTAAAAGTGTGATCGCCACTTTTAGAATGTGAGTATCACACTTTTAGAGTGTGAGGATTTCACTTTCAAAGTGAAGGGTTCACACTTTTAGAGTGCAGGGCTCACACTTATATACAACAGATCATGACTTATAGTAATTACCAAAAGCTAACCTTACATCGAGGATTTTTCACTTTAATTTAATACAAAAGGATCATTATGTATAAGAGTTAGTGTTCACTCCCTAAGATGGATGCTCATGATTTATAAGAGTTAGCGACCCCTCACCTTACATCGAGTCTCATGACTTATAAGAGTTAACGACCGATCACCTTACATCAAGGCTCGTGACTTATAAGAGTTAGCAACCACTCACCTAAGATCGATGCTCATGACTTATAAGAGTTAAAAATGCTCACTTTACATCAAGTCTCATGACTTATAAGATTTCTCAACCTCTCACCTTAATACAATGGGCTCAACAAATAATAGTTAGCTTGAGTTGCTAACCTTATATACTCTCAACATTGCAAATCTAAAAAATGGTGAAATTAGAATCCAATAATAGCCAAATTGGAATCCAATAATAGCCAAATTAGAATCCAATAATAGCGATATTGGAATCCAATAATAGCGATATAAGAATCCAATAATAGCAATATTGGAATCCAACAATAGTGAAATTGGAACTAGAAGAATTCCAATAATGACAAGATTGGAATCTAATATTGCTACTAATGGAGTCCAATAATAGTAATAATGGAATCCAATATAGATAAAAATTGAATCCAATATATACAAAAATAGAGATGGATTTCATCCAATACTTGAAATATGCAGTGTCAATTCACTAGAATATGTCCTAATTTAGTGAAATAAGTGTTAATGAAGAAGTCAGTAAGATGGTGGTATCATACGGACTACTCATTAGTCCTCATGAGTGGCCAATCTAGTACCAAGAAGAAATAAAAATGGTGATATCATTCTCTATGTAGATTTGAAATTGTAATTAAATCCTAGAGGTCACTATTCTTTTAATAGATTAAGAGAACCGTTTTTGAATTCAAAATTAAATCCTATTAGTCATTAGGATTTTAACAACTTAAAAGAAACATATTTAAAATCATAATTAAATCCTAGCGGCCACTAGGAATTTTAATTATTTAAATCACCTTATTTCAATCCTAAAGTATTTTTACAACAAGAAAGAATTTTTTTTCAAATTGTACCTAAATCTAATGATTTTGAATCATTAGATTTTTGACCCATCCATAATCTAATATATCGAGACTTGGGAAAGAGGCATAACGAGATCAAATGTTTTAATTTTGGATTCCAATATTTAATTTTTCATATTTAAATATATGTGATTTTGGATTAAAATATATGTGATTTTGGATTCCAATATCTATGATTTTAGATTCCAACATCTGTGATATTGGATTCCAAGATCTGTGATTTTGGATTCCAACATCTGTGATTTTGGATTCTAATATCTGTTATTTTGGAGTATAGTAAATTACAATATGTGTAATTTTGGATTCCAATTTATGTGATTTTGGATTCCAATATCTATTATTTTAGATTTTAATATTTGTGATTTTAGAGTATAGTAAATTCCAATATTTAAAGTTTTCAAATCCAAAACTAGTAATATTGGATTCTAATTTTAAATATATTTGTGAGCTACTTATACTGAAATTAATCCATATTTAGTGAAATAATCATTTAGACCCCATAAAAGAAACATCCATGGCTCTCGAAACATGGCCCCTGCAATAATCAACCTAAATGACATTTTGACATAGACATAGGTGCCCTACAGAGTTGTGAATACAATCTTATATTGTTTTGATTCCTTGACCAGAACTTGATCATACCAAGAGAATTCATTCGGGGTAGATAACATTTATAATCTCGTCACATTCTACAAAAAATTATCCTTCATACATTAGGCTTTAATTTTGAATTCAAAATGGTTCTTTTAATATATTAAAATCATAGCGACCTCTAGGATTTAATTACAATTTCAAATATGGGTTTTTAAGTTGTTAAACTCCTAGTGACCACTAGGGTTTAATTAAAATTTCCAATATGTTTATTTTAAGTTCTTAAAATCCTAATGATTGGTAGGCTATAATTATGATTTTAGATATGGTTTTGGATTATGAAAAGTTTTACCTTATGAAATTATTTTAAAGTAATACACTCAAAATAGTATGGTGTACTCATCCGATAATGGGAGAGCCATCACTTACGAAAATCCTTATGTATCTACATGTTAAAATGGACACTACCAAGAAATGCAAGAATAATGTTCAGGGGTAGCATCATGAATGGAGCTAGAAAATTAAAATATGAGGATGGAGTGCGAGAGAGGTCTAAGAAACGAAAGGGAGATAGAAAAATGGAGAACATATGGTTAAAACGAAAGTGTCATATGATGGATCTAGATTGCATTTCATTCCATTAAGGTAGACTTCTAATGAAAAAGAAGATATGTGAGATACATCCAAGTTCATTTAGATTTTTAATGAAGGGTTATGAGTCATCTCATGTCCTTTCTTCAAAGCTAAAACCCTTGAAAAGGCGGAGAAACTAGTCAAAAAAATTAGACAATTTAGATTGGGTTGAGTTTAAATTCGGTGAAATGAAACAAGTCAATAGAGTATAGATTAAATATTATGAAGCCTCACTATTAATTGGTGATAATTTACTTATTGTGTGTAATAATAAGTGTTTGTAAGACCAATGTTGCAATCTTAACCATACATCAACAAATTGATCTCATTTGGAGTCTAGATAGTTTCATTGAGTCAAGTAAGTTTATGATTATTTACACAGTACCTATGAAAACACTTGGTTATGGAAGTGATTGGGAATTTTTCAAATCTTTAAATTCCTAAACACCATTTAAAATAGTGTTTTATTTGGTGTCACAAAAATAATCATAAACTTAATCGAGTCAATAGAATCATTTGGACTCCTATTGAGAGAAATATTTTAAAGTATGGTTAACATGGCTACATTATTCTTACCAACATCTATGGTTACACACAAAAATAAATTCTCATCGGAAAATAATGAAGTTTGATACACTATGATTTGCACTCTATTCAGTTATTTCATTCCCCTAAATGTAGGATCTTCCCAAGCCATCATGTCTGATATTTTGACAAGTTCCTTCCCTTCTACAAGGGGTATTGGGATCAAATATGGGACCTTAACTTCATCATGACATATTGTAGTCAATCTAATTAAAACTAGACGTAACTCAGATATCCTTATTTCCATCAGTATCTCCCCTTGGCATAATGAAATTCTATCAAAATCCAACATCTAATATTGTCCTCTCAACCAAATATTTTCTTATTAAAATCCTAGTGACCACTAGGCTTTAATTACAATTTTAAATATGGTTCCTTTGAGTTGTTTTGAAGAAAATGACATAGGCAATGATCAAGATGTGAAGAATATGCTAGAAATGCTTTTCGATTATGAAATTTTTTACCTTATTAATTTTTTAAAGTAATAGGATCAAACTATTTTCATGAACTTATCTTCCCAAGATAGAAGATAAGAAAGAAAGTAAGAAGAATGAGTATGAAATGAAAATGGGAGATCTTACCCTTAACACAGATAGTAAGCTTGAAGAAACCCATGATTAGTAAGCTTGATCATAAAACATATAATTTTTTATTGATGATTGATTTTTTTATAATATGCAATGGATCAAAACTTCGTTTTGTTTTATTATTGTATTATATCGATCGTTGCTCCATGTTGAGTGATTATTAATTTTTGGGTGATCAAGTTATCCTTAAACCATATTAATGTGCATTTTAATTGTTTAAACAAACTTGGTATATTTCTTTTGCATTGTATGATTTGTATGAGTAAATTTTAAGTAGACTAGGTGTTTATTATAAAAATGATATGGATTATACTCCTTTTCATTCTATCATTAAATGGTATTATGATCACGGATCATATATAATTGAATTACCTTATGATTCGGTAAGCCATATGGTCACAAAACATACTCATTGTATTTTTATTATAGGATAACAAGATGGTTTTCAACCATATTCACATTGTAATTGATAAGTTAAATAATTAAACTAGTCAATTAATGACCCATGCAAGTTACTAAGGTTTGTATTTAATTTAATCTTCGATCGATTGATTTAATACCTCTAGTTGGTTTTGGAGGGAACTGGAGATGGTAGTGGTAATTTATTTTCTTGGCCACTAGGTGGTACCGATGAATGGAATTGCATTGATGATCTTGGGAAACCTAAAGCTTCCTCTAGAAGCTACCATGCATACTTTGTATTCTATTTTTATTTTTCATGTTGAAACTTTGATTTCTTTCATCCTCATCTCAAGCTCCATTTATTTATGAAATATTCATGGGGTTTTATGGAGCCATTTTTATTGATATTTTGAGGAGGAAAATCATGGCAAAGTTAGCTTTATTAAAAAAATAGCTTGGTTTATTGGGTTTTTATTGTTTGAATCTTTGTCATGTTATTGGGAGATTGGTGTGAGTAATGTAGTGAAGAACTATTGTAGGACTTGATGGAAGTTTGAGTGAATATTTTGTGGACCATTAACTTCCCGTGCATGGATTTACAATTCTATCTATGGTTATTTTGTTTTAAAATGGTTGAGTGAATTAAAAATTATTATCTTAATGAATTTATGTAATTTTACACGTAAATATTTAGATATTTTGATCTAGGTTTAGTTCTTATCTATGTTATTGAATATTTATCTATTTAGGCTATCTTATTATGAGTTTCCCGCTCGGATTTATGATTGTGAATTTTTGTCTTTTGAGTACGTATTTGTCAATAAATTTGATCGGGTATTTAGAATAAAGATTATGTTAAGACAGATGATGTATTACCATTATGTTTGTATAAATGGCTAGGAATTATTCACTAGGATCCTCAGAACTTGATAAGGGAAATAACTACCTTATTAAAGTTATTCCTGGGATCGAGAGGATTATTGTTTAGAATCGGTCATTTGATCATAATAGGTTTAATCGAGTTTTTGTCATGGGTATTTTGTATTCTTGGTTATTTTATTTGTTTTGTGAATAACCATCTTTGGCCTACATATAAGTTCATTATTTATTTTGGGTGAAAGAATCTATGCATGGAATAAAAGACTAGATAAAAATCATCAAGTTTGTAGTCGCATTGTTGTTCCCATCATTTAAACATATCTTAAAAAGTGAGAGCTTGGGTTTAAATTAGATGGTTAAAATATTTATAACCCCGCATGCATGTATATGAGTTGAGATTTTCACTTCTTCATTTCATTGTCTTATAAGTGGAAAATCATGACTGACTTATTGACTTTATTAAGATTAAAATCTTTAAGATTAGAAAAATATTTGTCCAGAATATATGGGTCTCTTTGATTAACCTAACAAGAACTCGGATTAGTAATCTCTAAAAGAAAACTTAGTCTAAGATTTGAAGTTCTTAAATTCTTTCTTAAAAGTAGATGGTCATGTAGATATTTTGGATGTTGTTTGATTATTGGTGATTAAACCATTTTTAGAAATTAGTGTTTTTAATGTATGAATAAATGGTTTTGTGTGAATTTCATTATATTTAAAGACCTTGTTTACTTTGCAAATGTAATTTTGTTTTGGGTATATAGACAATATTCGATGTTGAGAGATTACTTTTTGTTGGTATGCATAGGATATCCGATAAATACCCATTTTGTGAAATGAACATTTTGACTATTTATCTTAATATAGATGTCTATGACATTAATAAATTTAACAAATAAATCATGAAGTCAAGAAATAATGTTTACTAGCTAGATGTTGTGCTTAATTTGAGATTGGGAAATATTAATATTGAGGATATAATTTACCTCCCTTTTTGATATCTAAAAGGAAAAACTAGTTGATTATTGTGAATGTAATTTTGGGTGTAAATTACTTTTCTTTAATTTTTTGGTGAAAAGGAATATTTTTCTAATTAATTTGATTTAAGTTTTAAATAAATTCAATATGATGGTGACTTAAAGAATTTTGTGATGTTGTATTCTTTTGATAATAGAATTTTTTTATATCATAGATCACTTTGAGATAGTGTACATGTTTTGTTGAAAAAACACTTGATCTATTATCATTAAATAAAATAGTAGTTGTTCAAATATTTCATAATGAAACAACTAGGTAGAGAGTTGTCAATTTATGCCAGTTCTATGAACTGACCATGCATATTATTAATTTATATTATAGATAATGAGATGGATTAATTATTATGAAGATTTAATTGGACTGATTACATGCATGCTCCTCATGTGATAAATTATTTATCTGATTCTAAACATTGATTTAATGTACATTTAGAGTTGGATATGTATTAATTGTAAAGCAAAATATGACTTCAAAGAGTTTTCATAAGGAAGTTAGCCTATTATATTAATTTTTAATTATTGTAATAATTAATGTAATAAGGAGTTATCCTTAATGAGTCCAATAAATAATTTTATTATTTGACTATCTCTTTTGAGTTGTAATGATGATTTACGGTTTTTACAACAACATATTATACTTGATAATAATTATAAAAACAAATTATACTTGAATAAATAATTATACTTTATGACAATATTTAATCTAAAATGTTAAATGAAAAATACTACAATTATATCAGTGATATCATCATTTAAATGTTTAATTAAAGAACTTAAACAAATAACATTGTTTTGGACAGCTTGTGAAATAATTACACTTGTTTGAATCGAACGTAAAAAGACCAGTTAAATAATTAACTTATTATTTATCGCATGGATGACTAGTTGTACCTTTATGACAACAACTTTTTAATGACATAATGATGTCAAAGTACAAAAGTAAAATACCTTATAAGCTATTAAAAGGTGATTGATGCATTTCAGATTATCATTGATATTAAAACTTAATCAAATGCTTAAAAAGAATAGATCACTTCTTAAGGAGGTAATTAGTGATAGATAAGGATATGGTAGATTTATGACATTATCTATTCATGATTGGATTGATTATCTAATCATAATCAAATGGTTGAATTGAACCTAGTTTTAATGACAAAAATTGTAAAGTGACACTTTGAGTTTAGACATTATGAATGATAATGGATAGTTACTAATGAAAATTTCGTTAACATATAACTTGACTTAATCACTTAAGCGATGAAAACTACCTTAATTTTCTTTTGTCTTAAGTAATTATGACCTATAAGTTTCGCACTTTGGATTAATTATACTATAACCATACTATCTTATTATGGCTAAGGGAATGGTAATAATTACTTAACACTTATTTCACTAAATTGGGACTTATTCCAGTCCTAGTAGCTAAAAAATATATCCAATATCGGAATCCAATATTGTTATTTTTGGATTCCAAAATGTCAAATATTGGAATTATCTACACTCCAAAATTACACATATCGGATTCCAGAATCACATATATTGGAATCCAAAATCACCTATATTGTAATTATATGTACTCCAAAGTCCCATATATCGAAATCCAGAAAAATCAAATATTGGAATCCATTATATGGGCTAGCATCGATGGGCATTATTTAAGCTATGTTATAAGTGCTAGTGTCTCATTAGGTATTATTTATGCTATGTTATAAGGGCTAGCACCTGTTAGGCATTATTTGTGCTATGTTATAAGCGCTAAAGCATCCAATGAGAATTATTTATGCTATTTTATAAGGGCTACCATCCACCGAGCATTATTTATTCTATGTTATAAGGGCTAGTATATGTTGGGAATTATTTATGCTATGTTACAAGGGCTAATGACCTCCAACCATTATTTATGTTATTTTATAAGGGATATTAGCCACCAACCATTATTTATTCTATGTTATAAGGACTAGTGGCCGTAAACCATTATTTATGCTATGTTATACGTCTAGCCAATGACGCTAGAATTATTTATCACATGTTATGTATAGAACATGTTTATGATTTATACGGGATAGAAAACATATTATATTTTCCTTCAATGGTTGCAATAAATCCCACAATGTTGTGTTAAATTTGAAGCACGTTTAGACATCTTTTATCATTTTTCTATAGGCTAGAGGCCGCATTAGGATAATGAATTTCAAGAGATGTGAGAAAATTTCAAGTTAATTAACTATGATGTTATTGAACTTCACCGTAACTAGAGAATGATTGAATTTATTATGAAGAAAGTATCGAGGGCGTTGATCTAGACTATGAGAATATAATTAAGTGTATGTATCTCTTGTATATTTCAATACATCTTAATTATATATACTACATATTTTGGAACAACTTAATTTTAAAATCCAGTTCTTTTATTATGGAATAATTTTTGTAGAGGGAATTGTAATTTAACTCATAAAATAGGTAAATATCCTTTCACATTACAATCCTCCAAGAATCATATATCTAAAACCCGCACTTCTCACCATAGAGAGAGAAAATAATAATTAAATTTATAGTACTTGCTACTTTCACATGATTTGATAAGAAGCATGTTAGATCCAAAGTGAGTTTGTTCTACATTGAAGCAATATTGAAATAAATGTGAGATAAAATATTTATGTTACGTGGAAATAATTAAAACCATAGAAATAAGGAAACATGCCTACTTTTAAGTCTTCCTTGCTTCAATTTAAATTAAAAAAATTCACTTGGAGTCTAGACCATTCCACTCGAGAGTAAGATTATTATTTTTTTACAATAGGTACAAGAGGGTTGAAGGGAACCTACCCCATACATAACGAAGCTCTCAAGTAGAGTAGATATTCAATACCTAACCATACCAAAATATATTCCGACCAAAAAATAATCAAAACTAACCGCCAAGACAATAAACAAAGGGAAATAAAAACACAAAACTAACACTAAAAACAACCACTACCTTTTCATTTTCTCTAATTTTTCCACTAGAATGTTCCATTCCTTAGCCAAATGATTCAAAGTCAAGTGCCCATATTGGTTACATCAGCTTCATATAGTTCCATTTTCCTCTTCTTCAATGTCACCTGCTCTTCATATTTCATGTAGGAACTATCCAGCTGTCTGAGAGTTTGAAGGTGTTGTAACGTGTACTTGGCAGTGAGAATACTCTACTCAGTGAAGTTCTGAAGCATAGCATTAAGATGATCCAGATCAACTGTTTAAATTCTTACACTTTTCTTGCAAAACCTCCATATTTCCACCCTTTATGACTTGAGCCACATCCTCAAATTTCATCTTCATTGCATTATAGTCGTTGAGGATAAACAAGATAGTGCTTTTAGTAAGCCGAGTTTCAAATTTCACGTTTTCAAGGTCTACAACCAATTTAGCAAGATCAACTCCCTCTTCCACACCACCTTTTCCAAGAACTTCCATTTGGGTCATTTCATGTTTGTCAACAAAAACCTACCTCCTCTATTTAATAGATTCCACTTTTTTAGCCTTATTAATAGCCACCACCTTCATGTCATCTTGTTTTAGGTCTTGGAGGCCCAACACTGCTTCAAATTCAACCACATTGTTATCATCCCCTTCACTCGACTCGGGGTATTTACTAGACACCTCATTCTCATAATTAGTTTCATCTTCCACTGCATAATCTTCAAGGGATTTTGACATGACACTGTCCCCATTAACCATTTTATCCATATCCAAGATTGATCTCTTCAAAATGGCCATAATAAAAACCTGATGCAGGGGAATAATTATTGTTCCTTTTTTGTAGTGGTCTAGGGTAACACATAGAGAACAAATAATATAGTATGGAAAACTAAAACTATGCCCATGTTTGAGGAAATTGAGCATGAGAAGATGGTAAGCACAAATACATTTGTGGTGTCCTCAAGAGTAAAAAAATGGATTAGGTTAAGGTCCACTTCATTAAATGGAGGAGGTAAGGAATTCCTATGAAAGTCTACAAAATGAGGGGAAATTTTTCCTTACCTCACAAAATAGCTTCATTTCATCCATTAAATCCCTTTTAGGTTTATAGACTTCATGTCCTTCTATGTGAATTCCCATAACATAAGCCATTGTGTTGATTGATAATTAAATATTTACTCCATGCAGCACCACATTTCCCCATCTATTTCCTAGTTAGCTACCATGTTGATCTGAAATCCTTACTGAGATGCTCGTTATACCCCTCAAAAATATTTAAGAAAGGGGAGAATCCCATTTGGTCAAACACCTCCATAGCCTCAGATTTAACATCATTGAGATCCCAAGGCTCAGTGTGAACCAAATATTCCCCCATATTCCTATTAACAACTAGGCTATCATGAAGAAAAACTCACTATTCAATGCTACACAGACCCGACCACACAACTGCAATATCAAATAAACAAAGTAGAAACATAAATCCTAGATTCCTAGAGAGGAGTAAATGTGCATTAACATCCCTTTAAATAAAAGTAAGAGATTTAACACTTAACGTTTGCTAGGTAATGCCAGTGTAGCTTATCGAGGTAAATTAACATTAATCGATAATAATTCACCGAAAATAAAAATGTTATGTACACTTTTTATATATATTAAGATATCTATTATCATGTAAATCCTTTATCGTATTATAAATTTCCTACAGATAATCACACATATTATTCATATAAACATTATTAAGAGATTTAGGCACATTATACATAAACTTGTTGTCAAATAAACTTAGGGACAAATTACATAATTTTCCTTTTTAGATAGTAAAATGATTTTTACCAGAGCTATGAACCGAAGGGTTGATGGGTCCCCGACCTACAAGTATCACATGTTTTGTACAATGAAAGGATACATACAAAAACTAAAAATTAGTACAAGAGATAACAAGGCTAACACATAACATCAATAATCAATCCTACAAAAATATAGAGCCGTGAATATAAAAAAGAGCGCGAATGATAGAGAAACCTTAGGGTTCCACCCATCCAAATATTATAATCATCTTGAGAAATTAAAATAACCCGCCAACAACAGAATTTTAGTAAACCATGTAATCGGGGAAGGGGCGGGGTTGGTTTTGTGAGCATGACCAGGTCCAGGGATGGAACACTAGAGATAGACGCCCCATTTGATCAACAAATGCTTTGAATAGTGGAGGAAAATTGAAGTAGGACCCAAATTTTGAATTCCGAGCATCAAAATCATGTTTTCAATCCAATAAGGTGATAGAAAAGGAGTCAAAGAAAGCTTTAACCAAACCCACACGATGATCTAGGTAAATGAAATGGGATGTGAATGCCATGACCACTTCTTTATCTCGCACATAAAACTAGGAAATTAAACATGAAGACACCTGAAATATCAAAGTTTAGATGAGGTCTCCTAGTGATCTAGAGATAATCCTCACCCAGGACGTTCATAATCACAGTCCTAACATCTACGGAGTCTATGTGAAAGACATTGCGAAGATGACTATTAGACACAATAGAGATAAAATTCATTTCCCACATGTTTTTATGCAAGAGGATGAATGGAACATAAGTAGATGCCATGAGAGGGAAGGGGAAAATAACATATAGAAATGTGAGAAAATGAGTGAGGATAGGTGAAAGCACAACCCAAAAATTAAATAGTCCCATGACTCATGTGAGGAAGGTCGATGCAATAAAAATGGATGGCATCATCAAATATTTTCACATGCATTGGCTAGATTATTTAATGAAAAGGATCTTATATTATATTAAATGCAACATGATACAATATTCTCTCAACAAAATAAGTGGGTGGTATGAGAGAAATCCCCAAATCCACATGCATACTAGGCCAATCTAGCAAAACAACAAAGTAAAAACTATAAGGGAGTCTGAGGAACACCAAAAACAAAGGCTAGATTATGAATAAAGGCTACCCTTGATTGATAAACACACATTATACAAAATCACATTACTAGAGATAGTCACACACATTATATAGAAAGGTGTTATCAATTAAATATACCGCACCACCCTTGGAGCCAAGCATGACAGATAATGCATCTGCACCTGATTTTGAATCATCATCCTTGGATCTCGGCAGTGGGGGTACTACAATACAATTTATTCTAAGGATATGTGTGTAAATTTTTCTAAGGGTTCTTGGTTGGTAGTAGATCCGAGCTTGCACCACTCGCAGTGCTAGAGATCACGCTTGTCAAGGCATGTTTTGGCCACTTTGTGGATGCGTGTGGTAGTGGTGTGAACCACCTTCTGACCATGCTTATTGAAATTGTATTCCATGATATTCTTCATGCCATTTTTGTCTAGCCAAATGATATTTGGTGGTGAATGATGAAAATCCATGTGTTCGCTATCATCCTTTTTAAGCTTCCCATCAAACTCTATCGGAGGCCATAAATGTTTTTGTTTTATACTTTCATGTGGCCGATATGCTCTATGTTTTTCCTTAGAATAATGTTTATAATTTTTTTACTAGAAAATACATCCATATGCGCATGTGAAAGGACGATATGCATATAAAAATATATGTTATAAAGAATATATTGTAAATACATGGAAGATAAACAATGTTGAGAAATAGATTGTGACATAGGTAGGTAGAATTACAAAACTACCAAAATTATCATACTTTCGAGTATACTATTTGATAGTATCAATCATCCATAATAAGGTTTTATATGTGGATGAAAAAATACAATATTTCCATCAGTAAAAATACTTTCCTTAAGTGAAATTGGTTGAATTCTTGAAAATGAGAATGCAATTTTTTCTATAAATAATTAAAAGTTTCTATTTTTTTGTTGCCAAATTATGGAACTCAATTTGTTTTCTTATTTTCAAATTTGGGCATCAAAATAAACTATATTTTATTTATATTTCAATTTTTATTGATGTCAAGAATCCCACAATATGCAATAATATATATAAAGTTTTGAAATTTAAATACTTGTTTAACCAATACTAAGATATATGTCTTAGAAGTTCTCCCACACTACATTACAAATGATGCAAGTATGGATTTTTGAGTCATTGTCTTGTTTTTTTATGGAAATATATATTTAACTCTTGCAAAGTTGGTACCACCGTCTCAGCCATTTTCCAAAACGTTTCCTCTAACCAATACTTAATAACAAATAAATCACAACACAATGAAGTTTATATATGTCCCAAAATGCCACCTGCAACTTTTTGGACCAAATTTCTTTTAAATGTCAACAATTGTAGCCCATGTTTCCCTTAAAGTTTTATCTTCTCTAATTCTAAATACACCAGTAGAAGAGTGCAAGTGTCAGGCCAGAAGTGGCACAATCACAAATTCTTCTAGTTTTTTTTTTTTTTTATCATTTTACAAGTGTAGTAGTTTTCATTGGAAGCATTAGGCCCCTCTAGTTTTGACCCCAAACTCTATGTTGATTTGCATCTAAGCTACAATTTGTCTGTCGCTAAACATGCCTTCCAAGACTTGCCTCAACCTCTACTGGAAAAAGTGTTCTCTGATTTTCTTAGAAAGTATTTTGGGGAGGAAAGAGATGACGTGGGAGTTTATTCTCTACCAAATTTTTTTCACATAGCCAGAATTTTTATGGGTGAAGTAGATTGCATGGCATCATGGAAGCTTATGTTAAAGTAGTGTTATACATACACTACCAAAGGCCATCAATGTTTCTATTTTATACTTGTTTTATGTTAATGTTTCTGGTAAAAAGGTATTTTATGATTTCAGGGAAGCCTCCATGGATATATAAATCAATAAGAATAACATGTTTCTATTTTATATGGTCTAGCAGCCGCTAGGATTATTTATTTCTTACAAATAAGGTTCCTATCAATTTTGAAATGTCTTTAAGATTAAATCATGCATAACTAGGGAAAAAAATTATTTTGTTATTTCGTAGAAGCCAACAAATTTTAAACTATGTAGATTTGGGAGAACTCGTTATTTTATTGGTATATAATCCATGATTGTCTCTTCACCCAACTTAGAGAAAAAAATTATTACCTGATTAGAATTAAAAAAATGATTACACACTGCGAATATTTAAGAACCTTGAGGTAGTTACTTTATTCCATAAAAATGCGCAATACATTGTTGGATTTCGAAGAAAAGTACATAATTCAAATGCCAATTGTGGATTTGAACGTTTTTAATGATCTAAACATATTTTTGTTCTCTCCTACATTTTTCAACCATATACATAATTTGGTATATATTTTTGAATCAGTCTTAAAGTTTCCATCAAATCTCCAGTATGTTGGGGGTCTTGAGAGTAATTTCATCTTTGACCTCATGCGAAAAGAATCCGTTTCATTGATCAAAAGTATATTTTTTTCACCATAGAGATTACCACAAATGTTTAGTATTTTTGGCTAGTTTTTTATTTGAGCTTGCATTCTTGGTATCCCCAAATGAACCTAAAGTTGGTTTCATGTAGCTAACTAATTTTTTTGATGAACATGTATTTCACCATTGTTGAATCCATAAATGAAAAGCATAAGGAAGTGTCATAATATTTTGATACAAGTACTTATCAATTCAGCATGAAAATCTTGTTCAAAGTATTTAGTATTCTTGGATCTAAAATCTAGAACCATATTACGAGGTATTTTGTCGCCAATACTAGAAATTCCAAACAACAAACCTTCAACTCCCAAAACTAGTAATTTCTGAGGCTTCCCAATAGGATCTATAAAAACAACTCAAAATCAATGTAAGCTTCCAAAAGTGATTAAAAAACAAGGCATCAAAGTATTTAATCACAACTCAAAAACAACTTATAAAACAACTTATAAAACTATAATATCATCTCAATCATAGTGAAGATATAAATACTACCTACTTGTAAATTTTTAATCTCAACATGTAAAATAAAGAGTGACCATATGAATGTACGAATGAATATCATTATTAAAAACATTTTCAAATAATTAATAGTTATATATTTTATGTTTTCTACAAATTTTGAATGCCCTCCACAACACTCAAACCCTGACATAGTATCTGTGATATGTTTATGTACAAATTTTTCATCAACCACATATCTTTAAAACAATTTTCTTCATTAGATTTATTCCCCACCATAAAAAAATTTTCAGAGGGTTTCCTTTGGGCCCATTTTAATACACAATGTGTTTCTAACACTAAAAACAATACCATATCTACTCCAAATCTTTTAGATATATTTTTCTATAATTTTATCTTCTACACAACAATGTTATTTACCCAAAATAATAAATATTTTGAATTCAAGAGCTATTTTTTTCAAAGCCTTAATCATCTTTTCAACTTCGATGCAAGAGAGATAGCTAGACCAAAATCCCACTTCACATTTTGATGTCAGTATCTTTAAAAATTCCTTGATCCCACCTCGCAAGTTGAGAGTCTCCTTACCAAACTTGATTTTCAAGTCTTTGTAGGGTTAGTTTTTCTCATAGAGTAAACCCTCCAAATCTAAAATAATTAAATAATCCTCTTGGCCAACTACATAGAAGTAATTTTTTCTCAATTGTCTACAATTTGATATTAACCAATTCAAATATATTAATACTTACCGATTGAGACTCTATCTTGGATTTCTCGCTCCCCCTCCATAGGTTCTTTTTATTCTCATTCTATATAAAAAAAGTAATCAATTAAAAAATTTTTTTAAGTCAATGTAAAGAAGTACTGAAACAACTCGATTTTATATAATATTGCATAGATGTAGTTGATATTAGTGACCAATAGGTGTAAGACATTATGGTTTGGACTATGTTTGGGTTGATGATTTATGATGGGCTTAAGCGACCGCTAATATCCAACTATACATAATTATATATATTTTATTTTATGCAAATAACTATTAACCAATAAACAAAAAAATTAGTCAATTCAAAATAAATCTAATTAAAATATGCGGTTTGAAGAATCAGCTAGTATAATACATATTACAAATAAACTACTTTGCCATATGTTCCTTTAATTATGACGGTCTTATAAATGGTTTTATTTATAATTGTATATGACTATCATATCATTTTCCATCTGCAAGTTCATGCATGACGTGCCAACAACCTCCCCATTTGGCATCAAATTTGAGAAAAAATGAAGTTATTATTATAAAGATGTAAACAATGGCAATTGAAAACATCTTGTAGCAATAAATTTATAAAACAAGTATTTTACAATCACCTTTTATAGATTCATTGGATGGATGGTTAGCAACATATGAAGTGACATGTTGACTTGGTTACAACATACTAAGATCGACATCGTCTCCTCTATTTGTATGTGGAGAGGAAGAGACAAAGTGTCTTCCTCTATTATTTGGTCATTCTGCATTAATATTATATGTATTAGTTCAAATGCATTAAACTACTAGAATTTTTAAAGTGATCTTAATCAAGTGTACCTTTTTTCAAATGACAATAGTAATGTTGTTAACAAAATTGATCATGCATTTCATCAATAAAAACTACGAGATATACTTAAAGTCAACCAAATCCTTCATCGCAACACTACCGCCATACAACACTATAACAAGATAATTATTGGAAGCGATTCGAGTGAACATATGAGACAGAAAAAATAAGATCTCTCATAAAAAAAAGGATGGGTCCTTCCTCATAGGCCAATTTTAGGTAGGTGCAGCAAGTTGGGGGACAATTAAGTGGACATTAAATTCTGAATTTTACATCAAAAAAAAAAAAATATGAAATTTAGTCTTCCGTGGACTTGAACCATGCCAAAAAGTAAAAATATGTCATAAAAATGGTACCATCGCATAGGGGAGACTGTTAGCTTTGTATAAATATTGATTTTAAAGTGAATATAATAGGATAAATATCATTTTATAATTTTTTTACTAATAGTAGGTCTTTAAGACACTTTTTTCCTGTGAATGTTTATGTCTACGTTTAAGACTGCAATTTTTTTCTTGTCGAATGTGATAAAAATTATACCATCCTAGCCATGGTGAAATTATATACATGTTCAAAAAAATAATTATTTGATTTCAATATTTTTGATGGAGTTATGGCAGAAAAAGAAAGTGCTCTATTTTCTTTATGTTTTCATATCACTTTCACTTTCACGAAAAAATCATAAAAATTAAAATATTGCTAAAAAAATACAAAATAAAATCTATCACAAGATAGATAGTGACATCTAACTTCTCACCAAAGGAAAAAAATATATATCAATTTTTGGTCATCCAAATCATGGGCAAACAGACTACAATCTTATAGGTGTTTAAAAATAAATACCAAGTCATTGAATTTTGAGTGTTTAATATAGCTAAACTTGTCTATTTTTTAGAAAAATAGTAGTTTAGAAACCAAATTCAGATTCTATGATTCATATTGATATAATTTTTTCTAATTTTGAGTGTATGCATTACTAATAATCCCTACAAGTTGATATTATGTTGTTATTTGCAATATGACGTCCACTTATGACCCCTTTTTTGTCCCCCAACTTTCTGCACTTACCCTTTCTCTTACAAATCACCATTTTCTACGGAATTTGATCCATCCAATCTATGGAGATTTCAGCTATATCCCCATTATCAACATCACAATTGTGCACATAAGACACAAGCTCTTAAATTTTCCATTTTGTCATAAAATATGTAACATCCTTTCACAACTGATTCCCTTGGCTTTGACCTTTTCCATGTAATTTTTTATCATCTCTCTTAAAATTTTTGAATAAGAAACAAGTAAGAGCACAATAATTACAAAAATTTAACAAACTAGATCCAACAACTGTACAAAAGTCCATTATTGCATCGTAAGTGAGTACGCTAGACAAATTACATAAATCTATGATCACACATTCTACATGAATGGAATGGTGGACAGGATAAAACATATTATTGATTAGAGCTGGAAGAGATATACATTGGCGAGTAAAGTCTTCGGTGTCTTCCATCCTTGCTGGAATATTTTGTTCCATTGCAATCATGTAGTTATCTATAATTACTTGAGTTGTCACTGGGAGAACCTTTGCCACTTCAGCATCAAATTTTCTTTTTGTCAATTTTTCATTTCCTCTAGAATCAAATTTTCTTTTCCTTTTGTTTCTTCTCCCAAGAGTACACACAACTAGGAGAAGTGAGATTCATGCACACCATATTTTTCAACAATATTTTTTTCAGCAAATTCTACCAATACATGATTACATGGATATTTACTTTTTATATATTTTAGAAAATTTTCTCTCATCCTTCTGTCAGCTTTTACTCTTTAGCAAGTAAGTATCTAAAGTCTCCACTATTATGTTTGCTTCAATAGAGTGAGTTATTCATACTTTTCTTACTTGCACTTTATCTAGTAGAATTGATATCTCCTCATTGGTCATTCCTCTTGCAATCTCAAGTGATTCTTTGTGAACCTTGCCAATAAATTTGGTTAAAATTTAGGATGGTTATCCTTAAGAGGAGAACAAGACAACCCACTAGATTTAAATAACTCAATGGTTGTTATCATTTTTTCCATATTGTTGAGTATGGATTTTAATTTATTCATAAGAAGCTTGCTTTTACATGTTGCTAGTTTTGAAAGTGACTCAAGATGGTCGGGAAGTTACTAGCGATGGTTAGTCATTAAAAAATAGGTCGTGAAGTGACCGTCGATAGTCGTGAAGTGAGTAGTGACAGTTAGGTAGTGACCATCGATGGTCCGGTAGTGACCGATGACGATTACATTTGCTACTTTGTGCTTTATTTTTTTGACGAGAATTAGAATAAATATTTTTCTTTAAAGATGATTTATTGATTGTAAAAGAATATTTAGTTTCCCATAATAGATATATATGCATGTATGCATTATATGTGGGGATGAGAGAAGAAAATAACAATTGCTTACATGTTAATTTTCTTAGTAAGCAAGAAAGAGTAATGAGTGAGGGAAAAGCATTGAACATCCTCGGAGGTTTTGGAAGATAGAAGATGTTCATTTAATTTCTTCTATAAAGAACTGAATAATAATATTGGTTGTTTCTTGGTGGACGTAGCCCACACTGGGTGAACCATGTTAAATTTGATGTTATCTTTCTCTTGTTTATTTTATCTTCTTGTTTATTTCCACATTCATTTCTCATATGCTTTATCTTATTATAGATCTATGCAACACTGTTATATGGTTTAACCCCAACAACTGGTATCAGATCTTTGTTTGGAGGTTTTGTGTGTTGACAAGATTTACTCATAGAGGGTTTTCTAATTGAGTGGGAGTAGAGCAATGGAAAAAGATAGTAAATATCGAGTAGAGAAATTTGACGGTCATAATTATCAACTATGGAAGATGTAGGTGGAGGATTATTTGTATCAGAAATATCTATACTTACCATTGGATGAGCATGGACAGTCGAGCATAATGACTGATGAATAATGGAAGGTTATTGATAGAAAGGCTCTGGGATCTATAAGATTGAGCCTGAAAACATCGATGACTTCTAATTTTATAAATGCAAAAACCAAGGTAGAGCTAATGAAATCTTTAGCAAATTTGTATGAAAATTCTAGTGCTTTGAATAAGTTTTATTTGATGAAAACATTATTTAATTCGAGATGCGGAAGGTGGATCTGTATCTAATCATTTGAATGATTTTTGGTCTATTGTAAATCAATTAAAATTGGTAGAAATTCCATTTGATGATGAAGTGAAAGAACTTTTATTCTTATGATCTTGTCGATAGTTGGGATAACTTAGTAATGGTTGTTAGTAATAAAACAACTACTTCTAGAGGTTTGAAATTTGATGTTGTGGTTAGTGTAATCCTTAATGAAGAAATACACAGAAAAATCTTAGGAGAAGCATCATTTGGAAACACTTTAAATGTATAAAAATGAGGACGATCTAAGGAGAGATCATCTAAGAGCAAGAATAATGGGAGATCAAAGTCAATACATGGCAGATCTAGATCCAGGTACATAGATTTACTTTGCTAGAATTGTGGAAAGAGAGTACATGTAAAAGAGTGTTGTTTCAAGGAAAAAAAGAGAATACATCAGACAAAGGTAAAGAGGAAAACATTGCAAGTGAGGTAAAGCAAGATTCCCTTATTCTCTCCTTGGATAATAAATTAGAATCTTGGGTTTTAGATTCTGGAGCTTCTTTCCATGTTACCCCTAATAAGGGTTATTTCAGTAATTATGTTCAAGGTGATTTTGGAAAATTTTATTTAGGAGATGATGAGCCATGAAATATTACTTGTAAAGGTGATGTGCATCTAAATTTACAAAATGGAAATCCATGGGTATTGAAAGATGTGAGGCATGTTCCAAGCCTCAAGAGAAATTTGATAGATGCAGAGAAACTAGGTGAATCTAGATGTGTGGTTACATTCATAGCCAATTCTTAGAAGGTTACCAAGGGATCTCTTGTTGTGGCAATATTTAAGAAGGTAGGAACTTTATATCTATCTATATGTGTTCCTAATTCATTTTCTGTGCTATCTACTACAATTTTAGATGTAACCATGTGGCACAATTGACTAGGCCATATGAGTGAAAAAGGAATGCAGATCTTAAAGGTTAAGAGTAAGTTATGATATTTGAAACAATTATATCTTCAATTTTTGAGAATTGAATATTTGGAAAGAAGAAGAGAGTGAGATTTCTCAAGGTTTGGTCAACAAATAAGGAGCAAAAATTGGAGCTTGTACACCTATATGTGTGGGGACTAGCTTGGGTAGATTATATTAGAGGCTTCAATATTATGTGACTTTCATTGATGATGCCACAAGGAACGTATGGATATATTGTATTAAGCATACATCTGATGTTTTGAGACTTTTAAAAGGTGAAAATATCTTGTAGAAAATGAAAAAAACTTTAAATTAAAGTTCCTTAGATCTGAAAATGGTGGTGAGTATTGCAGTAAGTATTTTAATTATTATTGTTTCAGTGAATGGAATACAAAGAGAAAGAACCATTCCTAGAACTCCACAAGATTTTTAGAAAGAATGAACAGAACAATCATGGAACATGTTAGAAGCATGAGGATACATGTTGGCTTGCCTTTGAATTTTTAGGTAGAAGCAGTGGATACAATAGTGTACTTGATCAACCGTGGGACTTTAACAACATTGGATGGTGGAATAACAGAAGAAACTTGGTTTGTAAAAGAGATAAATTTTTCTTTTCTTAGAGTTTTTGGCTTAGAAGCTTTTGTGCATATTGATAGGGAAAATAGGAGGAATTTGGATGCTAAATCTAAGAGATGTACTTTCATTGGTTATGCCTCTGGTGATTTTGGATATTGATTTTGGGATTTAGAAGCTTATAATATTGTTAGGACTTGTGACATTGATTGGAATGAAAAATTAATGTACATGGATCAGGTTTGGTGCCTAAACATGAACAAGTTGATGAGATTTTGAAGGAAAATAAATTTTTATACCTAAAGAAGACATCCACAGACACCGATGTTTGTTCTACAGAAATCGATGTCGGTCAGGATAACGGCATCAATAGATATGATCGGGTTCATAATGTGAGATAAGCCATTGGAACGGCATCGATATTCCTCAAACCGATGTCGGTAAGGCAACCACATTCGGTCAATGACAGAGGAACCACGGTTTTTTATGTAATCGGTGTTGGTCACTAACACAGATAATCATGAATGTGCTTCGAGTGCACAAAATGAGCCCCAGACACCCCAAATCTCAGTGAGAAGGTCACAAAGGGTAAGTAGACCTCCGATAGATTTTCACCTTCCTTTTCTTATTTATTATTGACTGATAGTGGTGAACTAGAAATATTTGAAGAATAAATACATGTAGATACCCATGAGCAGTGGGAGCATGGCATGGATGAGGAGATGGAATCCTTGGAGAAAAATCAAACATGGGATTTGGTCAAGTTCCTGCAGTAAGAAAACACTATAGAACAAATGGGTTTATAGAATCAAGGAAGAAGAGGGTGGTTTGAAAAGGTACAAGGTGAGGCTTGTGGTAAAGGGATTTACACAGAAAGAAGGTATTAAATTTGATGATATTTTTTCTCCTGTAGTTAAGATGACTTCTATTCGTATTATTCTAAGTTTGGTTGCAATAGAATATTTTCATTTAGAACAACTTGATGTTAAGATGACTTTTCTTCATGGTGATTTGGAGGAAGAGATTTATATGTAGCAGCCACTTGGTTATGAAGTCAAGGGTAAGGAGAAACTTGTGTGTAAATTGAAAAAGAGCCTATATGGGATCAAGCAAGCTCCAAGGCAATGGTATTTGATACTTGAAAGTTTTATTCATGAGCATGGTTATATGAGATGTGAATGTGACTATTGTGTTTATTTTAAGAAGCTTGAAAATATGAGCTATGTTATTTTGTTATTATATGTGGATGATATATTGATTATAGGATCTAGTATGAAAGGCATTGGTAAACGCAAAGAAATGTTATCTCACTTATTTGCAATGAAGGATTTGGGAGCTGTAAATAAAATCCTTGACATGAAAATTCACCGAGATAGGAAAAACAAGAATTTGTATTTGTCTCAGGAGGCTTATATCAATAAGGTGTTGGAAAGGTTTAACAATGAAAGTTTTAAAACACGTTACTAAACCTATCATTTGGACACTTAAAATTGATAAGAAATCAATTTCCTTCATCACACGAGGAGGTTGAGTACATGGCATGTGTTCCCTATGCTTCAACAGTAGGAAGTCTTATGTATGTCATGGTTTATACTAGACCAGACATTGCACATGAAGTGGGAGTTGTGAGTAGGTTTATGGCTAATCTAGGTAAAGAACATTGGAAAGCAGTCTAATGGATTCTCAGGTATTTGAGAGGGACATCTAGCATGGAGTTATGCTATGGAGGGTTAGATACTTCTTTACGCGACTATGTTGATTCAGATATGGCTGGAGATTTGGATGGTAGGAGGAGCACCACTGGATATGTTTTCACAGTAGGTGGAACGGTAGTTAGTTGGATTTCGAGATTAAAGAAGGTTGTGTCTTTGTCTACTATAGAGGCATAACATATTGCATATCTGTAAGCTAGCAAGGAAATGATATGGATGAGTAGGTTCATGGAAGAGTTGGGTAAGGAGAAAGAGGATTGCAGATTATACAAGTGATAGTAGAGTGTGATCCATATGGAAAATAAATTAGCATTTCATTCAAGAATGAAACACATTCAGTTGAGGTATCACTTCACATACGAAGGTGTTGGAGGATGGACAATCTGAAGTTAGAGAAAATTCATAAGGATGAGAACACTGTGGACATGCTAACAAAGCCATTGGTAAAGGAGAAGTTAGAGCTTCACTCCACTTCTATCGTTCTTCAAGTTTGAGACTTGAAGAGGAAGAAATGGTCTAAGGAAAAGGAACCAAGGATGGTGATATACATTACAAAGTGCAAAAATTGATATCCAAGTGGGAGATTATTGAGTATGGAGCTTATTACTTCACAAAAAAATTGATTTTACATGTTACTAGTTTTGATAAAGTGACCGGTGATCGGTGAAGTGATTGGAAATGGTTAGTCATCAACCAATATAGGTCAAGAAGTGACCAATGATGGTAAGGAAGTGACTCGTGACGATTAGGCGATGACCGACAATGGTTGCCTATGCGACAATGCTTTATTTTTTTGACAAGAATTAGAATAAATATTTTTCTTTAAAGATGATTTCTTGATTGTAAAAGCATAGTTAGTTTCCCGAATATATGTATATATTATATATATATATGCATTTATTCATTGTATGTGGGGATGAGAGAAGAAAATAGAAATTGTTTGCATGTTAGTTTTCTTGGTGAGAAAGAAAGAGTAACTGAGCGAGGGAAAAGCATTGAACATCTTGAGAGGTGTTGGAAGACATCAGATCTTCATTTTATTTCCTCTGTAAAGCACTAAATAATAATATTGGTCATTTCTTGGTAGACGTAGCCCAAACTGGGTGAACCACGTTAAGTCTGATGTTATCTTTCTCTTTTTTATTTCATCTTCTAGTTTATTTCCGCGTTCATTACTCATATGCTTTATCTTAATATAGACATGAGAAACACTTTGTTATATGGTTTAACCCCAACACATATGTCCTCGAGTAAATGTAGAAATTTCATTTTTTCATGAAGGTTCTTTGCCTTGGACACTTTGAAAATAGCAAGAAATTACATCTTGAAACATTGCATTGAAAGATGAAATAGTATATTTATTTTATACATATTACAAAATTTAATTTTAAGAACAAGTTAGCTAAAATTAAGTTTTGTTATCTTCAAATTGTCGACTTTTAGTTTCCCCTTCCGCACCTCTAAGGAAATCCTAGGGATCTCAAAATCATTTAAGCCTTGTGTAATGCCTCCGCCTTTCTTTAAAAAAATTAAATAAATAAATAAAAAAAGCCCATGAATTTCTGTGGGGCGGCTAGGGCAAAAGGAGGGGGTTCATTTTGTTTTTTTGTTGTTTTGTCTCTGGCTGAGTAAAGCCAAGCGCCGCCACATCGGAGAGAGGGTTTTGACAGTCTTTGGAGTCGCATGTGCTTGGGGGTGCGGGACTCGCACACACACAAAAAAAGAGTTTTGTTGAAACGGCCTTGGAAACTTGCATGCAAATACGGTGATTTGCACAGGCCAGACTCCACATCCATTCCTAGCTTCCTCCCAGGCCGCACCTCTCTCACCGCATGGAAAATAGTCCAAAAATGAAGGAATTTTTGGGTCTGTTCTTTTTACACGCACCCAGCACTCTTCCAACATGCGCCCAGACCCGGCATGACTTCTTTCAGCGCATGGAAGATCATTTTTTTGTCAGATGTGTTAGTTGCATGCACCCTAGCAGCTACTTATGCCAAAATGTGAACTACTTGACTAGATGCAAGGAAGAAATGCAGTCCAGGGACTACAATGACAGTGGGATATGCAAAAAATGGGTCTGTTATTAAAAAAAGGGCGCTGACCTGTCTTTTAGAATGCCTCAAAGAAATGTTATTTCATGGAATGCCATGATGGCAGTGTATGCACAAAATGGATTTGTTTAAAAGGTGGTTGGGTTGTTTGACAAAATGCCTCAAGAGGCATGGTCTTATGGAACATACCCTGACCATGTAAGCTTCATTTTGTTTAACTGACTTTCAGCCATGCATGTTCAGTGCATGAGGGTTGTAAATACTTCGTTGGCATGAGTGCCTCTTGTAGAATCAGGCCGAAAATTAATCATTATGTTGCTGGTTTTGATGAGCACATGAGAACGTGCAAAATGTGGAGGCATGCTTAAGGCATGTGAAGTGTTTGTCTAAACACCTTCAAAAAAAAAAAAAAATCTTGGTCTAATGGTTGCAAGATTTGAGGCTATTCACAAAAGGAGGAAGATATTTTCCTATCCAAACAACAACAATAAGAAACCCTTTGATCATGCTCAGCAAGTGGTGGGTCGAATCCAGAAGACATGTATGTTAAATGGTAGAGCTTGGGACGCTTGTGGTCTAGTTGACAAAGTGTCAAGCAAGAGACTGAACCTAAGCATGTGGCTTCGATGACTTCATTCTCCAGGCATGGTCCTTCTTCCCTTACCTCTCATAATTCTCGTGTTTTAGTTCTCTTTTGCAACTAGATAGAAATTTAAATTATTAGGTTTTTTTAAATACGGTTAAATGTCTCTTCAACTCTTTCAAAACAATAAAGTGTCATGTCGCAACTCTGAAGCCATTATAACTCGCCCGCTTTAAACCACGAACTATCACCCTCGCTTCGAGATGACCTAGAAAACTCTTACTCTTTGACCTATTCAATATCGTTTTATCGACTGAAAAATTTGACTCTCCATTGATTAAGATGAACTTCTTCCTACTTAAAATAGTTAAATTTTGCTATTTTCGAGACTCACTAAGTACCCTTCGCAACTCGGAAACGAGATGTGAAGTTTCATTCGAGTACCTTGGTATACGAGGACTCACCTTGATTTTTGGTTTGTCCCAAACGATCATGTGACATCCTTTTGATGCCCTTATAGGAGCCCCTGCAACACTTTGGTTTACAATAGTAAAAATTCATTAAAACTAGAAAGTTGGCTTTCGTTTTGGATCGCCATTTGAAAACCGGAAAGAGAAATCACTTCCCGTCTTCACAAACCTCTAGTGATTATACTAGATAAATGCGTGGGACATTCAAGATAGGAAAGATAACTTTTCGGGATAGTTTGGAGAATCCATTTTGCAAGCCTCAATTACGCTGATTTTGACGAGGTCAAACTGGTCCATTTTTGTCTTGTCGCTCTAGAAAGCTTGTCGCCGTTTGAACTTGGTTTTCTAGTTCTCCTTTTCGTCGACTTTGATGAATTCCCCTTATATAGGGGAACTACTAGGAAGAGTCTCGTTGTGTGCGCATCCGTCGAACGTCATTTGGGACACGGTTTCTGGGCCATTCGAGCTGGCTTTTGTCTCTTTACAATTGGGTGAACTATGACCAGAGGTCCCGGAAAACTAGCTGCCAAACGTAAACCGTGTGCTCTTTTTCAATTCCGTCAGTTGCTATGAACTCTTGGTATATCCGGGAACACGTAGCAAGTTGATTGGGAGGGTGTTCTCATTGGAAGGTAACTTTTGGAAGTAGTTTCTTAGCCTCCGAGCCGTTGTGAACGTTTTTGTAATTAGTGAGAAAATGTAAAAGTAGAAAGTTGCGGACCCTCGTAGGGTTGCCAAATCCCCTTTGGAAACTTTCATCACACGTAAATAACTATTTAAAACACTAGAATGAAACTCGTTGGGTGTATTAGAACTTTAGACAAAATGATATTTTCTCTCTCTTCCTTTCTCTCTCTCTTCGAGTTTATAAAATGAAAAAAATGAAATGCAATGATTACATGTTTCTAGGTTTTATTTTTATTTCGATTGCATATGTAGTTATTTTTCATATGTAAATGGGAACTAAAAAAATGATAATTATGATTGTTTTAGGGTGGATGCCATGCCGTGATTTATTGCGATATCATGCTCACGTGGGTTTTGCAGATGGATGAATGACGATTTACGCAAAGGGTGATGTGTATTTTAATTATTATTATTGTAATTTTTATAGGTCATTGTAAAATGAATGACTGTGTATCGTAGTCTCTTGTTATTGAAAAGTTATAAATGAAATTTGTTAATATGTATGACATGCCTAGTTTTAGGGATACTTAGGAAATGTGCCTCTAATCACCAGTTCAATTTGATTTTAGTTGTGTATAAAAAAAAAAGGGGTTTGATTTATATAAAACAATTTTGAAATTGAAGTTAAGATATTGTGGTACCTTCTCAGTATTTCAATAAACGATTAAATTAATTATTTGGCTACCTTCTTACATTGCAAACACATTAAAGAGTTTTAACGGGAACACTCAACCCTAATAAAATATTCGTGCATGACTCACCTGTATGTGTGATCCTTTCCTACCATATAAGAAAATTAAAACCAAAGAACGACCTTAAACTTTGCACCTGATGAGACCTCATAGGTTAGGTAAATAAAACCCCTCATTGGAGTTTACCGTCATAGTCTTTATGTCTAGCGACATTGTCGTGAACCCATATTTAGGAATGTCATGGTCCAACCTATCTGGAGCATGCGTTTTCCTTCTAGTTTTGGCATTCACGAGAATAATGAACTCTCTTCAAGTCCAACACCAGGTTGAGTGTTGAAGGCCACCTTAGAAGTCACCTTATGAGTCCTTGTTCGGAGGAACGACTAAGTGGTGCAACCCTGGATTCTATCAAAATAACACCTTGGTATGTCCTTGAATGGGGTTTAGTATAATTTTGTACACCTACCTTAAACTCTATATATAGATGAGGCATAGATCATTGAGTGCATAATGGAAGAAACCAAACCTCAGCTGATTAGGAGGTGTCACTTGTGGTTCGTGTATGGTTTACAATTCTTCCGACCTTATACCTCTTCAAGATGGTAGTCAAATACTTATGTAACTCCTGATTTTCACAACAATGCTATGAATGAGACCATATTGCGATGTATAAGCTTATACTAAGAAGAGAATGAGATTTAAGATTAGGATGGAGGTCACTCATGAAGTCCTTAAAACTTAATTAAACATAGTCAAATGTTTCAAAGAATATGAGTCACCTTGGTGCTACCAAACTATGAGAAAACAAAAGATATGTATTTATAGATATGTAAAAATCTTGTTGGAATTCAATAAGTTTCAAATTATAATAATAAAGTGGTAGAGAAATAAATCAAAGTGTGAATCGAGAATCCTTTTTGGTGCAAGGTCACCTGTATCTAATATCTCCGTCAAATCATTTGATTGCGTTTTGGGCATCAAGTCACTTTCGGTTGAGTTGTAAGGGTAAAACTGTAGGCATCAAATAAACGTTGGAGAAGAATATTTTTGCATAATAATAGGATAATTAAGTACTTTGTATGCAATTTGATTTATGCCAAATATGTATGTCGCTTATGGAAATTTATATAAAGTATAAGAAGCCAACTTGAGAAGGTGGAATTGGTTGTTTTTAACCGTGGAACAAAACTTAAGAAAATTTAGGGGGACAAACGAGGAAATTTATCCTTGCTTGAAATGTCCTTGGAATGTTAACTTTAACCAAAAATACAGCTAAAGTAATGATATGTCGTGGGTTCACCGTTCCTTTAGACACGTTTCTTGTGGTTGAGTCTTTCCTAGTATTTGTTCATTGGGAAGAGTGTGGTATTGACATGTCGATGTCGCCGCATGTGTTTATGTGAGTCGATGACTTATGTGATTATCGCATGTGTGTCAAGTTTTGTACTTGGAGCCCATCGTGTTGTGTGTCATGAGCAATGTAAGTCAAAAAAAAATTATCCTAGTATTTTTCTGTTGTATTTGGGTGCATAAAATGTGGGCACTACACCTTGCAGTAAGTACATTAATAAAATTGGTAACAATCCAATTTTTCTTTACATCGCTTTGTTATTGGAAATTTTTAATAATATACTCGCAAGGAGCATGTGAAGACATAATGCGACCCTTTCTAAATTGCATCTTAGTATGTAATGAATTGTATTTTCTTTCATCAAAGTTTTTTTTTTTAAGCACAAATGGTATGTTGGCCATTAAGATTATATAACTACAGCTTCATCCCTTTTCAATTCATCTAGATCATCAAGTTATACAAGTTCCTTTGTAGAAGGTAAATAGTGAAGAAAAAGTACATCCCTCAATGTAGGAATAACATTAATCAGCATTGAATATATAATAAGGTCTACATTATCATCATCCACAACACGTAATTTATATTTTGAGGTACCAAATAAAACCTATAAACTTCAATTGGAAAAGAATCACCATTAAACAAAAACAATTTTGATTGTTCATCATTTGAAGTTTCTATTTGCTCAAATATACTTTGGTCATTTCTTCAACAACAAAGCCGATTTATTATTCATTTTAAGACCTTTCAACTTTTTTTTTTTTATTATTGGCAAATAGTTTTTTGAAAGGGACTATACCCTTGTACAAAGATGACTCAGAAGCCAGATGTGCCCAAGCGAGCAAAAGATCAAAAGGTCAAAAACAACAAGGGCGCAAGCAGGAATAGAACCTACTAAAGACAAAGACTAAAACCCGCAAAGCCCAAAGAAGAGAAAAAGAAAAGAACAACGCCGATGAGAACAATTACATCCATCCTAAGTGCCCCGGCGCGCACCCCCTCCACGAAAACCGTGGAAAGATTTCCTACAAACAGTGCTCCAGCCCGCCTTGTTTTCGTCATCCACGTCGAGAACCACCTCTAAATTTCCTTTTAATATGGGTGAGACAGAATTTGAAACCCTCGCCTCCGAAGTCAATAATGAAATCATTTCACTTGTACTGTCTATCTTCCTTCTGCTACGGTTCAAATCTGCATTTAAAGGTATTTGTTTATGATCTTTCATAGATTTTCTTTGTCGGTTCACTTCCGCATGGCGTCTCCAAATCGCCATAATTAAATCTGCTTTCGACCAGTCTCCCATTTAGAAGATTCACTATCTACCTTGTTTGACTCGTGAATAGTTTTGAATGGAATTTCCCCGCGTCTTCCACGCCGTAGAAGCAGCTGTCCCACGCGTGCGTGAGAGGTCGCCATGCAAAGCCTCAAGTAGAGCCATTTCGGATGGTTAGTTCCGCCATTATTGTTGCAATTTCTCGTGCGTAATGTGTCGGGATCTCTCCTTCGAAGATCCGCACCTCCTCTCGGCTGCTTTTCCTACCTATTTCTTCCCTTGTCTCCTTCTCGCGGAGCACTTGCATAGTTTGGCTTGGAAGTTGACCTTCCAACATTTGGGACATGACTCAAACCGTGGTCTTCAGGATGATGTTCGCACAAGACGGCCCGTGGGAGAAGAAAGAATGATATTCTTTGGGAGAACACCCCCACCTCCATGCTAACACATAGTCGTGCTCTTACAAGCTCTGCTTCTAGCTTTTGTTGCAGGGTTCCGGGATATTAGCTCTCCCATCAAGCTGCTATGCCAATAAGGACTTCGTCCTCCCAAAATTCCGTTGGAAGAGCCGGTAGAGATATCCAAATGGGCAATTCCTTGATTTGAAGAGAGACCCCCCGGCTTCCATCGCCCGAGATGCGGGCGTTCTACCAAACATCCAAGGGGCAGCGTCGAGAACCTTAATCATCTCATCTTCCTTAGAAAAATTGAACAGAAGGGCGTGGTCGGGAAGAGCGATGATATCAACCCAAAGCAGCACCACTTCTGTCCGCACCATTTGCGGACAAAGCATCGATATTTGGACGATAGCCTGCAAAAGCTCCAATTAGTGCAAAGGGAAACCTTGACTTGGCCTTCTCAATCACAGATTCTGGAACAGAAATGCAGTGCGCTTTCGCTTCATCATCCCAGATGGAGGAAAGGGCAGTAAACACCCCTGTGGATTGAGGGAATATCTTGGACCTCCATGAGCAAGCAAGTTTGGAACCATGGAACAATCGCAGTAACGTGGAACAGCCACGGAACAATCGCGAGCAATCCTGAGCGGCCTCGGAGTAGAATAGCGCGGAACAATCGCGGAAATGGCAGGCGTGGAACAGCCGCGGAATGAGCAATCTCGAACAAGCGCAGCCAAAACCCTAAGCAGTAACTCCATAGGCTTGTATGGATCTATCTCTAATTTAGACAAATATGATCTCCTCGATGTTGTAAATAGCTTTGCATGTTTTGGTGGATAAAGTGAATTTTTTCTATTCAAATAATTAAAAATAGAAGAGGTATCCTCGGTTCTATACAATTTTTTGAATTCCAAATTCATGTTATTATGAAATTTAAGGGAATTTCCACAACCTATTTTTTCTGATTGCATGAATTTCCCCAAATTCCAACCATATTTAAGACAAGGAAAACCTTATTTTTGTTATAAGCCTTCATTTCTAGTTTCTTGAACAATGAAACTTCCAACTCCATGTCAAGAATAAGGCACTTATTTAGTACGATGTCAATGTGTTCAACCTGAATACACAATGTTTTCTCATCAATAAATTTTGAAGTTACTACCATACCGAATTCTTTGACAATGTCCTCATTAAAAAAATAACCACAGATCACTGTGGTAATTTTCCGGGAATGCATTTCTACAAAACAGTCATCATCTCTCTTTTTCCAATCCCTGTGTAGACACCAAATTTGGGTCACACTCCCTTGCTCCTTCTAATTAATTAAACACACCGTGTCCTCATTACTAATTATTACTAATATATTCACATTCACATTATTAATTAATTTAATTATTTTAATTAAATTAATTTCACCCTCACAGACCCCACCTCACCATATAGCTTCACCTGGACTCATTCGAGGGGCATTTAACTCACGGTGATCAAGTCATCACTCTTAAGACTCGAGTCATCACTCCTAGTGCTAAGTCACCACTTCACCTAACTAACTAAGACTTCTTCCTTAATCTAATTGGACTTATTCTTTGACCTTATTACCTTTTCTAACAAGAAATCCACTTACCTAAGTGTACTCAACTTAGAAAACACTCCAAATCTAGGAAGATCTACCTATTTTTGGTAGACCTAGACTTATCCACCTTAACCGACGCTAGTTATCCCTCGACCGACGTCGGTCACCTAACTATCATTAGTTACTTTATATACAACTTTGCAACCTTTTACCTAGGTTGGTCATTTTAATTTTTGGAAGAACTATTACATTCAAGCACAAATCCAAGCCTCTCAGCATCCAAACAACACAAAATACTCAACCACAGGCCCAAGCAAGCATTTGGCTCTCATCCCAAGGCATTAGAATATTCATGGGGACACTCGGGATTATTCTGCAACACTTGAACATAAAATTTCTTCACGGATCAACTATTGTCCTCCTTCACCTACCAGATTTGCAAATACAAGTAAGTATACATGATTTTAATCATTTTGTGCTTGCTTAAAGTTTAGATCCATTACCTCCTTCATTATACTTTACTTCTCCTTGTATTCCTTTATCTCCACCTTCTCACCAATCCATCAACCCAACCACCTACAAAATTTTGGCTCTCCGATTTTCCCCTATGTATTCCTGAGTCTTCTTGATAATATTACAAATCTAACCACTCTCCCTTCATTATCTATGCAATCATAGAGAAGTTCAAAAGCTGTTTTTATTCAATTACTACCAAATTTCCTCTACTAACATCGATCACTGTTTCTTTCTCTTAACCTCCACCAAACAACCCATAAATCCACCAAAATCCATCCAGATCTTACCAGATACCCAAATGACCTTACCTAACACCCCGTGACCTTTCCCAACTAGAAACATACCTTTATTAATGTTATATTAGTTTATATTTCAATATTCTACTTAATCTAGTGTGTTAATAAGGTTTTGAGATACCAAAATCAAAGTCTTAGCAATAGGACCTTTATTTATCATATTTATTTTCATTAATTTAATAGAATAGTGGATTGAAATCCATCTAGGAATTATCACACTTCCGGAACTAGCAATCGCTAGGCAGTCCATTGTCATTTACTATTTAATATCATTTGGTGGTTTTGTTTTGTTTCTTATACAAGTTATTCCTCCTAGCCAAAGGGAATATCTCACATTCAATCTAATCAAATTCTACAACACGTGCATATCATCTACATAATCACAGGTATTCCTCCTTGATCGTTACCTTATCTGTTTTATCACATACTTTGAGGTGAAACATTTTGGCACACCCAGTGGGACCCATTTGGGTTCTTTTGCATTGTTCATTCCTAGGTGAATCATTGTGTGTCTATTTCCTTTGGAAAAATTCACATTAAAATTTATCCCTTGGAGCATTCTTTTTCTTTTATTGGTCTCAGTGACACTCGTATTTTAGACTTAAAAGAACGTTTATTTCTATTTTGTATTGCATTAGTGAAAGACATAATCTTACCTATTCATCATTTCTCTCATCGAATTTTATTGTGGATTTGGGTCTAAAATATTTGTATATCATTTCTGTGTGTTGCATATATAACTCATTTAAAAATTTTGGGCAACCTATATGTTGGAATTCATGACCAGTGATGGTTGATGAATTGAACTCGTAGCTCACACTTTGCACCCTTATTTCTCTATACCAAACCATTGAAAATAAATTACTCATTTTCTTGAACAACATCTTTCTTGGAAGAAGCTTTCAACGATCACACAATCAAAGGATTGACAATGGGCTCCAAACTGGTTTCTCTATCCAGTTATCATCTCAGAGAAGGATCCCCCACACCAAAACATACCTGAAACTATCCATAGTTTTCATATTTTGTAGGGAACCTTTATCAAACCAAAAACTCTACTATATTCACAAGTTAGTCCAAAATGGCATAAGCCAGAACATAAAATCTACCACATAGGATTTTGTGTTTTCTATCTTTCTCCTTTATCTATGTTTTGAGGTGTGAGTTAATTTTCTCCATTCTTCTTTCCCTTCACATTCCATAATCATATTTGATGTATTTCAACTCTTTCGAGTGTGTTAGGTCAATCATTACCATAATTAGTTTCAGGTTGGTCTTTTACTTGATCTAAATCACCAAAATCAATATTTTTCCATCTTTTCACAAATTTTGGACTAATCGGCATTGGTCAGCGACCGCCATCAGTTCCCTCATCCGACCATTATCGGTTTGCTGACCGTTGTCATTTGCTTATTATTTTGGTCATTTTAACCAAAATATCATTTACCACATTTTTATTCTTTCTGGGATTTCCTCAATTACCCCACCATATCTCTATGTCTCCAATATCACCTGCTTTATCACAAAGTCTAGATATGCTCCATTTTCATAATATTTTGCCAAATTTTCAATTCCTTTTATTATCCATAGTGACCGATATTTGTCCTATGAATGGCATCGATTACCCTCTATCACCAACATTGGTTACTCAATCGCCATAGGTCTCGTGTGTTTTAATATTTTGATTAAAACAATGATCAGTTATAACCTTATAGAACCATTAAATCTCTCTTCCTTTTGTACTCATGTGCTATCTACGGAGCTAAGATTACCAAGTCTAATATTATTCACATGGTTTTGAATCGTAGCCAAGCCAATGCTCTCATGTTTCATACTAGCCGCCAGTGCTCCCACCTAGCCCATCACCCCCTTCAATATCATTGCCCATGGACCCCAATTAGGCTCTTTCCATACCCACTAGTGATGAGGATTTCACAAGACTCCTTGATCATAACCTCACTACTCTCTAGTACTATCTCGCTCATTCATCTACCCATGATTCATCAGTCTTGCTACTTGTATATGACATCCCCGTGTCGATTCCTCCTACCCTCACACCCACTTCCACATCAACTACTACTAGCTAGACCTTACCCTCTTCCACCTTATCACTTATGGTTTCCTAGCTTGACCTTACATCATCGATACCAGCTACACCTAGGGCATCTATCACACATTTTTGTCTATTGCTCCTACGATGTCAACCATGCATTTATCATCCGCCTTGAGTGTGGGTCTATCTCGCACCCACCACTTCTCATATATGGTTTACATCTCATCCACCCATGGTGTCGGCAGCCCATACCCCCTTCCAAAACATTGTCCTCTCCATCCTACAGTCTCTTCCTTTGATTTCTATGAGGATCGTTACATCCACTACACCCACCTATACTTACCACTAACAACCCCTATTTCATCTATCGCTTATTCAATATACTTTCCACCTACATCTATTCCATCTTACATACCTCCCTTAAAATTTTTGTAATGGAAACCACCCCATACCGGGATTCCGTCCACATCGTACCTACCTCATCTACACCCTTATATTACAAGGGGGCCTAGTCATTACAACCTACCAATGATTTTATCAAAATGATGATGAAAATATGCATACATTGGAAGCATTTGTCTCTGGCTCAATTAACTTTCTGACATACAAAGATATTTGCATTGAGCCTATTCACCCATCCATTTTGATCCATCCATACCCTATGCATTGGGAAATTCCTATATTCAATTGATTTAATAGTAAAGAAGACCCACAAAAACACTTGTGGTATTTTAAACATGGGTGTTATCTAATCTCTCATGATGAAACTTTACTCTTGTGAACATTCCCAATATGAAGACGAATCTATCGCAGAATTTGTCACTCTTTGGAAAATATTGATCAACCAACTCACGGTTCAACTGCCTTAAACTAAGTTAATAGAGTTTTTCATCGAGGCTTATGCAAGACACATCTCAGACTCTCAATGTTTAAACCTTTTGCATGTTTGACGAGGCATTCACCATGACTCGAAAACTTAAAATTCATGCCATTAAAGAGAAGAAGATATAATTGCATAACAAGAATGTTGCATTTAAATCAAACGATAACTCTTCCTCTTACAAACCATAAAATAACTACTCCAAAGAAAAATGATCTTCCAACAAAATAGTTTTAAATTCATCCCACCTCACCTATCCAATCAATCAAATCCTTCTTCCAATATTTCTCCTATTCAGGATTTTTAGTTCAAGCGGGAGCAACGAAAATACACTCCCATAGGAGAACCCTACTCTTCAGTTTTAGAAAAATTATAAAATCAGAAAGTCACTCTTCCACTAGTCAAACCACATATTGGTTTTGACCCCTCTCATCCTATTCTTGCATGGTACAAATAAAATGATTACTGTAACTATCATCACATTAAAGGTCATAACGATAGTAATTGTATAACTTTCAAAAATATCATCCAAGAAATGTTAGATAATGGAGATCTCGTCTTGGATAATCCTAATGCACTAGCTAATCAGAACCTTCACATATTCAAGAATCCATTCCCAAATCACACCCCATCATCCTACTAAACTAGGGAAACATCGACCAATAACAGTAACATTCGTGAGTTTTATGTTGTTTTCGATACCAAACTAGATTTTTCTGCTCAATTTCCTATTAATCCATCTATTGAGGAGGTTCTTGCACGACCTCCTTCATCCACATAGGTACTTGTTTCATCTATTCATTTACCCATAGAGGAGTATCCTTTATGTCCTACTTCACCCACAAAGGAGTCCACCATATTTGTCGATGTAGCTTCCCCACTCACCTCTCAATCGAAAAACAACATGTAGTACTTACTCTTCTACCCATAGGAGATTCATGCTTACCTTCCTCTTCACCAAAAGATGAACCTAATTCATCCTACTTGTCATCTCCCCTACCCATAGGGGATCCATTAGTAGTTTTGCTTCCTATCGGTGATAATTCTTCATTGGCTTTCAAGGATCTTGTTGATTTTCTCTCACTCTTTTACACACATATTATGAAGCCAACAAATTCCCTATCTCACGAGACATTATTTACATGGATTACTACCAAATCAAAATCATCCCCCTACAGGGGTGTCATTTTCACGTTTAGCTGACCACTTGGATTATGATGACAATTCCATGATTTGGGGATGCCTTCGGCTTACTTTCTCAACTAAGATGCAAATGTTGTCTGTTGATACTTCCATGATCTATCCAAAAGTGTTTCAGACAACCAAACCCACCATGCCCATGCTAGTTGAAGCAACCCCTTGTTCATCACCCTCACCCACAACTAAACCATTACCATCAAATTAATTTTTTCCTATGCCTATAACCTTACCTACACCTATATCTTCCTTCTCTTCTAGACCCATTATCACATTCTGAGTCATGCCAACATCAAGCCTAGTCCATTCTCCTATCAAACTAAATTTATCCATATCCTCGAAGCCATCACAATTAATATTCCCTCACTTAAGAGGAATACCCAATCTCTTAGGTCACATATATTGGATTCACCCACTACCCCTCTATCACATTCACCACTTCCATCTATCATAGGACCCCACCCATCAACCTTGGTTAAGCAACATCCTATCCAAGGTAAAACAAAACACATGAAGCCCACCTTCTCATCGTGATCCTCTATTCCACCCAAATTACCTACGCAAATTAATCCTTTGCCATCACCTAAATATTTTTACCTCCTATACCTACACCACTTCTAGTATCCTCGTCATTACCTATGACATTCCCTTCTCCTCAACCAACACCTTCCACATTTCCTTTTACCACAACCTTCACCACACCTCCATTATCACATTGGCTAGCCCTACCCCTTCGCCATCTACCTTCCCTTCTACATCATGCAGTTCTTCTTCACCTTTACCCAAGAAGGTGCAACCAAAGCCCAAGAACCCACTACCTTCTAAAGAGGTAGTTAAACCTACACCACCTTCAACAACTAGTTCACCTACTACATCTTTACCCAAGAAGGTACAATCCAAACCTAAAACCGTACTATCTACTAAATAGATGGTCAAACTTACTCAACCTATGATTCAACCTCTAGTGACACATATCTCATCAAATTCACCCATACCTCCATCCAGACTCCACACTTAGTTTGCATTGTGATTCATTGGAAAGGAATTATGACAACATCCTAGCTAATTTATTGGAAACCTCTGTCATCACATTGCCACCACTTAGACCTTACGATCCACTCAAACCTAAAATAGAGGGGTTTGATGATACCAAAATTTTCACTTACCATCATTTGTTAGGGCATGATGTGGAGAATTGTAAGGCTCTTAAAACTATTCTTCTCCAACTCTTTTCTCCCAAAGAAAGATTTAATGATGATGATATTTTAGATGAGGACCCTATTCCACCTATCACCACACATATTCATTTTGTACCTATTCAGCAACCTTCATCTCCCCCTCCACACCCCTTTTATCCTCCTCTAACATTTGAGATCAATATGGTCCATATAAGTGAGCTAGCCAAATCTCCGCCAAAATGCCAATGTGTTGCATTGTTTTAACAAAACTAGTATATGCACTCATCATATTTTTTCCCTTCTTGTCACTATAGCTATCACGAATCACTTGCTCCTTCACCAAAAATTAATATGGTTCAAATTTTCACTCGATCCTCAAAGGATAAAGGAAAAGATAAAACAACCAGCTCATTTGCCACTCTTTTACCCAATGTTGAGCATACAAAGTATGATACTTAGTAGAAGGCACAAAAAAGGTTTTCATATGAGAACAAGACACATTCAAAGGAGTGGAAGGATAGGGAAGGACATGCACGTGAAAGAAAAGGACAGATTCGAGACTTAGCCATTTTCACATGTATGGGCTATTTTTTGAGATATCGTGCAGAGCGCACAAACTAGATAAATACTTACGTGACACGCATTTACTATTTTGGGAAGAGATTCTACTAAAAGGTTTACATGGGTTTGAGTTAATAATTTAGATTTTCTACTACTAATTAACCAGAAGAGATCTATTGTTAGTGCACTTGCATGTGTGTCTATTATTGTAAAGGCACATAGCTATTTTCAACATGTGACCTATTTTGGGAATTATGCAAGTGGTGAAGGGAAAGTCCCCACCCTTATAAATATGTAGTGATCTACGTAGTATAATAGGAATATATAGGAGGGCTGGATATAAGTTATTGTGAAGTTATGCTTCCATATCTAATGTACACATGAGCTTATGGTATTGTAAGAAGCTTTTGTGTATTTATTGTGTTTAATATAATGGAGTGTATTGATTGATTCAAGGTGTTAAACATGATTACAACTAAATCTTACATGGAAGAATTCATTATGGCTATTACTTAAATCTATTACTCCTTAGATTTAGATCTGGAATATGCTTTGTAGAATGTTATACTAATTATGGATCTGAATACATTAACTCTTCATCTTGCTAACATCCTACACAAGCAACCCTAAAGAGGGGCCTGGTACCTTTGTGTGCTTTGGGTGAGCACTCAGTCTAGGCTGAGTGATGTGCTAATGCACCTAGGTTATTATTGGTAAATTATAGGTTACATCACCCAATATCCCATCTACATGTGCACAAAAATCACCATCTTTGGAACCACATACCCTATTTGTGTGGGGTTCCCATCGTACAATGCTCAAATAATTGCATCAGCCTCCTCTCAAAATATCTTTGTATGACCTTGCCAAACCTACGAGTCTCATCAACATGCCCTCATTGAGGTTATGTTATCTATAGAGGTTTCACCAAATGAACCTACTCTTGTTGCATCCATTATTACTCCTCATCATGTGGCCTCTCTCACCACTTCACCCCTTCCTCTGCACTCCGCTACCACTCATCAAGTAATACTACTCTCAATTTTTCTAACAATGAAATTGTACCTCTCCAATCAGATTATCCTGATCCTATCCTATTTATTTCTATCTACATTGATAATATATGCGTTCGATGCATTATGATCAATGGCAGTCCCAATATTAACATAATTTCCTCCTATGCATACAACCAAATGTGCATCTCTACCAATTACATGCATAATAACCTAGTTATGCTACATTCATTCAATGATGCCATGAATTCCACCTTGGAACCATTATTATCCACATTCATGTAGGCCCTCATACCATTCCCGAATATCTATTTCTTAGAGGGAGAATTCAAAGTACAACATGCTACTTGGTCGACCCTGCATTCGTGTCATGGGTTGTGTTCCTTCAACCTTACACTTGTTGTTGAAAATTTGAACATGAAGGGCACAACTATACCATTCCCCCATTTGTGAAAGCATGACACGAAACCCCCTTTTCCTCACATGGAAGCGTGCTAGCAGAGACGACATGGCCCCCGGCGCGCATCTAAATCTATCCGACAACCTAGCCCTTTTTCTTGGTTTTCTGTTATTTAGTATGACAAGTAGTTAGCAAGATAATTTAGGAATTGGGAGATAGGAGTAAGTCACATAGAAAGTACATCGATAGAAAGGCGGACGTCTTATTATTGTTTGGAGGTACCTTTTAGGTGCATCATCTACACAGAATTTGAGCGCATAGAATTTTGGACTCACTTCTAGGAGTGGTAACACTTCACAGAATGTAGGGGTTCATTTCAGTACTACTATTGGGACAAAGGGAAGTACATCCACTTTTCCACTTCGCTACAAATGGTAGATCGGGAGGTATAGGTGGTTCTAGTTTTGGTGGATCTGGTGGTTCTAGAGGTAGAGGAAACACATGAGGTTCTAAATCAGGTGGGCAAGGTCCGTACCAACCCCAGAATATTTACATGGAGATGTCTCTTCATCTTCTAGAATATAGGGGCATAGAATATGTTCTTTGAACACATTTAAATGTGTGAAATAGTGTGGCATGCAAAAGGAATCATGGCTTCTGAGCGTAGGGTAAGTCAATTTATAACTACATTACAAGGACACGCACACAGTTGGTACAAAATTTTTAACCCTGATCAGACTTGCGTAGACTATGCAACATTAAAAGATGCTTTCCTTAAGAAGTTTCACATCCCTGAGTTTGAGTAGAAGAGTATAAGCATGCTCAAGGATATTAAGTAAGACACTACTGAGATTTTTAGGGAGTATGATGCCCATTTCAAAATTATTTTATCTAAGCTTTTTTATTATATTCACACAAAGCCAGCATGCACAATGGTTCGTTGGAGATTTGATTATACTTTTATAAGGTATTTGTCACATAAGACATACACTAATCCATGTGAAACACTTGAAGTAGATTTACACACTTAGGCAATGTGGAAGTATAGATAGTGGGTTCAGTTTATTTTTGGAAGCACAGATTGTGGCTATGGAAAACATTTTGATAAACTATCAGTAAAATTAGCACATGAGACGTGCATGGGGATTTGGTGTATATATTTTGAAGTGGAAGGTCACACAAAGGATAGTTTTCCTGATAGATCAAGTACTTTCATTATGCGCTAGACTATGAGATATGTCATTTGAACCATGATTCTAGCCACTTCCCATTATTGTAACATGCATAAAGGAAGAACATATCCTGCTATTGTAATTCTTTTTAGTCTAAGACTCACAATATAAAGGACTGTACATTGATTGGTTAGATCCATGATGCTATTGATATTGGTGTGTGACAAACATGAGTCTCAGATAACTCTAAAGTCAAGAATGAGCATCAGGATCATGATCACAATCAAGCATGCTATGATTGGAATGAAGGGAATTTTGAAGGAGGTTGTGGCAGAGGTCAAGGATAGCATGGTGGATTCATAGGATGAGGTTTTAGTGGTAGATGAGGCGAGTTTCTTTTAGAACATGTTATACATGTGGATATCCCGACCACTACAGTGTGAATTTCCTTAAAATGTTACTTTTTCCTTCTATGGAAATAATCATGGCTATGAAGAATTCCCATACTTATATGATCATCTTAGTAAGCAACATAAATAAGAAAATAAAGGTGCATGGATGGTTAGGATACAACATGCTGTGGAAAATCAATGGATGCCCAAGTTGGAAAAGGAATCCGAGGTATTGCATGTAAAGATCACTACTGCGTTGAAGCGGCGCATGCCAAATAAGCATTAAAAACCTGAATCCTACCATCACTAAGGAGGAGGTTCTACATCCATGGTACTTAGATCCTTCCCATCGAAGGAGGTTTATTAGGAAATCATGGATACTCGAAATCTTTAGGGTGAAATATAGTGATTAAAGGAAAAATCATGAAAGATGGAGTAGAAGAAAGCAACAGAGATGGTCCAAACTATTATTGATGACTTGAAGGATGTGTGTAAAATGTTGTTGTTAGGAATTTAGGACTACAAAATAGTGCTATGATTTAATAACAAAAAAATCATGTACACAGGATCTAAACAATTCCCTAAAATCTACTGAGTAGTGGAAGTATAAACTATAATAATCCAAAATAAAAAAGTACACTCATATAACACAACGTGTACCGTGGTTCACCCAATGTGGGCTATATCCACCAAAGATAGAGATCTCATATATATAATACAAAAGAGTAAAATAACTCTTCAATAAAAGAGTACAATGCATCTCTCCAAGAGTATCTCCTCTCCATATCTCTAAATGGATCTCCATGAGTGAACTACAACCGTGCCTCCAAACACCACTAGTATATCTCATATAACCGGGAACTACTATATCTCTAAACTGCTACCAAGTTCTCTATAGATCTCGCAACAAGACCTATTGCATGGGTCTACCAATGTGCAACCATGATTTTCACTAAGAAGTAATTATGTCTCTCCATCCTTTGCATGCATAACATGTGCAAACATGAAGACAACCTCCTCTACAATATATAGATCTACATGGATCAATAGTACAATATGATCTCATGGATCTACAATACAAGACTATATCGACATGAATCTATAGTAAAAAATCTCACCAACATGTGGATCTACAAGAATAAACACTAAGTGCTTTGCATAATATGCAATCCATTACAATGAGACAATAACTATACAAGGAAATATAGTAGAAGATGTTACCCTCTTCTCACCATTCAGATGTACCTACTATTTCCTTATGTCCAGCTCCTCTCCATGGAGACTTTGTCTTCATGTAACATGTTCTTTCTTTTTCTTCTTCTTCTTCATCCTCTCAATCTAGGAGAATCAAGGATCTAATTCAATCCTTCTCTTAATTCTACTTTTAAACCCTAGCTTTCATGCTTATATAGGCATATATAAACTTAGGGCACTTAACCATGAATTTATAATCAATAGATCTACTTTAATGCTAAAAATAGATCTAATTCCCAAGAGTTAATTAAAACATCTTGCAGAGGTAACCAATGCCGGTTAGACCTAACCACCGCTAATTCCTCACTTTCTGACCATTCTGGTCCTAGGTGACCGATGTCGATTACTTATGTTTTCCAGTCACTTTGTAACGCACACTCCAGTGAATCTATTTATCTCCACAACCTAACAATATCCCACTTAAAAATTAATTTTTGAACCTCTGTACTTGTACTTGTACATCACCATCCTCTACACACCATGAAGACCATCTATTCTTTCCTTCAACAATTATCTCAAAAATAAAACTAGGAAGATCAAACCATCTTCTCAAACCAAGAAGATAAAAACATGACTTACCAAACCACCATGAAACTACAAATGATTTGTGATAATCAAGCTATCCATACATCAAGCTCCCACTGAATCATAACACCAAGCCTCTCATGCAGCCAAGCCATCATGACTAACACACATGCAAGAGCTCCCACTCAAACTAAAGTATTGAGCTTCAATTGCAACCATAGCCATACTTGTAAAACCAACCATGTTCTCCATCCATGTAACCACCATCAGAACTGTCCAAAGAAAAGTCAAACTAGAATATGTGAAAGCAAAACAAGATCCCAGGTAAAAATATCCCTAAATGAGTTCTACATGCAATAGTGGGTGATCAATTCACAAACACCTGCATAAATCAAAGAAATCCAAACTCTACAATCTTAAAATCCAACCCTGCATAAAAAACTAGCATGTCCAAGACATTCATCTATAGATAACATACCTATCAATGATTAACATAGTAACAAGAGGAAATACAAACATCCCCTACTCATGCTCAAGGCATCTAAACCGTGCTCATAGGCATCCATGTGCAAATCAAACATCTACATCATCATAAATTTACAAAACTGAATCTATCCACATGTATAAACTCACCTATACATCCATCCATATCTCTAACTCTCCAAAAGCTCCAAGTTTATCAGTGACTAACTCCAAAAGATGAATATAAATCATGTTATCATCAATATCAATAAGAAACATCCATGCTAAACCATACTACTAATAAATAGTGCAAATACTAGAAAACATGTCATCAACATACTGCACAAACCATCCAAGATGAAAGAAAACAAGGGAACCATCCAAAAAATGATAAATAAACATTGCTATCAAACCTATGACAAAACCGACAACAGGTTTCCTAACCGACACCGGTTTTTGTAAATAGAAAATTTTCTCCTTTAACCCTTAAAACTCTAAAATTTTTCTCTATCATCTTCACACAATTGAATCTAACCATCAACTATAATCCCATAGGGATATCCAAGCACCACAAAATAAACCAGAAGTGACATCACAAAGTAATAAACTTAATATACCTACAAATCCGTGACTATCCTCTAAAACCAACTAGTGCCTCTGCCACTCTAAATAGTAACAATATCCTCTCACTCTACATGTGCATCATGTATCCAATCCTACAATTCCAATAACCATGGCTTGCTCCCACTGAACACAAAATTCCCTACACTACCTCTAACACCAAGCTCAAAAGCTAATATGTCAGTGAGAAATAAAACCAGATGAAAGAAAATATAAACTAATTCCCTTCTTATCAAAGAATACTTCTACATCACAGGAGTTTGGACTTATTTTGAAGTAGGTGAATCAACTTATTTTCATCATGTGTACACAAAATATTTCATTACCCTGCAAGTGTGTGTAACCATGACTTGTCATTGAGGATCTCATCCTTAGACTAGATATCCTTGTCCTCTAGATTCCACACAACCGGGAAATAAAAGTAAAAAAACATGAAAAACATGTTGTAAATCTGTGCACACTATCCAAACATAATATCAGTTGCTCCAAATGAAAGAAATAAAACATGAACCATATAGAGATACCTAACCCAAAGTCTCACTGGACTAACCAAGCCAACTCCATCCTCTTTCTGATCCAAACATTGAAGTGATATACATTGTTTCTACTTGTACACACTATGCAAGAAACATAATCCTCCAAAATAGGACACTAAACCATCCATGCCCTCTTCTACTGTAAGAAACCTTGTCCAAAATCATTATCACGAGAGACCGAATAAGTTTGCTAACCAAGCACTGCCAGTTACCCTCTGTGACCGATGTCGGTTCCCTGATCGACGTCGGTGCTGCTAGAACTAACACAACACCAAAAATTGGCATAGGTCACCAAACCAGGTGCCCACTCGACCAAAGCCGATAGTTGTGTTGAGCTAGTCATTTCAAGAAGCACCCAAATCTTGCACAAAAACTTAACAATAATAATACATGCAATAAAACTACACCAAGATGAAATACATCACCTTACCAACACCAAGATACTCAACCACATCTTCAACTGAAGAACATGTTTCTCTAATGGAAACCTCATCTTCATTCTATGCTACTATATTCAGCTTCTCTAATGAAGCCCATGCATCTAACTACACCAAAGGATGCATAACTGCTCCTCTATCTCATTCTCATATCTAGATCTGCAATCCCAAACATGCATGTGCAACCAAAATAATATAAGCACTACAATACCAAGATAAAACCATACCTCAATAACCAGATCTGTAATCTAACCAACATGCTTGTGCCTCCAAGAACCTGGGGACACCTTAACAACCAAGATACATTCCATGCATCTTCTTAATTATTCAGATATGTGATTTTTGTTTAAAACTAGGCTTCCCAATAACTAGCCATGTCCACCCTATAATCGACAACATTTACCTTGCAACTATCCATGGTCACCTGCTTTGATGTTAGTTGCCACTTAACCGAGGCAGTCCTTTGTAATTTCTAGAAACCTTTACTCCTTCAACTTTCACTTGAGATTGAATCTCTTCCTGTGATCTTCACATCAAGAAAAACAAACCCTACTCTCATACACCTGTCAATAAACCACTAACAATATACTAAAGTAAAACATTTATCTGAAATAACCAAGCTAACCAAGATAACCAAGCTCGATACGAGTTTTGGGAATTTGGGACTATGGAATAGTGCTATAACAAAAAAATCATGCACACAGGATCTAAACAATTCCCCAAAATCTATAGCAATGGAAGTATAAACTAGAATAATCCAAATCAAAGAAAAGTACACTCACATAACACAAGTAATTTGGTTCACCCAATGTGGGATACATCCACCAAAGATAGAGATCTCATATATATAATACAACAAGAGAACAAACTAACTCTTCAATAAAATATTACAATACATCTCTCCAAGAGTATCTCCTCTCCTCCCAGATATTGAAATGGATCTCTATGAGTGCACTAAAACTATGCCTCCAAACACCACCAGTAGATCTCACATAACCAGGAACTACTACATCTCTTAATTGCTACCAAGTTCTCTATGGATCTGCAACAAGACCTCTTGCATGGGTCTACCAATGTGTAACCATGACTGTGCACCAAGAAGTAAGTATGTCTCTCCATCACTACATGCATAACCTGTGCAAACATGAAGACAACCTCCTCTACAATATCTAGATCTACATGGATCAATAATACAATATGATCTCATGGATCTACAATACAAGACTAGATCTACATGAATCTATAATACAAGCTCTCACTAACATGTGTATCTACAAGAAGAAACTCTACGTGCCTTGCATACTATGTAAGCCATTACAATGAGACAATAACTATACAAAGGAAATACAGTAGAATATGTTACCCTCTTCTCATCATTCAGATGTACCTTCTATTTCCTTATGTCCGGCTCCTCTTCATGGAGACTCTATCTTCATGCAACATGTTCTTTCTTTTTCTTCTTCCTCTTCATCCTATCAATCTAGGATAATCAAGGATATAATTCAATCCTTCTCTTAATTATTCTTCTAAACTCTATCTTTCACGCTTATATAGGTGTATATAAACTTAGGGCACTTATCCATGCATTTAAAATCAATATATTTACTTTAATGCTAAAAATAGATCTAATTTCTGATAATTAATTAAAACAACTTCACACAGGTAACCGACGCCGGTTAGACCTAACCACTTCCGGTTCCTCCCTTGCCTGAATTATTCTAGTTCTGGGTAACTGATGTCGGTTACTATGTTTTCCAGTCACTTTGTAATGCATGCTCTAGTGAAGCTATTTATTTCCACAACTTAACAATTGTGTCGGGAGAATATCATTCCATTATTAGGGAATTGGCTAAAGGGAAACACTCCGAGGTAAAGTATTGAGACTGGAAGACATACCCTACATGGAAATATTCCCCCTCATAGCTTAGACTATGATAAGGAAATATCTCTAAATGATGTTGTGGACGGATGGATATTGAGTAATATATTGATTGATACAGATCGGAAGTCAATGTGCTTACTTTAGATGCATGGGTATAAATGAGGATACCCCCATTAGATCCATATTGTGATGTGTTGTTCATGGGTAAGCGAACTAAGGCCACTCCCATCATAGTTTTAAAATATGCATCCATTACCATATAGGAAGACAAGTTCCTTTGGGATTTTGAGGTTTTAGCACTTGTAGAGGTGGATAACTTTCTAGCTCTACTTGGGTGCCCTTGGTGCTATGAAAATAATGTTGATCTTAGGTTCAACAAGGGTTATATCAGTTTTGAAAACAAGGAGGAAAGAGTTATTATCCCTATAAAATATGGAAGATGTACACCCTATGTTGAGCCTTTAAGTGAGGAAGATCTAAATAGGATTTATGTACGTGCCATCCGGGACCCAAAATGCTCAAGCCATATAGAGAAGGAATCCTTCGGTCGAAATATGCACATTCTATTAGTGATATTACAAGTGTTTCTTGTGATAATTGGGATCATAATACTTATGAGTTAGTAGGGCACAAAGTAAGAATCACATATACGTGGAAAAATAGACCTCGTCGTATCAAAAGAATAGGGAACAACTCAAAACCTCAATATACTAGAGAAGGATATCCTACGGTTTTTTCTCACCATGGAGAAATAGTGGATAGACTAGTTGGAGAGACAGAATATGCTAGCATATACCCCTGTGCGGGATAGAAGCACACTTTGGTGGGTGGTTCATAAGGATAATCTTGGAGGATGGAATGAAATTAGGATTTCTCTTTCTACTCGGTATTCCAGGAGCAATGTACCTACTCAAATATGCACTTATCATATTAATCAATCTATTCAGGAATACATTCAACAATGTGATAGGCTCTGGATAGAAGGGCAAGAAGCTTTACCATCCTCACTCTGGCTATAAAAATTTTATTCCACTTTAAAAGGATACGTGTGTTCTTAGTATGTATATGTGGAACTCCATAGAGAAACTATAAATTGATAGGATTTGATTGCGGGAATGATCCAAATGTTTGACTATTTCTATATTGAACCTCCAGTTGAAGTGGAATTAAGGGTCATAAAGCACTTAACTATGGGAGATAGTGCAAGGTGGGGAACTCATTTAGGAGTTATTTGATGGAAACAACTCAAGAGCATGTTTTCCTAAAGAAACAGAGACATATGCCTCACTATTTAAGCACACTTGCCTTGAGAAAGAAAAAGGAAAGATGGTATACTTAGTGGATGATGAGGAAGTGGAAAATTTGGATGTAGATCATTTAATAGGTAGGCATTAAGTTTTGAACAGTGTGGATAATACCACGCATATCTATCATGAACCTATGAAAACAAAGAAAGTGAATATTGGATCAGATGTTGAGCCTAAGGAGGCCATAATTGGGGATTATTTGCCGACTCAAGTGGCCAAAATCATTGAGTTGCTATGAGATTATTAGGACTTATTACCTAGGGGATACTATGAACGTAAAGGCGTCCATGAATCATTAGGAGAAATGAAGATAAAGCTTAAGGAAGGTGCACACCCGGCTAGAAGCAACCCTATATGATGAAACCCAACTTGTGTGAAAAAGGTCAAAGAAGAAATTTAAAAATGTTGAAATATGAAATCATCGGGCCCCTAGACGACCCAAAACGGGTTATCCCAATGGTGATCAATATAAAGAAATATGGTTGAAGTAGGATATGTGTGGACTATAAGGAGCTGAATGTTGCATATGTGGTGATCCCTTTCCTACGCCATTTCGAGGAAATATTAGGAGTTAAGGCACAAGGTTTATTCATTTACAAATGGATTCTCTAGGTATCATCAGGTTAGGATTACACAGGAGGATCGGGAAAATACTACTTTTAATACTCAATGGGGAAGTTTATCCTATATTCGATGCCATTTGGTCTAAAAAATGTGCCTATTGTATTTTCAGGCATAATTCTCTAAGTGTTAAAATATTTTATTCACAACTTCTTATAGATTTATTTAGATGACTGGATGGTGTATGGACTTGTTAAGGATCATTGTGAAAATTTACACCTAATGTTTAAAATATGTAGCTAGTTAAGAATCTATTTGAATATCAAGAAATGTGTATTTCCTACACCATTTGGAACACTATTAAGGAACATCATATACAAGGAAGGTTTATTAGTTAGTCCAGCTAAGGTTGCAGTCATTATCATCCTAGAAGAGCCTACCAGTCAAAGTGAGGTGCATGGATTTTTAGGTCACACTGGGTATTATAGAAAATTTATAAAAGGGTATGCTAAGGTTTCCACACCCTTGGAAGATTTACTAAAAGGAAAAGGGATGTTCTATCGGGAGAACCACAACAACGCACATTCGAAACATTAAAGGAGAAACTTGCTACAAAGTGCCTATTATGTGCTTTCCTCGTGGGACCAATCATTTAAAGTACATGTGGATGCCTCTCACACAACCATTAGCCCAAAGTGTTAGCTCATCCTGGAGAAGGTATTATAGATCCTCCTATCTATTTTGTTAGTATAAAGTTGACTCTGCAAAGAAGAATTATACAACTACAGAGCGTGAAGCTTTATCAATGATCTATGTGCTCCATAAATTTAGACAATACCTGCTAGCAACACCATTTTTATTCTAAACTGATCACATGGCATTGAAGTATTTGGTAAATAAGCCCATTCTATAGGGGTGCATATGCTAATGGGTACTCTTATTCCGAGAATTTGATTTCATAGTTGTGGTAAAACTAGGCAAAAGTAATATTGGCCCTGACCATCTATTCGAATACGATTAGGAGATGATGTGTAGGAAATTGAAGATACGATTCCCGATGCAGAGTTATACAAGTTAGAACATGTGCCATCAGAATTAAATTACATTCATGTCTTTCTACGTATCGGTATGGCATCAGAAGGAATGATATCCTTAGAGAAGAAACAACTTGCCATTTGTGTGGCACCATTTATGTTGATTAGTGGTGACATGTACAAGTTAGGTTGAGATGAAGTATTTTTTCAATGTGTACTAGAACATGAGTACACATATATCATGGAGGAGGCTCGTGGTGGTATTGCAGGTGGGCACTATGTAGGTGACGCCATTGCACACAAGATTATTTTCACTGGATTATGGTGAGAGACCCTATATAAATATTGTAAGGCATATTGCAAGGCTTGTGATCACTATCATTTCCTTGGCAAACCATGACAAAGAGATGAAATGCCTTTAATACCTATTCCTAGTGCAAAAAAATTGAGAAATGGGCTATAGATTTTGTGGGTCCTATTTCACCATTCACACGTAGGACTAGATCGCGCTATAACATCACTTGAACAAATTATCTCGACAAGGTGGGCGAAGCGGTGCCTACAAAGGAGTGTACAACAGCTATAGTAGCCAAGTTTCTATGGGAAAATATTATTACAAGGTATGTATGCCCGTTTAGTTTGACCAGTGATAGGGGAGCACATTTTCTGAATGATACAATCAGAATTCTATTGGATGAGTTAATGATTACACACCATATCATCCTTAGGAAAATGGGACTGCTGAGGATTTTAACAATATTTTGAGCCAGACATTGATAAAAAAAATTGATGTTGGAAGGAAGGATTGGGATGATAAATTTTCTACAGTACTTTGGGCATATAGAATAACATACAAGCGGTTAAATAAGGCAACACCCTTTCAATTGTTGTTTGGGGTAGAAGTAGTTCTTCCTATGGAATTCATGTTACCTTCTTTGCATATTGCATGCATTGGAGGTCTAGCTGATGAGAAAGCATTAGAATAATGAATTGAATAGTTTATTAAGTTGGATGAGTGATGAGAAATAGTATGATGGATTCAGAAGTAAGAAAAATCATGGCAGAAAGCATGGCATGATAGGAACATCAAGGACAAAAAGCTTTAGATAGGACAGATGGTGATTCTTTATGATTCTAAGTTTCTATGCCATCAAAGAAAACTCAAATTACATTGGTTAGGACCATATTTTATCACTTACATACTTGAAATAGGAGCTTGTTAGTTAGAAACACTTGATGGAATACGGTTACTTGGTTACTTCAAAGGGAGTAGGATGAAGCCCTACTATAAATAAGCCTTCTTGGTGTTTTTAATAAGCGGTGTTACCATTTAGGTTAGGTTTTTAGTTATGTATTCCCTTAGTGTATTTCCTTCTTCATCGCTATGCTTTTTCAATTTAGTTGGTGTTTTGTGAAATAAGCACATTTGCATGCTAGAAGCTAATTACCCTTTGTAGTATTTTTATGCACATAGGAATGCACATACCATTTGTTTGGGGTGGCTATTGGAAAATGGGTACACACAAAGGAAAAAACTACTATAGGTGTTATTTAAGTTTGGAGAGTTGGTGGAGAGGATATTGCTTCCAAATAAGGATAATAGATGGAGATAAATGAAGGAACAATATAACATGAGATAAGCGCGGCGTGGAGACTAATAGGATAAGGCACGGTGGCAAGGTACTCGGGTGCATAGAAGTATGCTGAAGAGAATTCTATATTCATAAGGTAGGAAGGAGCACTAAAATGTTATAGTTGAGGCACGAAGATGTACCACCTAAAAATTATAAAAATTGTCAATTAATGAGAGCATTGCTCTCGTAGGTGATGGAGTAATAAATGCACCAACTTTTTGAAAATATATATAAAGATGGGATGTGAGTTCATTTTTACTATTGTAATCATAAAAATTTGAATCATCTAAGTGAAAAATGAGTTGATTGAATCGTGTTGAGGTGCAGAGAGTGTGAACCCAGACGTGGAGAGAAAATTTGTGTGTAGGAGAAGCTTACATCCCCATTGGTGAAGGTTTTGAGTGAAGTAGAGCATTTCAAAAGAGTGATGACATATGATTTGAACTAGGGCACATGATTCTAGATAGGGTTTGGACTTGCTCATTACATAATATAGAAGGTAAGCATTTACACACTACAATGGATAAAAAGTTGTGATTTACTGAGATGAAACCAGATAAAGCCCCTCTTTGTAGGAGCCAAGGAAAGAAGAAAGTGGAATCGGAGATTGAAATTACTCCTAAGAGTAATTTATCAGAGATGCAATACCTAGAAGGCATGATAGTGGGACAAGAATGGGATTCTCACATCCGTAATTACAAGATAAGTGATTACAACCACCACACATTGGATAATAAAAAGGAATTGGATGCGTTGTTGAGTATGAAGATAAAAAAGTGCACAACAGAGGACATGCTAGTGTATGATGATGTTGGAGAGAAGTTGTTAAAGTAGATTGGAGTCTACCAGTTGTATGAGCTCCCATATTTTGGAAAGTATGAACCTTTGTACCAGTGGTTGATGAGAAGAGTACATGAAGAATTTTTCTATTTTACTAGACAAAGGGTAAGGATTACAGCCACATTGATTTCAACAATAACAGGATTAAAGGGAACAAGAGTGGATCTGGATAGTGACTTAACAAATAAATCAACAATCTTGGAGACATGGAAATAGTTAGGGTATAGCAAGGGTCCGCATGGAATGAATATTGACAAATTGAAGTACCCAGTGGTACAAGCAACTGCACATCTAGTGACCAAATTGAATGATCAAGAGAGATGGTCACAGGTGAATACAATGTGGCTACACATTGCAAGGAGAATGTCACATGGAATAATTTACAACATATCAGGCTATATTGCAAATACTATCATCAAGGAAGTGTGCACAGGTGAGAAAATCAGTTTTGGTGCTATCCTATTGTCCCTTGTATTTATGGAGATAGTAGTTATTGATGGGCTAAAGAACAAGATCTAGGAGTATCCCATCCAAAACATGTCCCTTGCAGAAATATTTGACAAGTACTTGTGTGAAGGGTCAATCTTGGAGACATGGATATTTTCTATGAAGGATGGGACTTGGAGCCCCTAGTGAAAAATGTCATATGCCCTCATAGGGTAAAACTTCCAGGCATCAGTCCACATTTTACTTATGCGTGTTTCCTAAATTTTGTTGTAAACAAGGTAGACTGTGACTACCACACACTAAGGAAGACGTATGTATATCCAGGTTAGCTGCATATATTGAGAGGATAATTTCAGATATGATAAGCATGAAGCATGTGAGTTTGGAGATTGGAGATAGTGGATCCACGCTTATATACCTTCAGCTTAAGCCTAAGTTGGAGGGTAAAAAGTATGTAGAGAATGAGTTTGTGCTCCCAGGGCCACCTAAGGGAAAGCATACAATGGAGAATGTACCAGCTTTGAATCCCACCAAACCTATAGAGGTAGATGATGAGGAGGAAGAGTGTGAAGACAATGGAAACTTGGTATATAGAGGCCGGAGGTAACCCATGGACAAGGTAGAATTTGAGTGTGCAAGTACTCCACCCTAGGCCCAAGAAGAAGGAGATGAATAATTGGAAGTAGGATCAAACCCTTAAAAATGCCACTTTAAGAAGGTGTTCAAAAGAACAAGAACTCAAAGCACTACTCCACAATCGGTACTAAGATCACCATGACTCTCTCCACAGAAGGAGACAACTAAGAAGAGAAGGAGAAAATTTAAGCTGAACAAAGAGGTGGAGGAGTCTAAAAGAGTGGACCTAGATCTCCAATATAACTAGAGGATGTTAAAGAGCCCAAGGATGAAGAAATGAAGGTTGAAGAAGGAGTAAAGAATTCAAGAGAAACAAAACAAGATACTAGTCAAGACATAGAGGATCCAACTCAAAACCTTGGCACTCAAGTTCCTAAGGGGCCAAGAACAAAGAGGGAAAATGGAGAGTATGTTGCACTAGTCATGGGCTATGAAAAGGACACAAGTAAAATTTTCCTCAAATGATTCCGAATATAGTGGGCCTCAAGTACTTTTATGTATGGGAGTTTATGGACCCTAACATGGCTAGAATGCACATGAGGAAACAACTGTCATGGTCCATGCAAAATCACATAGATGAGCCTGATTGTGATGTGTGTGAAGAGTCTTGTGTGTCAAGGAGAATGAGGAAGGTACCACAAAATAGGAACATAACCATTAAGCCAATCTGTTATGATGAACAGGTGAGTAATTCTATAAGTGAAGCTATGTACAGAGGTGGCGTGCAGGAATGTGGATAAAGTTGCCAATATCAAAGTGCTAAGAGAAGAGATCAAAGCCAAAGATACAAATATCATGCATATTAAAGGAGATAAGTACCTAGATAAAAATAAGAATGGGGTTCTCATCAGCATGGAAGAGGAGATAAGATATCATGTCCTATAAGAAAGAATGTACTTGGAGCCCAAGGTACCCAAAAGGTTCCTTATGGCTATACACGATGTGCGTACCCTAGTTGATTTGGTGCTTGATGATGGACTAGTTTGGATGCCAGAACCAAAGGACCCTAAGTAGGAAGTAGAGAGGGAAAGAGATTTAGTGGTAAGGAATATTTCATCATACAAGGCATTGTTTTAAACATTGCAAGAGGAGTTGAAGAAGCCGGACGGGCATTGAACATATGTGCATCTCCGGAGGTAGTAATAAGGATATCGACCATAATTAAAGACAATGAAGTCCTGAAGGAAATTAAATATGATACATTAGGATGCACGAAGAGATTATCACTAGTGAAGAAGAAGCGTGAGGCCCTTATAGAAGCCCAAGACCCCCATAAGGACAGGATAGATGAAATTGGGAAACTTATAGCCCAGAAGATGGATCTTTTGGAAGGAAGGGTGACTAAAATGTCAAGAATTTTTATCGTATTGCAAAACGAGAAGGAAGAGATTGCGCAAGAAGAGTTAGACTCTATTGCATCAGATATTACGGAAAAGGTAGAAGCCACACTGAGTGATTGGCAAGCCTTAGAGGCTGAAATCAAAGAGGAATATCCGAGTTGATTCTTCTAGTTGAAACAGAGGACATTACATGGGGAAGGTCATTCTTTGTACAAAAATTATTTACTTTCCATTCATTCCATTCCTTATTCTTTATTCTTTAAAAGTATCAAGAGGCAACCATTACGGGTGGAAATGCAGTTTTGTGTGGGGTAATGTTGAGCAAATAAAGTATGATACTTAGCAAGAAGGCATACAAAGGTTCACACATGAGAACATGGCACATTCAAAGGCATGGAAGGATAGGGAAGGACACGTGCATGAAATACAAGGAAAAATTTAGGACTTATCCATTTTCATGTGTACAGGATATTTTTAGAGATACCGTACAGAGCACACAAACTAGATAAATACTTGTGTGACATGTATAGGATATTTTGGGAAGAGCATCTACTAAGTGTTTTGCATGGGTTCGAGTTAATAATAGAGTTTCTACTTCCCAGTTAACTAGAAGAGATATATTATTAGCACACTTGCGTGTGTGTCTATCCTGTAAAGGTACATAGCTATTTTCAGCATGCGACCTATTTTTGGAATTATGCAAGCAGTGAAGGGTGATTCCCTGCCCTTATAAATATGTAGTGATCTGTGTAGTTTAGTAGGAATATATAGGAGGACTAGATATAAGTTATTGTGAAGTTATGCTACCAAATTTGATGTGTGGATGAGCTTATGGTATTGTAAGAATCTTTTGTGTATTTATTGTGTATTAAATAATGGAGTGTATTGACTAATTCAAGGTGTTAAACATGACTACAACTAAATCTTGCATGGAAGAATTTATTGTGGCTATTACTTAAATCTATTACTCTTTAGATTTAGATCTAGAATATTCTCTATAGAATGTTATACTAATTATGGATCTGAATATATTAACTCTTAATATTGCTAACATCCTGCACAAGCAACCCTAAAGAGGGGCTGGTACCTTTACGCACTTTGGGTGAGTGCTTATTCTAGGAGTGAGTGATGTGTCGGTGCATCGGGTTATTCTTTGGTAAATTCTAGGCTCCATCACCTAATATTCCATCTGCACCTACACCAAAAATTACCATCCATGGACCCACATACCCTATTTCGATGGGGGTTCCCATCGTACAATCCTCAAACAATTACATCATCATCCTCTCAAAATGTCTTTTTACGACCATGTCCAAACCTTTGAGTCTCATCGACATGCCCTCATTGAGCTTTTACAATCTATTGAGGTTATACCTAATGACCCTACTCTTGTTGTGTCCATTATCACTCCTCATCATGTGGCCTCTCTCACCACTTCACCCCCTTCCTTTGCACCTGCTACCACTCATCCAGTAGTTTCTCTCAATTTTTTTGATGATGAAATTATACATCTCCAATAAGATTATCATGATCCTAACCTATTTATTTTTGTCTACATTGATAATATATGCATTTGACATGTTATGATCGATGGTGGTTCTGTATTAACAAAATTTCCTCCCATGTGTACAACCAAATGTGCATCTCTGCCAATTACATGCATAATAACCTAGTTATGATACGTTCATTCAATGATGACATGACTTCCATGCTTAGTACCATCATTATTTATATTTGTGTAGGCCTCCGTACCATTCCTAAAGTATTCTATATCTTAGAGTGCAAATTCTAATACAACATTCTACTTAGCCAACCTTGGATTTGTGCCATGAGATGTGTTCCTTCAACCTTACACTCGCTATTTAAAATTCAAACATGAAGGGAACAATTATACCATTCTAGTGACCTTTCACCATTCAAGACTGTAATATGTCGTATCGACCTAATGATTTCCTTATACTAGTTAAGGCATCTACCACCACTACCAATTCTTCATCTACCGATGCCTCATCCACCACTTCTACTATTACATCTTCCACATCTAACTCCTCTATTCCAACCGCTTCGTAGTGTCTCGTAGCTGATCCATTAGCCAACCCATCTACTTCTCAAATAACTAATGCTTCTTCTTCCCAATTTTCCAGTGATTCATCCATTCTTGCTACCCACATATCAACTCACGATCCCTTAGAGGGGGGTTTTTCAATTCCTCACTCTAGAGAAGTACCGCCTTTATAACATTGACACATTCCTTACTCCTCAAGTGTATGATAAACTTCACCAACATTTGTGCTATAATCACCACATAGGTGAGGTTTTCCTCTATAGTCCTCCCCACCTTCACACCAACTTAACGTATCGGGGACTTGATACCTCTACCTACTCGCTGGAGCCACCTTCCCCAAATCAACCATTTTCCTCCAATATTCAACCTCTCAAAGAATCTTGCCGCGCCACACCTTCCTCCATCACTGTGCTTGGAAGGGCTTTAGATTTGGTTTCTATGAACAAGATTTCCATAATGTCATTCCTTTCACCACTCATAATCATGGCGAAAGCCAAGGGTAAAAGGATCCTTCAAAGTGAGGAGGAAGAGGGGGTCATCGATGAAGTCTTCAAGAAACTGTAGTCCCTTGATGGCAGATTGGGGAATGCCAAAAGCCGCAATGACTGCATTTTATCTACCCTCAAAAGCATTTATAACTTCATTGAACAACATGTCCACAGTGTTTGCAGTTTAAGTGGAATCAATGAAGACATATGGGGCCCTAAAGAGAATAGGGACATTGTAATCTCCCAAGCAGACATGAAGGACCCCTCTCAGGCCACTGCCATTACCTTTTTCATGTCACTGCAGGCCATCAAGACCAAGATTGACAGGGCCATCAAGTAACTTGGGGGCTGTTGTCTTTGTTATTTTTGGCTGCGATCTGGCTGTCCTCGTGCGGTTTTGGAGCTATTTTTGGCGGAGCTTGTTATTCTGTTTCTCTTTTGGTTTCTTTTTTATCTTGTCTTCTTAGATCTAGATCTTTGTATGTTTTGATCTACTTTTCACCTATATTGTAATATCTGGTTGTTGAGCCTTCTTGGTTGACTGTTTTGCCCCTCTCTGGGCTACTTCTCTCTTTTTTTCTATCTGGATTTTGAGCCCTTTTGTATACAGGGTATAGTCCCTTCAAAACTATTTGCCCTTAATAAAAATAATAATAATCATAAAGACCACAATGGTATTGGATTTGACGAACCACCTCCCAAGAAGGCACGAGTCAAAATCATTGAGGAAGATAAACATTCCCCACCCCGTTAACCAACTTCACCACCTTCACCTATAGAGTCTATGGACCCGAATCCATTCCTCCTAACTTTTTTTTTCATGAACTCCATTTCCCAGGACCTCTAACTTATCAACAAGATAGTGAGGCTCCCTCTTCTCATACCTTCCTCTATATCGACATGATCGATGATAATACACCTTCTATTAACGCCATTCAATTTCAGGATGATGATTCTATTCTCACTTAACATGGTACGGAAGATTCTTATATCCACTAGTCATTACCTTCGAGATGAAAGCCATGTTGAATGAATCAACCATTGAAATTAACAGTGACCACACTCAAGGTGACCTGCACATTCTAAAAATATGCCAATCTTTAGATTTTGTTGAACAAGAAGCTTTTACTTCTTTCCTCTGGGATCATAGCAACGCTTTTTCTTGGTCCTACAATGATATTCCCGGTATTGACCCAAACATTATGGGCGACAATATCGTAACCATTCTTGAAGCCAAACTCGTGAAATAGAAGCTACAAAAAAATTCACCCTCTCATTTCCCTTCTTATCAAAGAAGAAATCCAATGCCTTCTTTCAATTTGCTTCATCCTACCCATTTATTATACTAAATGGATCTCTAACATCATTCTGTCACAAACATGATAGGGGACTATGTATTTCACGGATTTCTATGACCTTAACTTAGCTTTCCCTAGAGATGAATTTCCTCTTCCTATTATTGACCAAATAGTTGACCTCACCATCTTCCATGAGATGCTATCACTCATGGATGGTTTCTCAAGTTATAACCAAATATTACTCACCTCATAAGATCAACACAAAACCTACTTCACTAATCCTTGGGGCACCTTCTGTTATCATTTCATGTCCTTTGCCTTTAAAATGTTGGTGCTACATATCAGCGGGATGTGACTTATATATTTTATGACATAATGCATCACATATTAGAATATTACATTGACAATCTTCTTTCTAAATACAAATATTGGGTCGAACACCTTACAATACTTAAGGCTATCTTCAATCGTCTCATCAAATATTGTGTTTTCCTTCAACCTAATAAGTGTGTATTTGTTGTTCTCTCTAACAAGATCCTTGGTTTAATTGTTTCTTTGTGTAGCATTGAAGTTTATCCCACTAAAATCAAGGCTATTATCGAAATTCCTCCACCTACTAACCTTCGTCAACTTCATATTTTTCAAGGAAAGTTGCAATCTATTCATCACTTTATTTCTCATCTTTCCAACTACTACCATCCATTTCATCATCTTCTCAAAAAGGATGTCTCCTTCAAATGGGATGATGAATGTCATAAAGCCTTTAACGCCTTAAAACAATACCTCCTCCAACCACCTGTGCTCATTCCCCCTAAGGATGACCAACCATTTTACCTTTACATTTCTACTACTAATCATTCCCTAGGTGCCATGCTCGCTCATCGTGATAAGAAACACAAGGAGTAAGTGGTTTATTATATAAGTCATACACTTTTAGACTACAAAACAAGATATTCTCATGCCAAAAATCTGCTTAGCCTTAGTTTTTTTCACTACTAAACATTGGCATTACCTACTCAACCAAAAACCTTTATTATCACCAATAATAACCCCTTACATTACATGTAAACTAAGCCCTACCAACATCAATGTGTTACACATTGGCTCATGCTTCTCACAGACCTAGATCTCAAATTCATCCATCAAAAATATGTCAAAGGAAAAACAATTGTTGACCAACTCGCGAGATGCACCCTCTCTCTGAAACCAATCCTTTAACTTCGATTTCTTTGATGAATTCGTCTCTACCCTCTCCTTGGACGATACCATTTACCAGATGACCTTATTCTTTAATGGTTCCAAATGTTAGTATTGAGGTGGTGCGAGTTATCCTCATTTATCTTGATAGTGAGCCTATGACATTATCTTTCAAAATATATTTTGAATGTACTAACAATATCACCGAATATGAAGCACTATTAGGTCTTCAAACCATCATATTCTTAGATTTTAAATCAATTAATATATTTGGAAAATCTCAACTAATGGTGAAACAAGTTAATTATATCTACCAATGTCGTAATGAGATCCTTCAAAAATATAAGCATCATGTTGACATACTTTTGACTACCTTTGACCATTATAAACTTCAAATCGCCTCGTGTTCCACCGAGTAAATTTCTGAGATACCATGGCCTTTCTTTCTTCTCAAATCCCCACTTTGCCTTTTATTCAAAAATATTTTTCATAGTACAAAGGTTGGAATCACCTTATTATTTATTTCGAGACATCAACCTTATAGGAAACATTAAAACTGACCCACTTGACCTTTGGTATAAGCAGTTTTTAACTACCTTTCCCTTTAAATTCTACCTCTAGATCTTACTCACAATGGAAAACAAGCCTTTCACAAAATTATCTCTCGCTATGTCATCATGGGTGGTCATCTCTATAAATGTATTTTTCATGCTATCCTCTTACGAGTTCTAAAATTTCATAGACCATCAAGGAAGTTCACGACGGGATTTGTGGGGGTCACTTCAGTGGCTTAACTATCGCTAAGTGAATCCTGCACCTAGGCTATTACTGGCCAACCCTGAACTGTGATTGTTGTGACTATTTCAAGCATTGTGTGAAGTGTCAAAGCAACATGCTAATCTTCATCACACCCCTATTCACACCTTACAAGTTACACGAGACCTTTGGCCTTTCTCTTAATGGGGTTTGGATATTTTTAGAGAGATCAATCCTCATTCTTCCCAACGCCATCAATGGATTATTACCACTACCAAATATTACACTAAATGGGTGGAATCCGTACCTCTTATTTCTAAAAATATGAGAAAATATGTGAATTCATCAAACATCATATCATTTGTTGGTTTGGTGTTTCTCACCGCCACATCACCGATAACAAAAGACAATTCAAAAATAAAACCCTATGGAAACTCGTGATTCTTTCAACATTCAACTCAATTTTTCTTCACCTTATTATACTCAAATAAACGGCCAATCTGAATCAACCAACAAAACCTTTAAAAATTCCTATGAAAGTGGTTTTCAATACTAGTAAGTATTAACACATGCATATTTCTTTTTCCTTATGCACTTATCACACTAGTATTCGTACCTCAACTACTCCCACACCTTTTTATTTGGTCTACTGTACAAAAGTTTTTTTTTCTCAAATTCCAAATTCCATCTCTTCATATCTCACTCTAATATATGCTCAAAGATGATGATTTTACCAAGGATCGTTTGAAAAATCTTGAGTTATTGGATGAACACCATCTAAATGCTCTTGATCACCTCCAAATCTACTAAAAATGTATCAATGGTGCTTATAATAAACATGTCCAAGAACGAACCTTCCAGTCAGCGAACTCTTCTGAAGGAAACTCAACATGTAAAAAAGTGGAGAAAAGTAAACGTGGAAATTTTTCTCCAAATTGGCTTGGACCCTTTATCATTACTCATGCCTATGGATCAGGTTCTTATCATTTGTCTTCACTCAAAGGTAAACCCAAAATTGAGCCCCTCAATTCCTTGCATCTTCGACCATTTTATTGTTGAATAAATTCCTATATCACCTTTTGTTTATTAAATGCTAGTCCCTTGAGCAATGTTCACCTTCCACTTACATATTTTAAGGATCAACGGCTACATAAGAATCATGTAATTACTCATCACATTTTAGCCTTATCTTCAATATGAGTACCACGGCTCTACTCATGGCATGATTCTCATGGATACTTTTCATCATTTTCAAGATGGAATCCCATGGTCATTTTCACTTAAAACCTCTCTTTCATAGCTAACCTCTGTGTGCTATGGTTTTGTCTTCATAAAAGAAGCCTATATTTATTGATAATCTTGTCCATCACCTAAAAGTCCAAAAAATAATTCAAAAGTAATATACGTGATTTTTCAAATTCACACTCTTGAGTCAAAATTCTAGCAAAAAGATTACTCCCTCAAAAAGGACATCTATCTTTTTATCTTATTGTTATAAATAGACTACTCCCTCGAAGGAAAACTATACAAAGCTAGCCATATTGTACATAGTCTATCACAAAAAGAAGACTATTCCTGTAAAAATAAAATAAAAATATTTTAAAGCTTCCCGCATCGATCAGCTTCATGAAGACCTTAAGGAGATATTATATTCATCCCACATAGACTTCTAACATTGATCAGTATATAAAACAAAATCAAAAAGAAAAAAAAAAGATAATTTTTTTGTCATGGACTTACCTATTTTGATCTTGGGTATGTTACGAGAAGAGGCATGTTGTTTCACACCAGGTTATGTTAAAACAACCTCTTTCAATTTTAGAAATTGAGGATACTAATAAATACAAATTTAATCAACTTACATATAATGTTACAATAAATATTTAAATAAAAATACATCATAACATAAGTAAATAAATAAATACTTATAGGAAATAAATAACACAGGTGACACATTATTTATAGTGGAAAACCTCAATAGGGTAAAAACTACTTTGAAAATAACCTTTTACTTCAGAGAACTTATTTTACATCCAGTAATATCACCTCCTCCTTTGAAACCCTATTTACCAAGGGTAAAACCAAATCACTTGATTTGCACACCTTTGATATATTTCCTAAATATATCAAATGAGGACCTAAAGTTCTTTTTATATAAGGTGATCGGGTATGTCTCCCAACCCATCTTTTCAACCTAAAATGGTTGACACATACACCTAGATTTATAATATTTAATATTAGAAATATAATCATTTCATGATATTAAATATTTAACCTAAAGTATATACCTAGGTTAGCATATTTAATAATAGAAATATAAATATTTCATATTATTAAATATTAACCTATATATTAGTGATGGACCCATATACATTAAGGGTTGGCTAGACCACTTAATAATTATGTTCTAACATTCACCCTTAATGTTAAGTGGGATAACATAACATATGCCAATATATTACCTTCCTGTGGTATACTATAGGATTTATAATCCTTAAAACATAAAGGTTTTAGGATAGCATATCAGTTGAAGGAATTATAACACCTTCATCATACTTAATTTACCTTTTGGTATAAAAAGATTTGAAATCCCAATGATTATCCCATGATCAATGGCTAAGTATGATTTGTGAGTTTTACATGTTCTCACAGGTTCTCATAAAAGTTTATTGAACCCAATCATATAGGATTCTTTTACAACCAGGGACCTCCTTAACAATATCCTTGTACTGGATGTTTACCAAGTAAAATCAATAACACTAAAGAGTTTACTGAAAACATCCTTTAATATCTTTCTAAACTTATTTCAAAAAAATAATATGATGAGGTATACATGTCCGAAGTTATTTTTACACTTTCCCGAAGGTATTTTTACAAAATCCAAGTTCCATTAGGAGGTGACATTTTCATGCACACTCCCCTCAATGCAACTCGACAATTCAAGATTTTCACAAAAATAACAAAACTTTACATCACTCGGGACTTTGTGAAGATGTCAAGAACTTGCTCTTGATCAACATGAACTTGATATTTATCTCACTACTTTACACCTTCTCACGGGTGAAGCGTATATGTATCTCAATGTTCTTTTTCCTATAATGTTGAACTGATTTTTTAATCAAGAGTAATACAACTCGACCACCACATAGAAGAGAAATATTTCATATAGCTTATATGTGTATCTCTACTAACAACCATTGTAGTCACATGGCTTCTTCACTTCTTCCATTTTTCTTCCGTACCTCAGTAGAAGAAATAGAGACTGATTGATTGTATTTGTTGTTCTAAGTAATTATTCCTACACCAAAAAAAATTGAACACAGATATAATATATTTTATAACACAACATCAGTATGGTTAGAATCAAAAAATCCATATAAGATAACATTTTCATTCTTAGTATAATGCAACCCATAATTGATTGTTCCTTTCAAATATCTAAAAATTCTTTTGCAAGATTTCAATGATCTCTAAAAAAGGTTCCTGCATAAACCTTGAAGTAAATCCTACTGTATAGGAAATATCTAATCTAGTTATAGTTAGATAAATCAAACTATCAACTAACAACATATATAAAATATGATCAACCTTTTTCATATGCAGATTTAGGATCAATATTTATTCCAACTTCCATTGAAGTAGAAAATGGTTTACAATCAATCATAAGAAACTTTTTCAAGTACATTAGTTGCATATTATTCTTGAGAAACAATAATAGAATATTTATCTTGAAATACAACCATGTTAAGAAAATGATGTAAAAGACCTAAATCATTCATTTCAAAGTATTGCTTCAATTTATCTTTAATCCTATGAATTAAATTAGAATTGTCACTAGTCATAAGCAAATCATCAACATATATACATATAATGATAATATGTGAGCCTTATTGCTTAATGAATATATCATTGTTAGAATAACATATAACAAAACCTAACAATTTAAAGAAGGAAACAATTTTTGCATACCAAGCTCTAAGAGCTTGTTTTAAACCATACAAGGATTTCTCAACTTACAAACATAGTTTTCTTTACTAGTTTCTTCAAATCCTTTAGTTGAAACATGTAAAGTTCTTATTTTAAATCATAATTCAAAAAATTATTTTTCTTATCCATTTGGTGGATTTCCCACCCAAATTGAGCGGTAATTGCAAATAAGGCCCTAACAAGTACTCATTTTAGCTATAGGGGAATTGTATCAACATAATCAATACTAGGTTTTGATTGAAACCTATATCAACAAGTATATCTTTATGTTTATTAATACTATCATCAACATTATACTTTACTTTTTATATCCACCTAGACCTTATAATACTTCATGACTCAGGTTCATACAAGGTAATTAATGCATGGTACATATGATTAATTTTGGTCATTTTCCTAAAGTTAATAGGATTTGAAATTTTTAACATAGATTGAGCCCACTTTAATTTTGTATCTAGGAAGATAAGAGTTTTAGAAACATCTATAGCATCAAAACATCATCATGATCATTTACTAAATCAAAATCAAAACCATTATTTAGAGGCATTTAATGAAGTAACTTCAAGAGAGAAGACAACACATGTAATCCTTTCACTAGATTATCTCTATACATTTTATATAAGCTTCGATAATTAACATGTCCTAACCTCTCATGCCATAGTTTTTAACTATTCAAACTACGAGATATAAAACAAGATGTAGAAGAGAAATCATCAAAAATATACAGACGATTTCCTTGAATTTCTTTAGCTATTATACTCTCATTGCTATCCTTGATATACCAAGTATCCTTCAAGCATGGATTCTAGTTGTGTCCATACCTCTTTCGGATGTTCAATATTACCAATGTGTAGAAGGTACTCGTTGTTCACATTATGCAAAATCATAGAAAGAGCCTCTTGCATTCATTACAAGAATGCATTCATGTTATCTATAGTTGTTTAACAACAAGTAGGAACAACCTCAGATCTAGAAACAATCATCCAGAGTTTCCTCACCATAAATTATGTTTTGACCCAAATGTCATAGTTGGTTTCATTCAGGATCTAGGTTTTGTCAAGACAGAAATAGTTGGATGCCATTGTTTTCTTAAACCTATAAAACACACCCCATTATAATATACAATGTACCACAGAGTTAGATACATATTTATCGATAATAAAAACAACACTTTTAATAGAATCAGATCTAAATTTTATAGATCTAAAGAAACTATTTGATCATAACTAATTATGTCATTATAATACATATTAATTAACTTCTTATGATCAAAATAATAACCCACAATATAAAGGGCTATGCATTATACCCCAAATTTATATAAAAAAATATTTCCGACCATATAGAAGTGAAGAAGAGACCCCTAAGAATGCATAACTTCAATTTTGAAAAAAATTAATGTAGACAAAAATCCGGCCAACTTAAATTTGACATCTAAATGACCATCATAATGGCTTATTTTTGGCCATGTCATGATGGTCTTTTGACCGTCAATTTTAACACTGATGAAATTTTCCCTGGAACATACAAGGTTAAATTTGATGTCTAAATGACCATCATATTGTCTTATGTTTAGTCTAACGTGATGGTCATTGGCCGACCGTCAAATTTAATGAAGCTAAAACTTGTGTATTTATAGAATGTGAAATTTCATAATTTCTTCTTACGTATAATATTAGGAGGTTATATTTTAATACATTATAATAACCTATTATAATTTATAATGTAAAAATATATACATTTATTTAAAGGTATATAGTTTATATAATGTAAATAAAAAACAACATATAATTGATAAAAATCATAAACTATAGTATATCATTTTTATATAAAAAATACATAACCCTTATTAAAGGGGTTTAAAGGACATAAACCGAGTTAAAAGAATTTGAGCAGTGCAAGTAGATTTATGAGAGTATAGATTAACCTGCATATTTTACAGAGGGGACAAGTAATTTCACTCGACCAATGAAATAAATTGAAATCCCTATTTTCATGAACCTTGTCTCCTCCCTTCATTTACTCTTAATTTTACCCCTCACACATTTAAAACTATAGAAATATTGTAAAATATTTTATATAATTTCTGTAAGCTAAAAACTTTAAAAAATTTATGTGGCTATAACTACCAATATTTTAATAAATATTTACCACACTTCACGTGGGTCACCAATAAACTAGCCCTCCTTTTTTAATTTTCCATTTATACTTGAGAATTCCACATTTATACCTGAGATATTATCTCATTTTATTCTCCACTCCCACTCTTATATAAAAGAAAACCTTTAAATTTGTTTATTTATATAGTTTTTATAAACTATAAGATATGAATGGTTAGGGACACATGTAAGGTTTTATTTAATAAGTATTAAGATTTAAAACATAATCCCTTTATCGCCAAGCAATAAACACGAGCTCCTTACTAAAAAAATAAGCACTTAGGTTTTTTTTTAAACATATATAAACCAAATCTAAAAAAATTTATATTTTAAGTGGTTTATATATATGTATAATATGATTCGAACTTAGGTTTGTTTATTTTTTTAAACTATATATGCCTAAATTCATAAGTTAAGTTTAAATATAATTTAAACTTAGGCTTAGAATAAGGTATGTTGACTTTTCCCTTAATCCCATGTAATTTTAATATGGTTTAAGGATTTTAATATATAGTTTTTTTCTAAAACTATATAAATCTTAATATGATGTTTATATAAATTATTATATAAACCTTATGATATATTATATATATTTTTATTTTAAAATAATAATATAGTTTTCAAATTATATAGGATATAGTAATAGATTAACTATAAACTATAGTTTTTCAAATCGAATCATTTTAGAGGGGACCAAATAACACGGGCATGAATTCACCTTCCAAAATATTTAACCTACAAATATTTGAAATTATAGAAAACATGAAAATTCTTTCATATAATAATGAATCATTGCCATTTATGTATGTGATTTTCATCCAAGTAAATATTTGAATCACCTTTCACATGTGCACACATCAATCTCCAAATAAGCATTAATTCCACATAATTTACAAAATGTAAATGAAAGTAAAAATCATATCATATTACATCTCCCCCAAAAATAGGGATTTAAAATTTAAAAACCTTAAAAAAATTCTTGAGAGTTTAATTGCACAAATGTAGTGCCAAAATAAATTGGGAAAAAGGAACCGGATACTTTTAAATTTCCTTTGAGTTAGTTTAAAAAACTGTACAAATTAAATATATAAAATACAAAAAAATTGATCTTAATTTATTTAATTTACCTTGTTACATTACCATGTTAGAATTTGAGGATTTTAATAAATATGGATTTAATCAACTTACATATAATGTTACAATAAATATTTAAATAAATATTACATCATAACATAAGTAAATAAAGAAATACTTACAAGAAATAAATAATATAGGTGACATAGTATTTATAGTGGAAAACCTCAATAGGGTAAAAACCACTTTGAAAATAACCTTTTACTTTAGAGAACTTATTTTACATCTAGTAATATCACCTCCTCCTTTGAAACCCTATTTACCAAGGGTAAAACTAAATCACTTGATTTGCACACCTTTGATATATTTCTCGAATATATCAAATAAGGACCTAAATTCTTTGTTTATATAAGGTGATCGGGTATGTCTCCCATACCACCTTTTAAACCTAAAATGGTTGACACACAAACCTAGGTTTATAATATTTAATAATAGAAATATAAAAATTTCATGATATTAAATATTTAACCTAAAAAGTATATACCTAGGTTAGCATATTTAATAATAGAAATAGAAATATTTCATATTATTAAATATTAACCTATATATCGAGTGATGGATCCATATACATTAAGGGTTGACCATACCACTTAATCATTATGTTCTAATATTCACCTCACTACATTTCCTCTCTAATCTTCTACCTACTCAAGGGACATGCCGTAAATGTGACATTTTTTGATCATGTGACCTTCTTCATCCTCGAACAATCAATCATGAAATTCCTTTAGGGTTTTATGTTCATCAACCAATCTTTGGTATGATAGACTCATACTAGTTCTTACCAATTATGAGGCTTGTTGTCTCCTCTTACCATCCACCTCATTTATTACTTATTGATCCTCCTTCACGGGACTAGACCTTTGACACCTACATTCTAGGAATTCTTCTTCCACCAAAATTACCCATATCTTTTCACCATAGACAACAACCATGTCTATTAAACCTAAACTCAACCATGCCTATTCAACATAAACTCAACCATGCCTATTCAACATATACTTAACCATGCCTAAATGACCTCGAATCCATCATTCCTAGAAACTACAAACCCATTCATCTACCTCATTGTATTATTCCCTAGCTTATGAGATAACTACATCAGTCTAAGGCCCCTTTTCACTAGGTTTATGTAGGCAGCACTCCGAGAGGGTATGGGGCCCTTGGAGGTTAGCTTGAAAACTCTTTCCCCTAACTATTTTACATACCATATGCCCATTTATCCTGAAAGTATGTGGTTCATATAACTATTACCCTTACCAACACCACTTACACCTTACCCACAAGCCTACATTAGTTGTACATTTCCTTAATTACAGTTATGGACATGTTATTTACTTATACCTTGGCCCTACCTATGCCCAAACCTACATACCACGACTTGAGCGCATTTTGTGATGTTTGAATTTATGTACTCGATATACCTTGCAATGTTGTTACCCATGTTGTTTAGCCGCATTACCTTACCTTGCTTGATGCCATGTTATTTATTCTAACCAAACCTTTGGTGCCTTGAAACAAAACCTATTACCCATTCCTACACCTTGCCTAGTTGTGATTCAGGACCATATCCTATACCTTGGATACCTAAACCACTTCAACCTTGTTTGGATAAACCTATCGACCTTTGACGAAGTAGAGTTTGTAATCTCTTCAACCTAGTACCTTATCACAATCTATACATGTGTGTGTGTGTTTGATTGCCATTACCTATTACCCGACCCGACCATTACCCTTACCTACAACCCATCCACCTTTTTTTTATTAACAACCTATTTATCAAACCATTCACTGAATCTGTTTCCTACCTCATCAGTTCTTAGTTTGAGGGGGATCACTTTCATCCATACTTGGGGCAACCTAATCTCTTCTCATACCTAGGACACCAAATTCTTGTTTTTATCAGCATCACTTACCAATACAAGCTACACGAAAAAGGGAAAATGTAGACATAAAATTTGGGTTACACTCCCCTTAGTCCCTTTCAATTAATTAAACACACCATGGCCTCATTACTAATATATTCACCTTCACATTATTAATTAATTTAATTATTTTAATTAAATTAATTTCTCCCTCACACCCCCACCTCACCATGACACTTCACCTAGACTCATTCTAGTGGCATTTAACTCACAGTGACTAAGTCATCACTCTCCCAATTCATCACTCCCAATCCGAGTCCCCACTTAACCTAACTAATTAAGACTTCTTTCTAAACCTAAGTGGACTTCTTCTATGACCTTCCTACCTTTTCTAACAAGAACTCCACTTCCCTAAGTGGACTCAACTTGGAAAACATGCCACATCTAGGAAGATAAACCTAGACATACCCACTTTAACCGATGCCGATTATCCCTTGACTAGTGCCGATCACCTAACCACTATCGATTAATTTATATAAAACATTTTAACCTTTTACCTAGGTTGGTCATTTTAATTTTTGTAATAATTATTACATTCAAGCGTGAATCCAAGCCTCTCATCATCCAGACAACACAAAATATTCATCAATCACGGGCCCAAGTAAGCATTTGATCTCATCCCAAGGCATTAGAATATTTACGGGGACATTTTGGGAGTATTTTCATGAAATGAACATAGAATCTCTTCATGGATCAACTATCGTTCTCCCTCACCTACTAGATATGCAAATACAAGTAAGTATACGTGATTTTAATCATTTTGTTCTTTCTTAAAGTTTAGATCCATTACCTCCTTCATTATACTTTACTTCTCCTTGTATTCCTTTATCTCCACCTTCTCACCAATCCATCAACCCAACCACCTATGAAATTTTGGCTCTCCGACTTGCCCCTATGTATTCCTGAGTCTTCTTGGTAATATTACAAACCCAACCACTCTCCTTTCATTCTCTATGCAACCACAAAGAATTTTAAAATCTTCTTTTATTCAATTACTACCAAATTGCCTCTACCGTCATTGGTCACCTTAACCATCGTCGGTCTCACCACCTCTATACCGACATCAGTCACCATATCGATATCTCGAATAACTATGCATTTTTATAAACCTCCAAAAATTCCATCCAAATCTTACCAGATACCCCAATGACCTTACCTAACACCCTTGTGACCTTTCCCAACTAGAAACATACCTTTTCTAATATTAGATTAGTTTATATTTCAATACTCGCTTAATATAGTGTTTAGATAATGTTTTGAGATACCTAAATCAAAGTGTTAGCAATAGGACCTTTATTTCTCATATTTACTTTCATTAATTTAATAAAAACAATGGAATAACAAGCATCAAGTAAGTATCACACTTCCCGGAATAAGAAATCATTAGGTAGTCCACTATCATTTACTATTTAATATCATTTGGTGGTCTTGTTGTGTTTCTTATACAGGTTGTTCCTCCTAGCCAAAGGGAAGCTCTCACATTTAGTTTGATCAAATTCTACAATGCGTGCATACCATCTACATAATCACAAGTATTCCTCCTTGATCATTACCTTATCTATTTTATCACATACTTTGAGGTGAAACACCCCGCTCCTTGAATCAAAGGAATTTGCAAGAACGGAGTGCACCAATGGAAGACATATTACCTGAAAAAAATTAAACAAATTAATATTTTGTAAGTAATTTGAAATAACAAATATTTTTTTCAATAGTGCAATAACAACGAGATGTTGTATCTTAATGTCATTATTTTCATATAGTAAATAGTCAATAGGAATAAATATTTATAGCATATTTGTCACCATGCATACTTCAACCCATATTTAGTTATATAAAAAAGAAAGAATAATAAAAAAATTGTTATGTGTTGCACTAAGCAATTTAAATAATTAGTCGCTATTAAATTTGGTTTGTTTCAAGTACATATTTTTTTACTAGAAGTGAAGACTAGATTCCACTAACATCTATATATTCTCATCATTATAAAAATCATATTTGAGTTACACTACATCATTATGAAATCCTGGAATCCAACATGGGTGAAAAGGGTTGAGATTTGATTATTTAAAAATAACAAATCATACATGTCGTGATGTGTTTGGTTATTGTAATTAGGTTCCTTTTATAGTTATCATGTGATATATCATGTATATCATATAATTGAAATCAATTAGTAAAAAGGAAAATGTCTAGCCGCCATTAGGTTCAATTAGTAATCAAAAGTTTTGACTTCCCGTATCCATCCTTAATAGTTTATTATTTTAAAATTAGTGATCGAATAACAAAAAAATCATGGAAATCCTAACATCTGCTAGGATCTCTTGTAATGACTAATCTACCTAAAAGTGCTAGGCTTAAGAGTATGTGTTTGACTATGTGTTTTAAATTCTCTTGAATCTACATTTTGAATCACGTATATTTAGAAAAATTTGTTAAAAATTTCTTGTTTTGGAGTATTTGTTTTCTTGTCTTGTCTTGGAACATCAAATAAATGTAGTAAGTATCCTCATTAGAGGTTCTAGTCTTGTAAAATTTAAATATAATAATTGAGCATAGTTATTTGTCGGTGAATTTGTTAAGAGAAATGATTGTTTACCAATTATTCATTAATGAGATGGCTAGCGGATGATAGCCTCTATAATATCGAGGAATCCATTATAAGGATGGAAAAACAAATCTCAACAGTTTTTTTGTCATTATTTATAGTTATTTATATTATATGGAATATCCCGAGAGAGCCAAGTCCTTCAAAGGTAAGCGTCGTTAGTTAAGTCTTGTAATAAAGATAGATACATAGTTAGGAAAGTTTAGATCATAGTAGAGGAAATGAGATAGTTATTGAGAATCCTAAAGAGGTTGTTAGATCCACTTAACAATCATATATATATATATTTTAAAATAGCCTTTAATAGATCATGATTTTTTTAATATGTCGATTTTCTTTTACACATTTTAATTATGTGGAGAACATATTTTTAAGGGATTTAAAATAATTACTTTTGAGTATAAAGGAAATTAAGGCAACCCATTACTTGAGAATAAAATCAACTTTTATGGGTTGTCTATGTGGCACCATTTCATTGGATAATTTATTTATGAGACTTGATTTCTTCATTTCCAACATTTTATTTTGGCTTAGAAAATTACATTCTTGGAGCATTAATCATGTCTACAGGGAATTTAATAGCGTCACCGATCTTCTTACAAACACATATATTGATGGGTTGGACATCACATTTATATGGAATCAACTTGAATATTGGTTTTTCCTGATAGATATCATTTCACATGAAGAGATGCACAGATTCAACTATCAACATTACTGGAAACTCATGTCTTCCCATTTTTAAATTGATGTTGTCTCCTTTTTTCCTCATTCTTCCTTTCCTCTTCTTTGGTCAAAATTATGGTTTTCCTTGGCTTCCCTTTCATATCTCTGCATTTTGAGAGGCAGGAAATGGCCTATTCCTTGGCCATTTCTTGGAGGCACTTACAAGAACAATTATGATATGAATCTGTTCGGGAGGTTGAAGTGATTGTATGTGTGCTTGGTGAATACTATCTGCTAGAATATCCTAGGGTAAGGGCCATTCGATATTGTTGCCACCATTTTTTCATAATTTCTTCTTCATCACCTAGTTTTAGTGGATCTCGAGGAAGTAGCGAGAGAACTTTATGTACCAGGTTCACAGAGTTAGTTTGCATGAGGAATTAGATGGATGTAATATTCCCTACCCCCTTCTCGGTTGGAGGATGTCAACAAATAGGATATTGGTGTTGGGTGAGGGATTCATTGGTTGGGAGAGAAATATAGGGAATTACTTCTTCATGTGGAGAGTGTGCATGTTCTCTTTTGGCATGATGGATGGATCCCAACAAATTTCCACCCTTGGAGCTTCTCGAAGCTCATTATCATATTGATTCTACAATTGATCAGCTTAATTCTCTTTGGGATCATGCAGAAGGATCATTCCTACTTTTTCTTGGCAAGGTCCCACACATGGCGACATCGATCAGGTCATGGAAGAGCTTGGGGAGTGGAGGAGGAAGATGATATTGGTGTTGTGGATGGCCCCACTCACAGGATTCTGTAAGTAGTTATGTTCTTAGCTAAAATTTGGATAGGATTTTGTGTTTCTGGATCTATTTTGGATCCTTGGCCTACTCTTGCTTGGTTTCTTTCTTCTATGTTGTTCTTGTTGTGGGACTTGGGTTCCCTAGTTTTGTTTGGTTTTTTTTTGGTTTTATTTGTATGGGTGGGGTCCCGTAACCCTCTGGTTCAAATCTCTGGTCAAAAGTGTTTAAAAATCTAAAAATGTGTTGGAGCATAATAATAGAAGTACATATTTTAAACCTGAAGACATATCATGTTCATCTTGGCCTTGCATATTTTAAGAAATTAGCCGTTAAACATAATAGTCGTAATAATTTACTAAACATCGAGGGTGAGTATGTACACAGACATTGCTCACGAATAAAGTATCAGATGCCGTGAAGAGAAATATTTTTTTATGTTTACCAATTATTCATTAATGAGAAGGCTACTACCCGCTAGCCTCTACAATATTAGGGAATCTAATTTAACGATGTAAAAAACAATCTCAAAAGTTTTTTTGTCATTATTTGTAATTATTTTATATTAGATGGAATATCCCTGGTAGAGCCAAGTCCTTGAAATGTAAGTGCCATTAGTTAAGGCTGGTAATAAATATAGATAAAAAGCTAGGAAGTTGTAGATAATAGTAGATGAAATGAAATAGTTATCATGAATTTTAATGTAAGAGGTTACTAGAGCCACTTAACAATCATAAAACAAAATACCCTTTAATAGATCATGATTTTTTTAATATGCCAATTTTATTTTACACATTTTAATTATGTGGAGAAAATATTTTTAAGGGATTTAAAATAAATACTTTGGAGTACAAAGGAATTTAAGGAAAACCATTACTTTTGAATAAAATCAGTTTTATGGGTTGTCTATGTGGCACCATTTCATTGGTTAATTTATCGATGAGACCATATGTGACACCGCCATTAAAATGAAGACCTTGTCGGGAAAATCAATCTTTTGTGATTAAATATCCCTTTATATGCTCTCATTAACTCTAGATTGGACCTTAAATATTATCTATTAAGATAACTACTAAATAGGATGATTTTGTGATAAAATTTTCAATAAATATCTTGATTGGCCGGACTCACCATCTTTTCCAATTAAATTTGATATTAAAGTCGTTGGCAAGCTTGTATTAATTTCAAGCATGCGATGACATATTCACTCCATATATTTATCTTATCGCTCCCCCTTATTTTCACACCTTTTGGGTTTCCTTCACGAGATTTCATTTATTCTATCATGGCCAAACCAATGTTTCCTTTCATGCAATTTTCCATGGTTGTGAGTGAAATGGGATTTTATACCAAAATTTTGTGTCACCATTTGAAATCTATTTTTAGGATTGAATCAGAGCAATACATAGTTACAATTGAGGGAGTTCTTGGAGATGATTATATTTCTTTAGAGGGACATCTAAGGGTAAATGCATAAGTTTCTTTGATGTTCATTTTTCATCTTCTTATCATACATCTAGTGAAGGATTGGGCTTTGGAGATGGTCCATCACTAGATCAAGCTAGCGTATAGGGTTGACATAGAAGTGGAAATGGACAAAACCTTGATTGTGTTGTTTCCCTTGATTTCGATTCTCACTATAAATAGGAAGTTTTAGTGTACGTAGACATTTTTAGAGAGTTGTTCAATTGGTTTAATGTCCTAAATTATTTCTTGTGTGAAGTGGACAAATTGGGTGAGACATCGTCAGCAGGAGGTAGGTCACTCGATTTTCTGGCCGGGATGCTATGTCTTCTCCACTACAAAAGGAACCGTCATGTTGGGATTTTTTCATAGGAAAGGTTGTGAGACATACAATTGGTTAAAGGGTCGAGCTACTCTTGGAAAAGAGCATATTATTCTGAAATTGGCGAAAATGTTTTTATGCTGTTAAGGTGGAGGTTATGGAGATGTCATCTGATTTAAATAAATAAGTGGTTCTAAAATCCATTAGGTTGTATCTTTGTTTTGGTTGTTGTATAGTGTTTCCATTTCCATTTTTATTGAATCATATTATCTGGCTTACTAGTCTAGGGTTTTTGTATTCCCAACCACTTCTTTTCTTGGCATTGTCCCTTGCATCTTTTTCACCAAAGTATTTTTGTATCGTTTTGGTTTTTAGAATGATCCTTTAATTATAAAATACAAGAAATAATTAATAGAAGTTTATGTTGTTAGCATAATTTAGCATAGGTATATTTATTACATTTTATTGCATTGTCTTTTATTTAATAATGTGCAACATGTGCACTCTAGTCTAGTGACTTACATTCAATATTGTTATGTTGGATAACATTCAATAATGGTATTAGTAGTAATTACATGTGCATGTGAGATGGGTCTTATCATCTCGTAGTTGGTGCTGTTAGGTTTGTCATGTCTATCCATATGAGGTTTGTCTAATATCTATAAATATTACAACTCTTGCATTGTTATGTAATTTGATTTCATGATCAATAATATTTGTGATTAGTGTTCAAATTTTAAAAGTGTATGCCTTTGAAAATTTTACTTTTAATTGTTTTGACATGTTTTAAAATGTATGCTCAAAGATAATACCATGTTGAAAATAAAATGTGAGTCATGTGTTTAGGGCGTGAATCCTCTTTTTCAGTCAAGGAATGTAATATTTATGTTGCCCCTATAAATCCTATGAAAAATGGCCCGTTTTATCCTCCTGATATTCTTTTGTGCTTCGTAGGACTCAAATTTACTTAAGGAGAGAAGAAAATGAATAACGTGTCCACGTGTCCCTTCAAGTGCATTTTTGGAAAGGCACAAAGAATTAAAGTACTCTCAAGGAGTGAGGATCCGCCACGTGGCTAATGGCACGACAAGGCATCCCGGGAAGGATGAAAAGTCAAAGAAAAGAGGAGGGCTCGCAAAGGCTTCCATGTGTCCCATGTGCAAATTTAGAAAAGGAGAGAAGGAGAGAAGACCCAAGGATGTGCGGGGTCTCCACGTGTCATGTGAAGTGGCCACCACCGGTGAGAGAACCAAATGAATAGGTAGAGGACTCGGTGTTCAGAAAAATTTAATGTGGTTTTGGGTCCCGAGGCATGCAGATTGAAGGCGGCTAAAATTAGAGTCAAGGATCTTTAAATGGAGATAGATAGGTGGTGGGTTAACAAAAATCATGGGCACCATTGATGAAACTAGAGGAATTGTAGAGTTATAATCAAATCCCGGTGAACAAAATAAAAGATGGGCCAGTGTGGGGTGATCTGAACATGTAAACTTCAAGTTTTAAAACATCATGAAAGACTCATATAATGAAGATAAAGAAATAATTTTAGATATAAATAAAAATGGGGTTTATATAGGGGCCCCAACCCATGATGAAGAAATTTGTATACATGTTTGGAAGTAAGGACACAAGAAGAGAAACAAACACTTAGTTATCCCTTACTCATACTTTGAAATTTCCTTCGAGAGAGGAAGCTTGTTCAACAACATGTTCTTCCTCAACATGAATTCATCTGAGCCCTGTGCCATCTGAACAAACACAATGGACCCCACTAGATCTCGGGACATCCCCATATCCATCAATGACTCAAGGGTCATTTTGGGACTATCCATGATTTTCTCTATCTCGATCTTCTTCTGATAGGAAGATACCTAGTCTAGAAGATCTGAACCACCCGTGAAAAATGTCATCTTCCCTTTCCCCTTGTGAGGAGTAGAATTATCGGGAGTGGACTAATGAGGGGGAACATTTGGAGTGGTAGAAGAGAAATAACTACACCTTGGGGACTAAGTGGAACAAGAGATCTTGAGCTGGACTCACCCTTCCATCTCCTTGTGAAGGGTGGGCACTCTCTTGGAGAAGGAATTGTCGGGCCCTAAAAATTCTGCTCCATTAGAGGAGCATGATGCATTGAATGAGTGGAAGATCGGACAATGAACCTACCCCTGTTGTCCTGGCAGAAGAAATTTCCACCTTAGAGTGATGAGAAGATAAAGACATTTCTTCTTCTCCATCCGAAATGATAATTGGGGGTTGGGAGCTTGATTCCCCCTCTTCTTTCCTGAAGATGGTGTTGGTATGGTGGATGGTTGTAATGGCATAGGTCCTACCTAACCTTTCTCTAGAGAAATGATTCTCTGCTCCAGTTCATCCATTTTATGAGAAATGGTAGGAATTGTATCAATGGAAGACTTTGTCATACAACACGTAGGACTCCTTGGGAATCTCCTTCAACACAAATTATTCATTACATAAAAAGGGACACTGGTAATCAGTCTTCCCTAACATGGAAGGCCTCCTTTTGATCCATTATTTCTTCAAGTCTTCTAGAACTTTTATGATGTTCCCACCAAAAAATATGGAAGTACATGGATTGGAAGGATGAGAAGACATGATTGATCTTGATCAATCTCAGGAGGAGTGAGATGAACTTTTTGATAGGTCAGGGGCCCTCTAGTATCCCTTGGGACTGTGATATCAAACAAAGGTTATGAAAAAGGCTTCATTTGGACCATGCAGGTCAAAGATTTGGTTTAAATATTTTGAAGAAATATCTTTCAAACTATTTTCCACAACCACATTTTCCATTATGTTGATAAAATCTATGTAAAAATTATTCACTTTCAAGATAGGAAAAGGAATGCATATTGGTGAGAAAGTAGAATTGAGTTTATAATGAGGATGGTGTAGACAGGTTGAGTCAAGTGAAATCATTTCCATCAGATGAAAGAAGATTTTTCTCAGCTCACATGAGTAGAATAAAATTGAGAGAAATTGGCATTATGTGATAAAGGCATTTGATTGATGTGATATAATCCATGTGAGGACACTCAGTTTTGAGAGGCATGAATGTAGGTATGCATTTCTCGAGGTATATTTTCAAAGTGAAAAGGATTTCTTGTCACATCAAGCCATATGGAACCACTGGGAATTATTAAAAGGGGTTTCTTGCATGCCAAGAGGAAATAAATGATTAAGACAACTATCAAAAGGTAGCAACATGGTGCCCCAATCATATTTGATGAAAGTAAGAAACATGAATGGCTCACAAATTTTCCACCTGGAAAAAATAGAAAAGAATATTCTCTTTAAAGATTCATTTTTTGGGGGAAAAATGAGAGGATGAGTGAGCGAGTGAAATTGTATAAATGCAATGAGAGAATACTCTTGCATTAAGGGGGTTAAAATTTTCTAAAATTTTAGAAGAGAAAGGTGAAAACTGAGAGAAACCATTTTTCCAAGAACTTGTTTGAGAAGCTATTAATTTCTTGAGCCTTCAAATTGAATCATGTCAAGATGGTTGCAAGTGTACAACCATTGAAAAGCATTGAGACTATAAATGAAACTTTCCCTTGTTGATAAATTTGATGAGCCTGAGTTAATTGTGTTAATCATGAGCATTTTGTGTCTCTTCTTTTAAGTTGAGGTGTTTCAAGTAGTTATTCATGTTCATGTTGCAATCTTATGTTAAGAATTCCTCTGAATCACACAAGATCTTATCCTTTTGGTAGCATTGTGGTAATTGTAATTGTGTTGTGAGAAGAGCTTTCATCTCATTTTGCAATAAATAGTTTTAAATTCATTTCTTCTTCCATTTTGTTGATACAAAGATTGTTTGTTAGCCTATGAGTGTATCTTAGGCATGATAGATCAAGGATTCTTGATGTTTAATTGAGTCTTTATCATGAGATTTTATGTTTAAATTCTCAAAGAATGTGTGAAACCATGTATCTTTGGGCTTCCATGGATGCACATCTTCTAGGTTGAAGGTTCATTATTGATTATTTGAAGTGTTTTCATCATCTCATCTGGCAGATCTTCCAACATTTGTTAAGAGTTCCCAAATATTTGGTATAATCAACTTTATCCTACTTAATTCCCCAACCAAATACATCTAAAACCAAAAATCCCACTAGAACTACCCATGCTTTCCTTGTTAAAGCCAAAATATGCATAAGCAAGTTGGTTCCATTGTTGTCTTTAGTAGTTTGAGCCTTGTTTTAGGAGACATCTACATTTTCTAGAGTGACAACTCGTGAGAGTTAGACTTTTTGAATTGACCATGTCTTCCCAAGGTTATTTCTCATTTTCCTTATAAAGGAGTGTCAAATATTGTTGATATATTCATTTCCCTTACAAATACAAGACTACAAAATGGGTCCTCTCACCCTGGCTAAAGGAAAGAGCCTAAAGTAGGAGGGTAGGTCATACCCTCAAGCATGGTGCTACCTAACTTCTCCAAGCTTGAGTGAAAAAGAGATGATGAGATCCTTCCCTAGCTACAAAATGACTTAAATCTTGATCCATCATTCTCTAGGCATCCCACTCAACCTATTGATGCTGCAACTACAAAGGGAGGACCGATTTGGGTACCAACACCACTGGCACCATTTCTGGGGACATTTTTGTAAATACAGATAAATATCAACCTTAGGTAACGTGTAAAGTATATATGAATGCAAATCTATGATATATCTTCAATCCTTTATTTGGATTTACAAAAAAATGAGCTAAATCAGAATTCAATTGCTTGATATTTTCCTAGTTTGAGGAGGCTTTCCATTAAATCTCACTCGGCTAGGAGTAAATGTTGATAAAGGATGATGAAATTTGCTAAGATTTGTTGAAATAAGTGTTCAGATTCAATTAGCTAGTTGTTTCAAGTGGTTTATACATCTAAGATACAAGATCTTAGTGGTGACTCCATTCAATCTAGAGAAATTTGGTAAATACCAGTACCTTAAGTCTCTATTTCTGAGAATTTGTTGAAAAATTTGTAGAACTGGAAGGAAGAAGGTATTTCTTCAAGTTAGATCCTGACTAGAAAATTATTTCTAGAATTGGGGAAAACAAGTCAAGTAAGAAGACAGATATGGAAACCATTACGGGAAAAAGAAAGAAAATAAATCCCTACCCCTAATTTAGATCAGCCATTAGTTGAAGATTATTCTAGCACATGTTTGATCATTCTAAAATGCATAGCCCTAGAGGTAACTTACATACTCTATTGGTGAGGGCACTTCCTCTATAAATCATCAAGGTATTTTTCAATCCCCCTTTCGTTGTTTCAAGATAGTAAGGTTCATTGTGAGAGGGAGTTATTAAGGATTTATCCTTGGGGATCCTATTCCATTATCCCAAAATCCAACAGCTACCACCAACATTGTCAACCCCATTGTTGTCTATATCCCCATCAATAACATGGCTCAACCTCCACCTAGACCCCCTTTGTTGTAAATATATATCAACCCATAAATTTTAGGGGATGGTGGGATATCCAAATGCAATACCAAATGATCTAAGAAATAGGTTACCAAAGTTTCAAGGAAACAATGCTATTAGTGGTGACCAACATCTCAGATTTTTGTTAACATCATGGAATATTTTGAGATCAAACATGAGGATATCTATGTGAAAATGTTTATCCATACTTTAGAAGAAGATTCCTGAGATTGGTATAAATATTTGTTGGATAATTCTATTAATTCTTGGCTCGCATTGAAAAATGCTTTTAAGGAACAATATGGTGATAAAACTGATCCAAGGTTTCTTCTATCTGAATTGAGAATATTAAGAAAAACCCTAATGAGATGTTCAGGATTTTAACACTAGATTCAACAAAACTTTAAATAGACTACCTGTAATATTGAGACCAAGTGATGAGTCTTTCTTGATTAAATATTGTGATGCCTTTGATAAGAAGGAAACATATTATCTAAGGGACAAGGACCCTACAAATATGAGGCAAGCCTTCACAATGGTGGTGCAAATTGAGAATAATATCAAGGCTGTGCAGGAAAGCCTCCCAAGAGGGAGGGTGTTAAATTGATCAATCTTGAGAAGCCTCAAACAAGAAAGGTAGTGGATCTAGAAGAAGTTGTTAAAACCTTGGCAGAGGGGCGGTAAAATAAATTTCATACAAACTTTTCCAGGGGAAGAGAAGGGAATAGGAGAGTTCTAGGGTCATAATCAACCTCAAGGGATGAATAGATTTGGTGGTCATCCAAGAGGTGAGATTAGAAATGAAGATAGAGGAAAGGGACATATGGGGTCAGGAAGTAAACAATCAACCTCAGAGAGAAAATAAAATTTTCCTTGATCCGTTGACTACAAGAGTATCTATGGTTGAAGAAGCACATGTCATTGATCTGGTGTGACAAATGTTTCTTACCCCACCCTCCATGTGATCCAAGTGAAGGGGGTGAAGAGCCTGAGGATGACCCCAACTTTTGGAGATGTTTGTATGATGGAGTGTCTCTGATGATTCATTGCTATGTGGTTTCCTCCATTGAATTAATAAGTTCTTGAGATTATTGAAGATTTTGGGACTGCATCCACCGGGTATCTCCTCTTCCTTCTATTGATGATGTTGAGATTGATATGGTTTAGGGTTTTGAATTTCCTAATCATGACTTTGAGTACTTAAGGGCTCTGATGATTAAGAAGTATGATGGAGGAATTCCTTTTGAGGAGGATAAAAACTTCTGATGAATGGTAGTAGCTCAAGAAAAGGAATACAATCTCAAAAGTAGAATTATCAAAGGAGGAGGTCCACAACCCAAACCAAAAAATCCCCTTCTCACTAATATCTCAAAAGATCCTCCCAAGAAGGATGCACCTAAAAAGGTCCAACTATTCCCAATAAATCTTGTGTACCCTGTCCATGCCCAAGTCATGAAGAGTCTCATACCACAAGAAGGGGTAGTTACCATCCCTCCCAACACAATATTACCCAAATATATCCCCTGTGATATTGCCCAAATTTTGAGTCAAATAAAAATCATTGTACCTATTGTTGAATTTCTTAGGATTCTGAGCATAGGAAAAGGGAATTTGAGTATTTAGGGTTCAAGGAGGAGGGAGTTCCCCCATAGGAAAGGATGTAAATAGTGTGGATCTTCCCCTATGATTACAGATTTGGAGGTGCTAGAAGCATTAGAAGACTTGGGTGAATCTCTTGAAGTATATTTGGGTACGTCCCTTGTTGAATCTCAGCTTGATGTTGATCCTTTTTATACCACTTTAATCATTAAAGACAAAATCATGCACAATTTTATGTTCGATTTAGGGGATTCATGTAATGTGATGCCTCTTGAAGTAATGAATGAATTAAATATCAAGGTAATAACAACCTTTGGAAAATGCACCACTATGGATTCAAGAGAAGTACCAGTGATTGGGTATGTGAAAGGCCTAGTGGTGTAATTAATGCTTACCTTGGTAAGTTTTTAATGATGAATGTAGTCATTGGATTGCCCTGCTAAATGGGGTATGTTACTATCAAGAAAGTGGGCTGCTAGTGTGGGTGGAAGTGTGTAGATGGATATGTCATATGCCACCATACTAGTAGAGGGGAACCTTGTCAAGTTGTATGGGGAGAAGAAGATGTTACACTTGATTGAAGATCCTAAAAATGCTTCTTATGAAGTGTTGTATGTAGATGTAGATGTTAATAATTTTGTGGGGTTTGTAGATTTTGAGGATCATGCCATTAATCAGAGTAGGTGCTTGGATCAAATTGTGCCCCTTGGACTTTGTTGTTTCGATGGTGCTTGCTCTAGTTTTGGAAATGGAGTTGGGATTGTATTGATATCCCAAACCAAGAGACCTTTAATTTTTCTTTCAAATTGAGGTTTGAATGTATGAATAATATCACTAAAGTATGAGGCACTACTCTTAGGCCTGAGGATTTCTTGGAAACATGGTATCAAGGATATAATTGTTAAAGGAGACTCAGAACTTGTGGTAAAGCAAGTGAGAAAATTGTATGCTACTGAAGAATCAAAGAATGAAACAATATAAGCATGTGGTGTGGGATTTTGTTGAGATGTTTGACTCCTTTAATATACTATACCATGATAGAACTCAAAATGCTATAACAGATAGGTTGGCGGTGATTGGCTCTAGATTTGAAAATTGCACTATCTCTCCTTACTATGATTATGATATTGAAGTGTTATCAAGACCATATGTCCCTGATAATGTAAAACATTGAAAGTATTTGATAATGATGCCCAAGTTTAAGTGGTTCTTGTAGAATGAAGGATAATTTACTGATCAATGCATTGAATTGGGAACCAATGGTCATAGTGTGTGATGGGAAAGAGACCTTGTTTGGTAAGGACATAATCCAATTGAAGACAAACATGATCCCTAGAGGATTAGTGGCTTTAGAATCCAAATTTGATAATGTTGATAGGGTAGTTCATAGACATATCTCTACTTCAAGAGATGTGGAAGATCATAATCTGGGAATTGAAGAAAACCTAGGAAAGTATGGCTAGGTAGTAATTTGAGTAAGGAGGAAAAAAGTCCTACATTGAGTTGTTGAAAAAGTACCAAGATTGCTTGGCATGGTCTTACTTAGAATTGAAAGCATATAGGGAGGATATTTTTCAACATGAGATACCATTGGAACCTAATGCAAAGCCATTTAGGAAGAAGTAGAGGCCGATTAATCCACTCCTTTCCCTCAAAATGCAAGAAGAATTGAAAAATTTAAGGGATGGAGGGATCATACAACCAATAAGATATTCTTCATGGGTGGAAAATTTAGTGCCATTAGAAAGAAAAATGGAGATATAAGGTTGTGTGTAGATTTCAAGAACTTGAATAAGGCCTCGATTAAAGATAATTATCCATTGCCTAATATGGATAACATGTTGTAGTTAGTCACTAGATCTGAATTGATTTCCACACTAGATGGGTTTTAAGATACAACCAGGTGGTTGTGAAGAAATAGAGAGAATCAAGACTTCCTTTACCACTCCATGGGGTACTTATGTTTATGTGAGAATGCCTTTTGGTTTAATGAATGTTGGGGATACTTTTCAGAGAGAAATGGATGTTGCATTCTCAGGTTACATCAATGATTTCATTGTAGTTTATCAGGATGATGTGACAATATTCTCCAAAAATAGAAGTGATCACTTGAGTCATGTAGAAAATATGTTGATAAGATGCAGGGAATATGACATCTCATTGAATCTAAAAAAGTTCCATTTCGGGGTTTATAAGGAAAAATTTCTTGGGCATATTATGTCAAAAGAAGGGGTCATGATTGACCCTAAAAGAGTGGAAGAAATTAGTAAAGTTCTTGTCCCAAAAACTAGGAAAGGGATTTAGTCTTTCTTTGGCCAGATAAATTTTATTAGGAGATTCATTTCTAATTTTTTTGAAATGACTATCCCTATTACAAGCATGTTAAAGAAGGATTAGATTATCAAATGGGAGGAGGAGCTCTCCAATATTTCATTGGAATTAAAGAAGCATTGAAAAGTGCTCCAATATTGGTATCCCTTGATTACAAGAAGGATTTTTAGATATTTTCCTTTGCATCTAAGAACACTATTACATCTGTACTTATTGCAAAAGGATGAAGAAGGAAATGAAAGGCCCATTGCATTTTTTAGTAAAGCCTTGTAGGGGGCTGAGTTGAAGTATACCATCATGGAAAATTAGGCCTTTTCTTTGGTAAGAGAAACTAATATTTTTAGGCCTTATATCTTGAGCTCTAGGATTGTCACCTATGTTCCCCACACTATGGTCAAGGACATTTTATCAGAAATGGAGGTTTCTAGTAAAAATATTCATTGGGTGAACAAGTTACAAGAATATGATATGGACATTTAGACCAAAAAATTGGTAAGGGGTTTGGGTCTTGCAAGATTAATGGTAGAAAGCAATCTACATGTCATGGAAATCAATGAAGTGAAGGAGAAAATGAGAGTGTTTAGGATAAACTAATAGATTCCATATGGTACAAAGATGTTATATTCTACCTCAGAAATTTGGAGTGTCCAAGTCACTTGGATAAAAATCAAAGGAGGACACTCAAATTAAATTCCCAAAAATATGTTATGACAGAGTATGGGTTGGCTTGGAAAACCTAGAGGAGTTTTGTTGAGGTGTATAATAGAGGAAGAGGCCCCCAAGATTATTGATGAATTTCATGGGGGTGTATGTGGAGGTCACTTTGCAGGAAGAGTAACTACTCATAAGATTCTAAGAGTAGGTTATTGGTGGCCTACAATTTTTAAAGATACAACATTATTGGTTAGAAAGTGTGAAAAATGTCAAAGGTTTTCTAGAAGAATGAAAGCATCTAGTGATTTTCCTTTGCAAACCAATATCTGTTGAGGCTCCATTCAAACAATGGGGTATGGATTTCATAGGAGAAATGGTGGATTCCTCAAGTGTAGGCACAAGTGGATTCTAGTAGCTCTAAGACTATTTTACTAAATGGGTGGAAGCCATACCTACTAAAAAATAAACTCATCAAGTAGTGATGGATTTCATCCTAAATAATATCATCTGTAGATTTGGAGTACCAACAAAAATTGTGGCTGACAATGCTATGAGCTTTAGAGCTAAACCTTTAGTAAGTATGTGTAGCAGAATATGGCATCAACTTGACTTATGCTTCCAATTATAATCCACAAGGGAATGGTCAAGCTGAATCTAGTAACAAAAACCTACTCAAGATAATCAGAAGAACTTTGGAGGTCAACAAGAAGAAGTGGGGTGAGAAACTCAAGTTTTCCTTATGGGAAGATAGAGTTACAACTAAAAGAGTCATTGGAAAGAGTCCTTTTGAGTTGGTATATGGAATTCAAGTTGTATTTCCCTTGCATATGCAACTATCATCATATCAATTTTTGCAACAACTTGGGGAAGAAGGGATGATAGACCCATATGAGACAAGAATGAATTAGATATTGGCATTAGATGAAGAGAGAAGGGAGTCTCATCAGAGGCACTTTAAAGTTCGAGAGAAACTCAAGAAATTTTTGATAAAAAGGTGACCCCTAGAGCTTTCAACGTTGGAGATCTGGTATTACTTTGGGATAATAAGCATGAAGACAAAGGAAATCATGGAAAATTTTGATGTGTTATGGATGGGCCCTTACTCCATTGACATAAGAATTGGTGAGCATACATTCTTCCTAAAGGATCTAGATGGGGATCTTCTTGAATTTCCTATTAATGTAGGAACCTAAAAAATTTCCTTGATTAATCTAGATAAGGTACACATTCTTGTACAATGTATAGTCTTTTTTTTCTTTTATTTTTCATTTTTATGTGTTTTTGTTTCCTTTTTTGTTTCCTAGTCTATAGTGACTAGTTGCCTTGGTTTCTTGGTTTTTTTTGTGAAAGTTTGTCTTTATTTGACCTATGCATGTTTTAATTTGACTCCATAGCCCAATGGATTTTAGGCACTTGGTCTATTTGATTTGGGTTTTTTGGTTCTTGTGGCACCCAAAGGGGTTCCCATCCCCGAGTCGAGATCTTATGTTAGTGTTTGAATTGGTCTCACCCTTGAATCTGGTGTATGCCTTTGAAAATTTTACTCGACTGGTTTTCCTATGTTTTAAAATGTATGCTCAAAGATAGGACCATGTTGGAAACATAAGTGAGTCATGTGTTTAGGGTGTGAATCCTCTTTTCGGTTGAGGAATGTAATAGTTATGTTTCCCCTATAAATCCTATGAAAAATGGCCCCTTTTATCCTCCTGATATTCTTTTGTGCTTTCATGGGACTCAAATTTACTTAAGGAGTGGAACCAAACATGGAAGGTGTCCATGTCCCTTTGGCGCATCATTGGAAAGGCACAAAGAATTAAAACTCTCAAGGAGTGAGGATCTACCACATGTGCCTAATGCATGACAAGGAAGCCCAAGAATGGGAAAAGTCAAAGAAAAGAGGGAGGGCTCATAGGCTTCCATGTCACACATAGGTGCATATTAAAAATGGGGAAAAGAAAGAAGACCAAAGGATGTGCGGGGTCTCCACATGTCATGTGAATCGGCCACCATAAGTGAGAGAACCAAATGAATAGGCAGAAGACTTGGTGTTTAAAATTTAATGTGGTTTTGGGTCCCGAGGTATGTAGATTGAAGGCATGGCTAAAATTAGAAATTCAAGGATCTTTAAATGGAGATAGATAGGCAACAGGTTAACAAAAATCATGGGAACCATTAATGAAACCAAGGAAATTGTAGAGTTGCAATCAAAGCCTCGAGAACACAAAAAAATATGGGACAGTGCGGGGTGATCTGAACATGTAAACTTCAAGTTTTCAAACATCATGCAAGACTCATATAATGAAGATAAAGAAACAATTTCATATATAAATAAAAAAATGGGGTTCTATAGGGGCCCCAACCCATGATGAAGAAGGTTGTATACATGTTTGGAAGTAAGGACACAAGAAGAGAAACAATGCTCAGTTATCCTTACTCATTTTGAAATTTCCTCCGAGAGCAGAGGAAGCTTGTTCAACAACTTGTTATTCTTCCTCAACATGAATTCATTTGAGACCCTTGTCCATCTAAAAAAACACATGGACCCCACTAGATCCCGGGACATCCCCATATCCATCAATGACTCAAGGGTCATTCTGGGACTATCCATGATTTTCTCTAGCTTCGATCTTCTTTTGATAGGAAGATACCTAGTCAGAAGATCCAAACCACCCATGAGAAATGTCATCTTCCCTTTCCCCTTGTGAGGAGTAGACCTATCGGGAGTGGACTGAGGGGGTATGTATAGAGTGCATGGAAGAGTAAGAAACTGTGCCCCTGGGGACTAGGTGGAACAAGATATCTTGAGCTGGACTCACCCTTCCATCTCCTTGTGAAGGAAGTTTGGGCTCTCTTGAAGGAATTGGATAGGGCCCTAAAATTCCTGCTCCATCAGAGGAGCATGATGCATTGAATGAGTGGAAGATGGAACATCAAACCTTTCCCTGTTTTCCCTCAAAGAATAAATTTCCACCTTAGAGTGAGAAAAGATAAGAGACATTTCTTCTTCTCCATCCTGAAATGATAATTGGGGGTTGGGATCTTGATTCCCCCTCTTCTTTCTTGAAGATGGTGTTGGTGTGGTGGATGGTTGTAATGGCATGAGTCATGCTTGAAACGACCTTTCTCTAGAGAAATGATTCTCCACTCCAGTTCATCCATTTTGTGAGAAATGCAGGCACTATATCAATGGAAGACTTGTCATACAACACGTAGGACTCCATGGGAATCTCCTTTAGCACAAATTCTTCATTGCATAAAAAGGGACATTGGTAATTAGTCTTCCCTAACATGGAAGGCCTCCTTTCGATCCAATATTTCTTCAAGTATTCTAGAAATTTATGATGTTCCCACCGAAAAAGATGGAAATACATGGATTAGAAGGTTGAGAAGATAGATTGATCTTGATCAATCTCACGAGGAGTGCGAGCCAAACTTGCCGATAGGTCAGGGGCCCTCTAGTATCCCTTGGGACTATGATATCAAACAAGGCTCTGAAAAAGGCTTCATCTGGACCATGCAGGTCAAAGATTTGGTTTAAATATTATGAAGAAATATCTTTTAGACTATTTTCCACAACCACATTTTCCATTATGTTGATAAAAGCTATGTAAAAATTATTCACTTTCAAGATAGGAAAAGGAATGCATATTGGTGAGAAAGTAGAATTGAGTTTATAATGAGGATGGCACAAATAGGTTGAGTTGAGTGAAATCATTTCCATCAGATGAAAGAATATTTTTCTCAACTCACACATGAAAGAATAAAATTGAGAGAAATTGGCACTATGTGATGAGAAGATGTTTGATTGATGTGATATAATCCACAAGAGGACACTCATTTTGAGAGGCATGAATGCAGGTATGCATTCTTGAGGTATATTTTCAAAGGTGAAAAGATTTCATATCACATCAAGCCATATGGAACCACCTGGGAATTATTAAAAGGGGTTTCTTGCACATGCCAAGAGGAAAGAAATGATTAAGACAACTGTCAAAAGGAAGCAACATGGTGCCCCAATCATATCTAATGAAAGTAAGAAATGTGAATGGCTCACAACTTTTCCACCTGGAAAAAATAGAAAATAATATTCTCTTTAAAGATTCATGTTTTTGGGGGAAAATGAAGGATGAGTGAGTGAGTGAAATTATATAAATGCAATGAGAATACTCTTGCATAAAGGGGGTTTAAATTTTCTGAAATTTTAGAAGAGAAAGGAAAAATGAGAGAAACCATTTTTCCAAGAACTTGTCTATGAGAATCCTGTTAATTTCTTGAGCCTTCAAATTGAATCATGTCAAGATGGTTGTAAGTGTACAACCATTGACAAGCATTGAGACTGTAAATGAAACTTTCCCTTGCTGATAAATTTGATGAGCCCTGAGTTAATTGTGTTAATCATGAGCATTGTTGTGTCTGCTTTAAGTTGAGGTGTTTCAAGTAGCTATTCATGTTCTTGTTGTAATATTATGTTAAGAATTCCTCTGAATCACACAAGATCTTATCCTTTTGGTAGCATTGTGGTAATTGCAATTGTGTTGTGAGAAGAGCTTTCATCTCATTTTGTAATAAATATTTTAAATTCATTTTGCTTCCATTTTGTTGATATAGATTGTTTGTTATCCTATGAGTGTATCTTAGGCATGATAGATCAAGGATTATTGATGTTTAATTGAGTCTTTATCATGAGATTTTATGTTTAAATTCTCAAAAAGAATGTTGAATTTATGTATCTTTGTGGCTTCCATGGATGCACATTTGAAGTTATATTTTTGGTTAAAGGTTCATTATTGATTATTTGAAGTGTTTTCATCATCTCATCTGGAAGATCTTCCAACATTTGTTAAGAGTTCCCAAAGATTTGGTATAATCAACTTTATCTTGCTTAATTCCCTAACCAAATACATCTAAAACCAAAAATCCCACAGAACTACCCATGCTTTCCTTGTTAAAGCCAAAATATGCATAAGCAAGTTGGTTCCATTGTTGTCTTTAGTAGTTTGAGCCTTGTTTTAGGAGACATTTGCATTGTCTAGAGTGACAACTCGTGAGAGTTAGACTTTTTTGAATTGACCATGTCTTCCCAAGGTTATTTCTAATTTTCCTTATAAAGGAGTGTCAAATACTACTTGATATATTCATTTCCCTTACAAATACAGACTACAAAATGGGTCATCTCACCTAGCTAAGAAAGAGCCTAAAGTAGGAGGGTGATCCATCATTCTCTAGGCATCCCGCTCATCCCGTCGATGATGCTCAGCTATAAAATGATAACGATTTAGGCACTAACATGACCAGAAAAGTAAAAACACAAAAATTAACTGGGCTCTAAGCTGAGAAAACCCAACATCGACAACAAACAAATACCTAACCACTACCAACAAGGGATAGGACCCAAAAATTACACATGAGAGGAGGAGCTATTTGGCCACGAGACATCCTCCCACCTACTAAGACACGACATGTAAAGTGCACAATAAGAATTTATATGCAATTCCCAATTTCCTTCACTGAGACCGGCCACACTAGAAGAGTCTAGGACTACGGGATCCAAAACCCTAGGAAAATATATCTTCTCTAAACAGATTTGCCTTCACCAAGCCCCTCAAAATAAGTAACCGAACGTCCAAAGTAAATCACACCAAAATCATGTTCTGAAAGAGAGTTTTTATCACTCTCGGCTCTTCCTTCATGGCTAGCCCCAAGAAAACAATGTCGAGCGCGGTTGACTACTCCCAAAATACTCAAACTCTTTAATCAATTTGACCCCTTTATTTGGGGCTTAATGAAGTAGAGGGAAATATCTTTTAAAATTGAAATATAATTAGGGGAGCATTCAAATCATTTCACTATGTTCCGCTTGGTCCATATTGAGAATTTTGACCCCTACCTCAAGGTGTCCCCATGGCTGCTTATTAAAAGAATCCAATGAATTCAATGGGAATGGAACTTGGTTTGATGATTACAAACTACTTGTAAACTTTGGATGTTAAAAATGTCCATTATACGAGAGCTATGAACTAGAGTGGTAGAGGGCACTTTCTTTAAGTGGGACACGGTGTGGACTTGGGTCCTTAATGTTTTACGAGTGATCTACATTCAAAGCACCTGCTATGTTACGATTGGTCCATATGGAGAAGTTTTACCCCTACCTCAATGGGAATTGAACTTGGGTTGATGATTACGAACTACTTGTAACTCACCAATAGCCCAAGAACTTAAATTCATCTTGTCTTTAAATATTTGTTGTCTAGTTGTGTATTTGAATATATGTCAAGTCATTACTTATTTTCCTATATGGAAGACAAAAAGTATCCTAACAGTCGTAAACCTCATGCATTTGTGATGTTGCAACAACATTGATTCAAATAACATTTTTAACCTAGATAACCACTAGGCTTAAAATTGAACACAATGACCGCTAGCCTTAAATTTTTGTTTGGAATTCATGCATTATACTTTGATTATTCTATTGAGCTCAGTGGCCGATAAGCTTAAATTTTCATTTGGAATCAGGAGTATTAAAGAAAGAAAAATAATGAACAACCAACTTAGCCTTCATCATTTGTTAAAAATAGACTTTTAAAATTGAAATATAATTGCGGGGAGCATTCAAAGTGACGTGCTATGTTCTTCTTGGTCCATATGGAAAATTTTGACCCCTACCTAAATATTTCCCCATGGCCTCTTTTTGAAATAATCCAACAAACTCAATGGGAATGGAACTTTTTGGAGTGGTGGAGGATCACCCTCTCTAAGTGGGACATGGGGGTGGGCTTGTGTCCTTAATTTGTGTTGATCCATCAACATTCAAAGTTCCTATTTGACCCTAAATATTGGCTAAGTACCAAGAGGTGCACACACATGATCACTAAATAGAAGGGCGCTCAACAAAAAGTGGTTAGGAAAAGTGTTTAAGAAGGGTTTTAGTGAAACCGGGGCACGCGCAAGAGGTAAAACAAGTGTTTAAATAAATTATCCATATTTGGCATCATGGAGTCACTTGAGGAAAAATGTGAGGACCTGAGTAGGCATGATACATGGATAAGGTGCCATCCTATAACCCTAAAGGCTAAGAAAAGTATATTCTATGAAGGGAATATTCCCAGAGGCATCATTACAGTAAGTTGAAGGCTTTAGAAAAAGGATAAACATTGGCCAATAGAGGACCACATTGACACTTGGCACATGATCTACTAAGGAGAGAAGTCATGGTGGTAGACGTTCATCCTATTTGAATAAGTTCTTATGAAAAAAACAAGGAGAAGGGAGAAGGTAGTGTGAAGGTGCTAGATGGTATGGGAGTGCTAAGAGAAGGAGGGTAATGAGGTACTACAAAAATGTTAGTTAATGTTAAGGGTTTGGAGCTAACGATGCTAGGGTTTAGAGTTCTTTGTGCTACGGGGTTGTAAGGGATATCATTAAGCATATGTATGGGTATTAAGGTCTATAACAAGGGTTATAATTAGGAAAGCATAGTTACAATCTCTGATCAGATTAGTTTGTAGGGGTTGGATCTCTATCATTTGATGTATATGGTCTAAGATGACCCTTTTGTGTAGTGTGTCTACTAGAAACTATTTTATATAAATATACATGGATCTATTATGTACATCTTGTTTATTGGTGTAAACCCTCATGTTATTTGACTTTTCATGACTCATTTATGGTTCCTTATGATTTATATAATGTTTATTTACCTTTTGTGATGCATTAATGTGTAGATATGATATCTTCTTCATTTTAAGTAGATGCATGTACTTTTTGGTTTGCAAATAATCCTTCATTAATGGTTGAAATATCTTGTAAAGCTCACATAAAGGAAGGGCTTGGTGCCTGTGTGTGCCATGGGTGAGCACCCAGCATATGGTGGGTGATAGGTCAATGTGTTTGGGGTTAGAAAGAGGTATTGAGGGTAAAATAATGACTACATCTTGGTTCTATTTCCAGGATCTCTTTTGAAGATATTGTGAGAGAAATGTGTAATGATGAAGCACTTGAACTTGGATAGTGTCAAAGTGTGGCTCACAAACATGGAGGATAAGTTTTCTCAAGGATTTAACACTAAACCTAAGTTTAATGCATGTAAATGGGTAGAGGATCACTTGTATCATGAGTTATATGAGACCTTTTTTTGTTGTTTCCTAGTAGAATTTTATAAATGGCTTTCAGCATATGAATTAAGGTCAAGTTGGTACTATAGACCTCTTGTTTGGACCCGAAGGAATATCAGCAATTGCATGATGTCGATCGACATGGACATGTGTTATTGATCACTAGTGGAGTAGAGTGCTCATTAGTTATACATTGGAATATGTTGTTTCTATGTATTCTTTCACATAGATTACTGATTTTGAGTTCTATAAGGATCCTATAAGACTGTTGTTGTGTTTTATTCTACTTTGGTTATCAATATCCTAGTAATTACTTTGAGTTTGGAAGCCTTTCCCATGGTTAGCTAAACTCTTGCTAGGCATGGGGTGTGGAATCTGGTATGGTAGAGAATGGTAGAACTTGCGTGAGAAATGGATAGATATGAGAGGGGATCAAGTATAATGAAGATCGAAAGAGGGAGTTAGCAAGACAACGCAAAGCTACATGAGTGATTGATTTATGGAGGTAGACATTGTGGGAAGGATTTGAGGTTCACGCAGAGGACGTGGAACTTTAGAAGCATGAGCTATCCCATCTTGGCAAGCGCAAAAGAGAATTCCCCTCGGCTTATGAAGAGACCATGTCATATGAAGAAAGGACGAGACCCATATGCATGCATCTTAACCCACATGGAAACCAAACCCTTGTGCTTAGTTTTCCAATTCCTAAGATAAGTTTTGATAATCCATTTAGTATTGGTATTGGTAGTCAAGCAACACCTAAGAGGTATAATTTTTCATTTGGTACATCTATGGATACACAGTCATTTCCTATATTTGGGGGTATTTTATATGGTACAACATTTGGGCAAGGTGTGGGATCACAAGGTTTGAGTATCCCATCTGGGAGTGGTTTGGCATCATAGATTGTCCACACGTAATTTACCACGATGGTGGGATCACTAGGTGCAGTTGTGTTAGCCCTCTTACCTACGATAGGAGGAGGATATGGTGGATATAGAGGAGTTGGAACGAGTGTATCTATAGGTTCTGGTGTTGGAGGAAACACCGAGAGGGAATAAAGGTCTTGTATCTAGTGGACAAGGTCGACAACACCATCAACAAGTGTTTTATGATATGTCACTCTAGTTACACGATAACAAGGGTGTTGAGGATGTTGCGGAACATGTAGACATGTGCGAGTTACTATGGCACACGAAGGGAATCTATTCCCTAGAGTGGAAGGAAATTTATTTTAAAACCACATTGAAAGGAAAAAAGCATAGTAAGTATAAGAAGTAGGAACCATACCGAGATAGTAGTGGATTACATTGCATTGCATATTGCATGTTTGGTAGAGTTCTACATACGAGTTTTAATAGAAAATCATCAACATGCTAAAGGAGATTCAAAAAGGAATGGCGAAGAGTGTGTGAGATTATGACACAAATTTGAAGACTCTCTATCCAAGTTATCTTATGACATTTACCCTTTGCAGCATGATCAATGGTTTGTTAGAGGACTGATCACACTATTTGGGAGGGCACTTTCACAAAATAATTTTAGAGATCCGCGTGAGGCCTTGGAGGATACCTTGTGCACTGAGGTAGTAGGAAGTGTGGATACTGCGGAGTTTGTCCATTCCTAGAAGCCCAAATTGTTGCAATGGAAAAGAAGCTAGAGAAATTGTAGGTGAACTCGGCTCATGAGACTAGTAATGAGTTATGGTCTATGGAGTGTGAGGTAGAAGGGAATATAAAGGATATTTTTCCTTAGAGATCAGTACATATCGTGATGATAGACTGTGAGATTTTCCTCGAGACATCATGATGTAAGTAGGTTTCTTCTACTATATCACGTGATCCATAAGAATGTGTCTTTCTATTTCAAAATATGTACCTCTACCACTCATGAATCCAAGGATTGCATATTGATTGATTAAATAAATGATGGCATTGATACTGGTGTGCTCCATATGAGTGTTGCAAACATCTCCAAGGATTATGATCATTATTATGAAGGGTGTGTGGATGGAGGATGTCGAGGTAGAGGATTACGAGGAGGATTTAGAGGCTGTGGAAATCGTAGGGGTGGAAGGAGTGAATTCCCTTATGGAACCTACTATAATTGTGGATCTATATAACATTACAAGCGTGAGTGTCCTGATTTTTTGCACTGCTCTTGGTGTGGGAAAAATCACAAGTATGAGAAATGCCCAATTTTTTTTGAAAACATGAGCCATAAGAATCGAAGGATAAGGGTTTGAGATGGTGAGTGTAAAGCGTGTTAATCAACGGTAAATGCCAAGGTTGGCACGTGAGTCGAGTTATAACCTATATTCGTGATTTGCGAGCGAGTTGAGACTACACATGCCAAGGATATATCAAAGCATAGATCGCTGATTACAAGAGAATAAGTGGTACATGGGAAGTATTCGGAACCTATGCATCGGAAGGAAGTCTATAAAGATACCATGGAAGTAATCAGAAGTCTTCAAGGGGAAATTCAATGTCTAAAAGAGCAATCCAGGAAGCTGGAGCAAAAGAAAAGCATTTAAGTCTCTCGAGGCATATATAGATGATGTCAAAGAGGTGTGTAAGATATTGTGCCAAGAGAATATCATTCCTCTATTAGGATAATGGTTGAGAGATAAAGTAGCAAATTCTAAAGGGGATCGTGAGAGGTAGGTTTTGCATGCTAATCTTCCTCCTCACATCCTTTACTATGATAAGAAGATTGCCTTGAATGCGATTGTTGATGGATGAATCTTAAGTAATATTTTGATTGGCATGGGCATGAAAGTTAATGTTCTCACCACTGGGACGCATGGTATCAAATGGGAAGGCCCCATTATATCCATCTTTAAATATGTTGTATATGGCTAACAAAACAATGGTAATTCCCATTGGTGTTTTAAAATATGTTGTTATCACTATCCAAGGAGAAATTCACCTTGAAGACTATGAAGTTTTGGTGCTTTCTAAGGTGTACAACTTTCTAGTATTACTTGGGTGCCCCTAGTGCTATAAGAACAATGTTGACTTATGTTTCAATAAGGGGTGTATAATTTTTTAGAAAAAGGAGGAACATGTTATCATTCCTTTGATGGATGGTAAGTCAACGTCCTATACTAAGCCCTTAGGAGAAGAATATCTAGACAGAATCTATGTGTGCACTATCAAGGACCCTTAGGTTATGTAACTAACAAATGAAGGTGTTATTTAGTGGTAAGATGCTCAATCTATAAGTGATACAACTAGTGTGGCATGTGAAAATTGGGCACACGGGACATATGAATTAGTTAGAAGGTAGTTAAGAGGCTCTGTGATGAGTGTAAAAAGGGTTTTCTCATTCGGGTGCCTAGGAGGAAAATAATTTCCAAGTTACGTGGGGAGCCAACCTTGATGCTTTCTATGAGAAATGGAGACCTAGTGGAGATGTGAGTTCACAAGGAGAAGAATGCTTAGCTATACCTTTCTTGGAACTATACCACATTGGTGGGTGACCCATCACAATAACCTTCTAGAGTTGTGTGAGGTGAGATTTGAGTTCTCTATTAGGTTTCTCCGTAGCAATGCACCTAGTGTTATAAAATATTATCATGGGAAGGAACCCACCTCATTTCATGTCTAGGCATGTGAGAAGGCTTAGATGGAAGGTTTGAAAGCATTACCTCCATCCTTATGGGTGCATAATCTTTACTCCACCTTATAAGGCTATGCACATGCATGATACATTCACTTGGAGTTGTGTCATCGAGATAGGAATCGGCGGGAGTTGAAGGTGAGCTCCTTCAAGATTATGAGCATTGGAGTACTAAACCATTAGTGAATGAGGTGCTACAGGTTGTTAAGAACCTAAATATGGGAGATAGTTCCATGGTGGATGATAGAGTACTAGAGTTATTGGGTGAACCTAGCTTACAAGTGTGCTTCGGTGAGGAAGAATCGGAGGTGGTACACCTTGAGTGCGCATATATGGAAAAAGAGAAAGGAAAGTTGGTCTACATGATAGATGGTGAAGAGGTGGAAATATTAGATGTTAACCATATCTTTGTTGATATGCACAAGGTTATGGATAGTGTTGATGAGCGGAACGTGCCTACCATTAACCCCCGAAAACCAAAAAAGTTAACATTGGTTTGGAGGCAAAGCCTAAGGACGCTACTATTAGAGATTAATGGACATAAAGGGAGGTTTTAAAGATTATTGAACCATTGCACAAATTTCAAGATTTATTTATGTGGGGGTACCATGATCTTAAAGGAGTTCTCCACTCCTTGGGAGAAATGAAGATCAAGTTAAAGGAAGGTGTGCACCAAATTTGAAAGAGACCTTATCGAATGAATTTAAATATGTACGTCAAATTCAAGGAGGAGATTGACAAAATGATCATATTAGGCATCATTGAGGATGTTGAGGAATCATAGTAGATAAGTTTGATGGTCCAACACATTAAGAGGATGGTAGGATAAGGATTTACGTTAACTCTACAACAATTTGAATGTGGTGTGTTTCATTGATCATTTTCCAACCCCCTTCCTGAAGAGATCCTGGAAGGAGTAGTTGGGTGAGATATATTCTTTCACGAGATGGATTCTAATGATATCATCAAGTTAGAATTAAAAAGGAGGACCAAGAAAGGACAACCTTTTCCACTAAATGGGGAAGTTTTTCCTATACAAATGTCTTATGTGTTAGTGTTCGATAATAATCTCACCCATTTTCTTGAGACTTGCTTGTTTCATATATTTCCCGTGCTCGGTTTTCCCGTAGGTTATGCTTGGTGCTCTCAGTTTTTCCCATATTATATTATTGTTCTTCCTCCTTTGGGTCGATGGTTTGGTTATGGTGTGGTTATTTTTAATTTTCCCTTTGGAAGCAAAGTGGTTTTATCTAAAATGGGGTTGTGTTTTCTTTGGAAAAGGTTTTTCCTCTATCGTGTTTTGTGTTTCTCCATTTCTATTGCTATGTTGTTTATTATATGTCAATTTTTTTGATTGGCACGGTGAAGCACATTCAATTTGTAGACTTACAATTTTCCTATGAAATTCACAAGCTACAACTTTGGTCCTATGACCCGACAAATATTCCTTGAATATTCATGACCATAAAGTTAGCAGAAACAAAATTTTCTTTTTGCCCTCAAGGTGTACACGTGGTACAAAATAAATGGGTATGGGGATATGATGCACAATTTTATTTATGCACTTTAAATAAAAAATGTTAAGAATGCAAAAAGGGTCCCCAAAGTCCACGAGAAGGACATGTGGCTTTAGTTTCAAAGAAAATGAGAGAAGCGAGGTCATTGAAGATTTCGGAACTTTTGGGTATTATGTAAAAAAGAAGGTAAAATTGTAAAAAAAACCACTGTAGACTCGCTAACATCAAGATATGGTTACGTGTCATGCCCATGATTGAAAGTAAAAAGGAATATGGGTGGGTCAAATTTATCAAAAGTATCAAAGTGTTAAAACATGGAAAAATTGCAAAAAGGTGCTCCCAAAGCCCGCATTGGCAAAGGTGTCTCCACGTGGATGACTCATTTTCAAATATGAGAAGGGTACAATGAATGGTGATGATGTGATGCATTTATTTCTACCACCATCAATGCTTTTACTTGAAAATCAAGGACATTTAAATTTTACGAATGCATTCTTCATTTATGATTAGTTTGCTAGTTCTTGTTATTTTTATCAAAGCATCTTATTGTGAGGTATTGCGTTTTCAATTGTGGAATTCGACTGGAGAACCAAAGGATTACAAGAATTCTTGTTTTAGTTCGAATTGCTTGGGTGCCCATAGAAGATCTGCTAAGATTTTTAAATTCTTGTGTTTTCTTCTTGTTGGCAAGGTCAATTGAGATAAAGCTAGGGTTTTTTGAAGATGAAGACTTTACCCTCTTCATTCTCACTTGTTTTAGGAAAAAGAAAAATATTGATAAGATTACAAATACAAATTTAATGGGTTCGATTAAGTGATTTCCTCCAAAGGCTAAGTGATCCCCATAAGAATGAATCTTTGAAAGTGATTCAAGAAAGCCACATTGTTGAAGCTGGTGTTATTACACCTTTTGTTCATTCCCGGAGTTAGTATGGAACTATGCCATGAATTACGATCCTAAAAATAGGGAGGTGTTAGATGGAAGTGGGGATGCAATATTGATGTTAACACCAGTTGTTGTCAATATTATGTTAAAATTACATGTTATTATGACCCAAATCACCATAGACATTAAATTGATTCTGGCTGATTATCAAGAAAAGAAGAAGGATTTTGCCAAACTTATAAGTTCAAAATGGCTCCTCACAAAAAATACAACTATTAGGATCCCTAAGAAATTGGTTAAGGCATAGTTTATTGAGGAGGAGAGGATCTTATTGTATTGTTTAGCTGAATGGAAGGTTTAGAAACTACAAATGAATTTAAGGAATGGATGACTACATACATGTGGATTATCCTGGAGAGAAAAGGAAATATTTGTTGGGTTACCTTCATTGCAGATGCACTTCATGAACACATGGTAGCTCTAGCAGTGAGAATTGATATGGAAGAAATTTCAAACCATGAATTCTACATGGTGACATACCTCATTTATAACGTTTCCGGCCACAAACGTTTCCTAGGGCCATCACCACGCATTGATTTCAAGCGTTGTCAACAGCATGAGATTTTTCCTTAGCTGTAACTTGCTAACTAGAGTGGAAATGTAAGGTTAGTAAATGATTCCTTTTACACCAATTATCTATATTTGAACCGAGAATGGGGGCAATAAAAAATTTCTCAGTAGGCCAGATGTGTAATTCTAGAATATGTTTGTTACTTTATTCAGTGTAAGAAATTCATGTATATAAGAGTCAGTGGTTTTGAAGGAAATCCTTATAAATTGACCTGGTATGTTGATGAAAAACAAATTTTGTGTGATTTGGTAAGGCAATTGACTCATGTACATAAATTTATTGTTGGAAAGCATAAAAAAATATCAAGTTCCCCATTAGAATTGGAAGGTATTCATGTCCTTCTATCATAAAGGCTAGGCTAATCGGTGAAGAATTGGAGAAATTTAACATGGAAAAGTTTGAGGCAAGGCCAAATTATGATATTAGATGGGTGTTCACCAATATTGCAAACACTTTTGATCATGAGCCCTATTTTGAAGATTACTAGATGAATTGTAGAGATGAGGAAGAAGTTAGGTTAAGGGAATTTTCCAGGATGACCTTGTCACAAATAATTGACTATAAAATTGCAATTATCCCAGAGGGGATTGTAGATGATCCTCACACAATAAGAAGGTTCTATATTGATCAGAAAGTGGAGGATCAACCCATTTATCCTCCAGACTAGAATGTGGATGAATCTGATGATCCTTATTTGAGAATAATTGATGTTATGAGGAGAACTATAAATTGGTTGACTCAAAAGAATATTGATCTATCAATCTAGAAAAAAAAGATATTAAGAAACTTCAAGAGATTGGGAAATCTGAGTGAGGACATTCCACCCCTAAGGGAGGATGCAAAAAAATGGATCCACTAGGTGGAAAATCCCCTCAATTGCCAAATAAAAGACCTACTAATGAATTCATTGATGAATGGACATCGACCGCTAGTGGAACTGGAAAATCTATGTTAGTTCTTATGCAGAAGACTGAAGAAATGATTTTAAAGTCTATGGATAATGCTCCCATTACTTTTATAGTACCCCTTCTAGGAAAAAGGAAAGGGCCTAGCATCATAGGTTTCTCATCCAAGTGTCCCACCTAGGCCACATAGTACTGAAAAATTAATGAGTGGGGCCTTTGCAAGTGGTCACATTCAGCCTAGGCCGCACAAGGATAAAAGAGGAACAACACCAGATTTGAAAATGTTTGGGCAAACACACAAAAAACCCAAGATTTTCCATCATCCAGTCTTGGTAAGAGTGGGTGCCCATACACCAAAAAATTTCAAACATAGGGATGGGGTAATTGATCCCCCAGAAATGGAGAAAACTAATATCTTCTAGAATCAACAGGATGCATCATTGCCACATGTGGAGCAATCAAATCCTATGATCTTTCCTTCACCCCTCATGGAAAAAGAAATGGAATGTACTCAAAACCTAGTGCCCGGAAATACTGCAGTTAATCCGGTGGACAGTTAGTTTGTTACTCCAAGTATGAAAATTCCTGAAGCACTACTTGTTAGGGATATCAATGCACCTCTAGTTGAAACAATGCATGAATTTGTAAATATACAAACTTAGGTAATTGATGTGGATGTTGGTGAGAAATTATCCATGTTAGATGCACTTAGTTTGTCTATTGATGAACCCATATTAAAAATAGTGGATAGTATTGAGATAAGTAAAGAATCAGAAAGGGATACTCATGAACTAACAATTTAAGTAGGGATTCAGGGAAGCAAATTTGTCTTCCCAAAACATGTGGTTTTGGAAATGGATAAATCAGAACTATTGGCTGAAAAAGGATGTTAATACTAGTTTGATAGTAGACGAAATTATTTCTATTTCTGTTGAGGTTACCAAAACTAGTGACTTTCCTCAAGAGGAAAATTTTCTTTTGAAGAAAGACTAAAAATGGTACAAGATACAATTACTAATGAGGAAATCATTATTGGTGGAAACTCACAACTTTCAATGGGAAAGGTGGAGTTGCTTCTAGTAGAACAACTTGCCATGACATTGCCGGAGATATCACTAGTGCATGAAGATAGTAGTTTGGTAACTTAGCCGGTTTCTGAAGAAAAGGAATCTATAGCCCAAGATTTGATACAAAATTGTGAAGGGGAAGAAATTTTTCCACCATGGCTTTAGCTAGAGAAGCGATGAAAGAATTTCCTTTGAATATTGATACAACTCATGTTAAAGATGATTAATCAAAAATTCTAGACGGGAAAAGAGGCATCTGGAAAAATCAATGATATAGAGTGAAATTGACATGATGACCCTTGAGATAAATTTCCAAGGAGAGAAAAAATTATTTCAACAAAAATAACAGGAGATGTCAAAGGAAATAGTAATCATTCCTAAGAAATTCCACCAAGGACCGAAGGAAAAAAAAAGTTGGAACGAGGTTTAAAAAAGGATGGATTAGCGAATTGATTTTAATTAAAGAATATACTCTTCCTGTACAAGTGGTTGACCTTACCACATTGTCATTTCCAAATACAGTAAGAGCCCAAAAAAGGGACAAGACTATCACAAAGACTCACATTGATGCATCTGGAGCAAGGACCTTAGACGTATCAACTCCTTTTGAGGGTAAGACAAGAAAAGACATGACTGGTGACAATTATAACATTCAAATTATTCATTTTGGAAAGCCTTCAAGGGAAGCATCAAAGCAAGGAGTGTTTGAAGTAGTAAGTGATATTTTACATAAGGTTGATGAGGATGGAATGACGAAAAAATAACTAAAGGAGCAAATTAAGCTTTTAAGCTCATGTTTGCAATAATTGACAGGAAAAATAGTCATGAAAAAGCATATGCCTATGTGAATAACCCTGAGGGTATAAATTAAAAAAAAATAGTGTTTTTAAGAAGGTCCAAGTAGTGGAAATTTGGATTGAGCATTTGACTGAGAAGGGAAAGGAAGCTATTACAGAGGCAGGTCAAAATATGGGGACCTCAAAGGTTGACTATTGGAAATTGATGGAATAATTGAAGAATGTGACAATGAAATTTTTACTTGGAAGGAAATCTCCCTAAACTTGACCACATAACCCATCTTAGTGATGAGCTAGTTGAACAAGAAAACATCATACCAATAAAGTACAAAGGGAGCTAGTATGCTCTTGAAGAATTGTCAAAGATTAGATTAGATACCTTGAATGAAATCAAGAAAAAACTTGAATCCAAAAGGAATTGGGTCGATGATTCAATTGATGCTATTGATAAGAGATTAGAAGATATGGTGGTAGACAAATTCAAGAAGAGCTATGGGGATTTGAAAATTTACTTCTTACTTGACTCTTTAGAAAAGAATATCCAGGAAAGTGACTTCTCCTATGAAGTTGTTGAATTTATGAGGAAGGTTGAAAATAGAATTGAAGAATTGAAGCCATACCACTTGAATATAAGAAAAAAATGGCCTAATGTATGGATTTGATTGTAAGGAAAACTTTAATTTTCCACCACCAAGTTAGACCTAATAAAGATGAAACAAATGAATTATTCTAGAGATATGATGCTTATATAGAAAGGATACCGGAGGAACAAGATGCGAAGAAAAGGATGAAGAGGAAGAAGATACGAGCACAAATGATGACAAGCATGCTTTAGCACATTCTTCCTTAATTTGTATTCTTTTCACACTCCTTTAAACAAATATTGCAAAGTGATATTTCTAACACATTAAAGTGTAATTATCTTTATGAATTTTTATTGTTTCTTTGTTTAATTAAAAGATAAAAATATATAGTATTTCATACTAGATTAGTTTTAAAATTTCACATATGTTTGGAATAGACATGTGAACTATTATATTCTTGTATTGCTTGCAATTTGAGTGAAAAACAAAGATAGGGTTCTATAGGGGTTGTTTCCCTTGATGGTAAAAGGTGTATACATGCTAAAATGGATATGATCAAGGGAAACCAACACTCAAATATTTTTGAATATGGACTCATAGTCTCTGACCAATAAAGGAAATTTATTCATAAGTTTGATTTTCCTCCTGAAACTCATCTAAACCTTGCGTTGTTTGTATAAAGATGATTGACTCGGCCAAGTCCCTGGAAATACCCATATCCATCAGTGACTCCACAGTCATCCGAGGAAGTTCATAACTTGTTCAAGATCAATTTTATTTTGATGGGAAGACACCCAATCCTAAAGGTCTAGACCACCTGAGAAGAAATTCATTATTCCTTTCCCCTTTTGAAAAGATGACTTGCTAGGAGTAGTTTGGGGAGGAATGTTTGGAGTAATCAGAGGGGTAGACACAACATATTATTGGCTAGATGAATTGTGGGGATTTGAGGTGCTTGGCATCCCATTTTCTCAAAAGGGATGGGTTTTCCCTTAGGGAAGGAATGGTTTGGGGTCAAGTAATTCCCACTCAGAGGAAGAAGCACAATGCATCAAACATGCAAACAACTAAGTTGTAAACCTTCCTATGTTGTCTCAACCTAAGGAGAGTGTTACCCTTGAGCGGTGAGTGAAGATTGATCAGTCCTCTTCTCTATCTGATATGATAATTGGAGGTTGAGGTGGTGTTTCACCCTTCCTCTTTCTTGAGGATGGTGTTGACATTGGACACAGTGGCGCAAAGGACACATATTCCACTTGTTTCTTTTCTAAGGATTTTATCCTTTTCTCCAATTTAGCCACCTTGTTGGAAATGGCAAACACTGTATCAATGGAAGATTTATCATACAATACATAATATTCCTTGGGAATATCCTTTGATATAAATTCCTCGTTACATAAAAAGGGGCACAAAAATTGGTGTGCCCAGAGACTTGAGGCCTTCTTTCCAATATTTCTTTAAGTCCTCAAGTGTCTTCATATATTCTCAACTAAAAAGATGGAAATACATAACCTGGAAGGATGTAAACACAAGATTGATCTTGATTAACTAAGAAAGAAGTGCTAACCGAGACTTGCTGGTATGTTAGGGGTCCTCTGGTATCACCCACACATTCTACATTGAACAGAGCCCTAACAAAAGCTTCATCAGGATAAATCAAATAAAAAATCTGATTTAGGTCTTTTTGAAAACTTTTTAAGGTTGTGAGCTACAAGAAATTTTTCCATTTTCTTGATTTGATTCCTTTTATTATAACAAGAAAGGAATCATGTGCAAATAATGAGGAAATACCAAGATTTATAGGTGGAAGGATGCATTTGGCTCTGTGTTGATAAAATCTTTCCCATGGTGTAAACTAGATTTTGCTCGGTTCACACGAGAGGTGTGTAAGGATTTGAGATGAATGAAAAATGATCAAATTTTGTATTTCTTGAGATTTGATAAACACCATGTGTGGCATTTAAACTAGTAAGTTCTAAAGTGCAGTGCATTGAGCCCAAGAAAGATTTTGAAAGATGAGTATAGGTGTGCATCATGTCAAAATCATCTTGAGACGCTCAATGATCATTTGAAATGATTGTTTAATCAAAAGCAAGGGGAATGTTTCAAGAAGCTTGCAAAAGTAATAACTGGACATCATCCCAGGTTAGACACAAGTGGAATACATTGAAAAACCCCATTTTTTTGTACACTGGCAAAAGTATGAAATGAAATTCATAAATGGTATCTTCTAGAATAGATTTTTAACAGAAAATATTCTTGTTTTTGGGGAAAATGATTTGAAGTAAAAAGAGTGATATAAAGGCATGGAAAAATTCATGCCGAGAGGGGGTTTTAATTTTTCTAAAATTTAGTTAGAGAGAAAACCGAGAGAAGCCATTTTTGAGAATTTTTTTGATAAACCAAGTTATTTCTTGTCCCTTTTAAAATTTATCATGTCAAGATGGTTGTAGATGTATAGCCATTGACAAAACTTTGAGATTGTAAACAAACTTTCCCTTGTTGATAAAATTTGAGAAACCTTGAATAATTCATGTTAATCATGAACTATGTTATGTCTATTGTCATCTTGAGATATTTTCAAATAGTTATCTATGTTCTTGTTGCAATCTTACATTAGGAATCCTTTTGAAATCACACAAAATCTCATCCTCATGACAAGTATTGTGGCATTTGCAATTACATTATGAAGAGAGCTTTCATTTCATAATGCAATAAGTGATTTAAATTCACTTTACTTTCATTTTAGTGATACAGATTATTTTTAGTTTATGAGTGTATCATAAGCATGATATAATAGGGGTTTATAAAGTTTAATTGAGTCTTTAACATGAGTTCTTGTGTTAAATACTTGAAGAATGTGTGAAGCCGTGTGTCTTTGAGATTTCATAGATGCACAATTTTCTAGTTGAAGGTTCGTCTTGACTATTTGAAGCTATTCATATTTTTTCCTTATGGATCTGTTAACATTTGTTTAAAGTTCTCAGGGATTTGATATAATCAACTTTATCCTGCTTAACTTCCCAACCATAAAATGCATATCCATAAATATATAATACATGAACTATCCTTGTGTGCCCTGTATGTCCACAAATGATAAAGAAGATCAATGAATTTATCCATCCTTTACTAAAATATGCAAGTGCAATCAGTTCTTATCATTTCCTTTAGTGACCTAGACCTTATCTAGAAAACATCTTCATTTGCTAAAGTGACAACTCATGATATTTAGGTTATGTTGTATTGGCCATGTTTTCTTAAGGTTTGCTTCAAAATTATTACAAATAAATAGTCAAATACTGCTAACTCATTGATGATTTCTATTAATACAAGTCACAAAATGGGTCCTCTCACCTTGGTTGAAGGAACAACCTAAAGTAGTAAGGGTAGGTCAAATTCTTAGCATGGTGATACCCAATCCTTTCCAAGCCAGAGTGATAAAGAGTCATCTAAAATCCATCCCCGACTACAAAACGACTCCTATTATGATTTGTTTGTCGCTAAGCATCCTGGTCAAATTGTTATGTTGCTCAGTTTCAAAGGAAGGATCAATTTGGGTACCAACACCACTCTGGCGCTGTTGTGGGAACTATTTGTACAAATACATACACGTGCTGACCCTAGTAATGTTTATTATATGATTTGAGTGCAAATACATTTTCTAAATGTTATCCTTTGTTAGGATTTGTAAAATTTGTGTGAGAGCAAGGTTTATTGTGCAATATTTCTAGTTTCTAGTGGTTATTGCACTAAATTTGTATCGATCAGCTATAAATGGGGATAAAGGAAGGTCAGATCTAATAAGCTTTGCAAAAATTAAGCATTGATAGACACTTGACAAACTACTTATAGTGCATTTGCACATCTAAGGTGAGAATCCTTGGTGGTGACTCGAATTGGTTTGAAATTTTGATAATTACCAGTGTCTTAAACCTGTGTCAAGTGAAATTTGTCATTAATACTTACAAAGCTAGAGGGAAGAAGGTCTTTTTTCACTAGGGATCCTACTACAAATTTACTTCCAGAATTGGGAAAATCAAATTTAGAAGGAAAACAAGTATGGAAAGTATTCAAAAGTAAGGAATCAAGAAGAAAGGTAATACCAATTTTGGAAAGTGATCAACCTGTAGTTGAATATTACCCTACATCTTCAAGTAGTTCTAAACCAAGTAGTCCTTGTGTAAATTTGAATTCTCCAACTGGAGAGGGGCCATCATTTGTGTTTGAAAAGAGTGTTTCTCATTTTTTCCCTGTATCCTCCAAGGTTGATAGGGTTTTTCACGAAACTGAATCAGTAGAGGATATTTACTTTGAAATTTGTACTCTTGTGCTCCAAAGACCCCTCGTCCCTTATCATTTTGATTCTCCTACAAGATCACCTCCTAGGAAATATGGCTCAGCCTCCACCTAGACCTCTTTTTGTTGTCAACACTTTTGGACCAATAAGTTTTAGAGGTATGGTTGGATATCCTAATATGGTGCCACAAGATGTCAGAAATAGGTTACCAAAATTTCAAGGGAATAATGCCATCATTGGTGACCAGCATCTAAGACTCTTCATCAATATGATGGAATACTTTGAAATTGAGTTTGAAGATGTGTATATAAATTTATTCATTCATACTCTTAAGGAGGATGCACATGACTGGTATAAGGCTTTACTGGACAATTCAATAGACTCATGGATGGAGATGAAAAATGCCTTCAAATTATTGTATAGGGATAAGACAAATCCTAGGTTCCTCTTATCGTATTTGAAAATATAAGAAAAATCCAAATTAATCTATCTATTATTTCATTACTAGGTTCAATAAAACCTTGAATAGGCTACCTATAATCTTGAGGCTAAGTGATAAGTCTTGTTTGATCAAATATTATGATGCTTTTGATAAAAATGTTGCTTATTACTTGAGGGATAAAAACCAAGAACATGAGGTAGGATTTCACAATGGCCTTACAAATAGAAAATAATATTAAGGAATTTAGGAAGACTCCTAAAAGAGAAGGTGTCAAGTTGATCAATCCTAAAATATCTCAGTCAAACAAAGAAATGGATCTAGAAGAGGTTGTGAAGAATTTGGTGGAGCAGTTAAAGAGATCTCCTGTAAACTAGACAGAGACAAAAAAAGGGATAGGATAGAGTTCCCAAGGTCAACACAAGCCACAAGGTCAGGAAAGATTTAGAAATCATCCCAGAGGTGATCACTAGACCAGATGACAGAGGAAAAGGGCCCATGGGATCAGGAAATAAATTACCTCAACCTAGGGAAAGTAGGTTGGTCCCTGATCCTTTAACTAGCTAGGGTTGCTACGATGGAAGAGGCCCATGTAATTGAATGGTGTGATAGGTGTTTCTTACCACATTCCCCATGTGATGTGGATAAGGAAGTTGAGGAAGAAATTGATGATGAGGCGATATGGTGATGTGTGCATGATGGAGTGCCCTGAGAACTCACAACAAGGGGCAACTTCAACTGAATTGATAAGTGCCAAAACTATTGAAAATTTTTGGGACTGTGTCCACCAGGTATTACCTCTTCCTCCCATTAATGCTTTTGAAATTGATATGGTACAAGAATTTTATTTTCCTAATCATGATTTCGAATACTTAAGGGATTTGATGATTAAAAAATATGATGGGGATTTTTGTCTCGAAGAAAATAAGAAACTGTTGATGAATGTAGTGGTTACTCAAGAGAAAGAATATAATACTAGAAGTAAGGTTGTCAAAGGGGTAGGGCCACAAGCCAAGCCAAAAATTCTAATTCTTACCAATATTTTGAAGGAACCCCTAAAAAGGATACATCTGGCAAAGGCCTAATTACCCCAAATAAAGCTTGTACATCTGCCCATGCCTAGACTGTGAAAACCCCTATATTATTAGAAGAAGTCATGAATCTTCCTCCTAATATTGTCCTACCCAAATATATTCCTTGTGACATAGCCCAAATCTTAAGCTAGATCAAGGTTACTATTCCCATTGTTGAATTACTTAGGATCCCTGAGCATCGGAAAAGGGCTTTTGAATATTTGGGATTTAAGGAAGAGAAAACTACCCAGGCAAAAGTGTGAATAACATGGAGACTCCTCCTATCATTGCAGAGTTAGAAATACCACAAGCATTGGAGGAACTAGGAGAATCACCTGAGGTGTATTTGGGTACTTCTCTAGTGGAATCTCATCTTGATGTGGATCCATTTTACACCACCTTAATTATTAAAGATAGGCTGGTACATAACTACATGTTTGATTCAGGAGCCTCATGTAATGTAATGCCCCTTGAGGTAATGAATGAATTAAATATCAAAGTAACAACATATTTTGGGAAATGTACTACTATGGATTCAAGATAAGTGTCGGTAATTGGGTATGTTAAAGGATTAGTAGTGCAACTAGCATCTTATCCAGGAAAATGCTTAACCATGAATGTAGTTATTGTGGACTATCCTGCCAAATGGGGGATGCTATTGTCAAGAAAATGGGCTGCAGTGTAGGAGGAAGTGTGCAAATGGACATGTCATACATGACCATACCAATAGAAGGGAGTCTTGTGAAATTGTATGGTGAGAAGAAAATGTTACATCTGATTGAGGACCCTAACAATGCTTCTTATGAAGTATTGTACACAGACGTTGATGTTGATAACTTTGTGGGTTATCTGATTCAAGGAACATTAAATTGACAAGTGCAAGTATCACGAGAAGGTTGGTTATCCTTAGGCTATGATTTTTGATGGGGCTTGGTCTAGATTTGAAGTAATGATGCTAGTGTTCTCCTAATATCTCATATCCAAGAGGAATTTAATTTTTCTTTTAAACTAAACTTTAAATGTACAAACAATATTGTTGAGTTTGCTCTTGGGTTTAAGGATTTCCTGGAACTATGGTATCAAAGAAATTATTTTTAAGGTAGATTCGGAATTGGTGATTAAGCAAGTTTGTAAGTTTGGTAAATATATTATTTATTTGAGAAAAATACCATTCAAGATGCTTGGTAGAAATTGAGTCAAACTTTGATAATGTTGATCGCATTTTGTTCAGCCATATGTCATCTTTGAGGAATGTGGAAGAGTACAACCTAGGAACAGACAACAAACCTAGGAGAATATGGTTAGGTGGTAGTTTGAATAAAGAAGAAAAATGATCATATATCCAATTGTTGAAAAAGTACCATGACTACTTGGCATGGTCATATTTAGAGTTGAAAGCATACAGAGAAGACCTGTTCCAACATGAAATACCATTGGAAGCTAATGCTAAGCCATTTAGGCAAAAAAACAGTGACCAATCAACCCACTTCTCTCCCTAAAAATGCAAGAGGAACTAAAAAAGTTAAGAGATGGAGGTATAATACAACCCACAAGGTATTCTTCATGGGTAGAAAATCTGGTGCTGGTTCGAAAGAAGAATGGGGATATAAGGTTGTGTGTGGATTTTAGGAACTTGAATAAGGAATCAATCAAAGACAACTATCCCTTTCCAAATATGGATAACATGTTGTAATTGGTTATTGGTTATGATTTTCTGTCTACTATTGATGGGTTCTCAGGATATAATCAAGTAGTGGTAAAGCAATTAGAAATAATTAAAACAGCTTTCACTACCCCATGGGGTACTTATGTGTATGTAAGAATGTCATTTGTTCTAATGAATGTTGGAGAAAATTTTCAAATAGCTATGGACGTAGCATTCTCAAGATATATAAATGATTTCATTTCCATATACCAGGTTGACATGATAGTGTTTTCAAGAAGAAGTGATCACTTGCTACATTTAGAAAATATGTTATTAAGATGCATGGAATATGGTATTTCATTGAACCCTAAGAAATGTCATTTTGGGGTTCAAAATGTAAAGTTTCTCGGACATATTGTATCAAAATAAGGGGTCATGATTGATCCTGAGAGGGTGGAAGCCATTGGCAAAGTTCCTATTCCAAGAACCAAAAAGGGAATTCAATCCTTTTTCAGGAAGATAAATTTTATTAGGAGATTTATTTCCAACTTTGTTGAATTGACTATCCCAATCACCAATATGTTGAAGAAGGATCAAAGTATTAAATGGGAGGAAAAACTATTCAAGCCTTTACTAGGATCAAAGAAGCATTGAAGAATGCCCCTATTTTAGCAGCCCCTGACTATAAAAAGGATTTCCAAATGTTTTCCTTTGCTTATGAGAATACCATTGCATCTGTGTTGTTGTAAAAGGATGATGAAGGGAGTGAAAGGCCAATTGATTTCTTTAGTAAAGCATTACAAGGGGAAGAACTGAAATATACTATTATGGAGAAACATGCCTTTTCTTTGGTGAGAGCCACAAAAATATTTAGGCCATATATTTTAAGTTCTAAAGTCATAGCTTATGTCCCGCATACTATGGTTAAGGATATCTTGTCTGAGATGGAAATTTCAAGTAAGAGATGTCGATGGGTGAATAAGTTACAAGAGTATGACATGGACATCCAAACTACAAAATTGGTTAGAGGTTTGGGCCTAGCAAAGATGATGACAGAAAGAAATTTTCAAGTAGTTGAGATAAATGAGGTAGAAGAAGAGGTGAATGTTCTTACAAAATTGATAAACTCTGCCTGGTACAAGGATGTTATATTTTATCTCAAACATTTGCAATGCCCTGAGTATTTAAGCAAAAATCAAAAGAGAGAACTTAGGTTGGCTTCCCAAAAATATATCATCATTGATTATGGGTTGGCTTGGAAAAACCTTGAGGGAATTCTCTTAAGATGTATCACTGAGGACGAAGCCCCAGAATTAATTACTGATTTCCATGGAGGAGTTTGTGGGGGGCATTTTGTAGGAAGAGTAACAACCCATAAGATCTTAAGGGCTGGATACTAGTGGCCAACACTTTTAAGGATACAACTTTATTGGTAAGAAAATGTAAAAGCTATCAACATTTCTCAAGAATATTGAAAGCTTCAGGATCCCTCCCTTTACATCCAGTATCAATTGAAGCTCCTTTTAAGCAGTGGGGAATGGAATTTGTTGGGGAGATTTCAGATTCTTCAATTATAGGCCATAAATGGATATTAGTTGCCACTGATTACTTCACCAAGTGGGTGGAGGAAATTCCCACTAAGAAGGAAACCCACCAAATTGTCATGGATTTTATCTTAAATCATATAATTTGTAGGTTTGGAGTGCTTACTAAAATAGTTGTTGATAATGCTATGATTTTTGGGCTAAACCTATGGTAGCCATGTGTCAGGAGTATGGGATTAATCTAGCATATTCTTCTAATTAAAATCCCCAAGGTAATGGACAAGCAAATTCAAGTAACAAAAATTTGTTGAAAATAATTAGGAGGACCTTGGAATTAAATAAACGAAAGTGGGGTGAGTAGTTGAAATTTGTTGTTTGGGCCGACAAAATTACTATTAAAAGAGCTACTAGAAAGATCCCATTTGAATTGGTGTATGGAACTCAAGCTCTCCTCCCCCTGCATATGCAATTATCTTCTTATCAATTTATCCAAAAATTGGAGGACCAAGAGATTAGTCCCTATGATGCACGTATAAATAAAATTGTTGAACTGGATGAAGAAAGAAGATAATCCCATCAAAGACATGTGAATTTTAGGGAGAAATTGAAAAGGTTATTTGATAAGAAAGTGACCCCGAGAGTTTTCAGTGTGGGATATCTTGTGCTACTATGGGATAGCAGACATGAGGATAAGGGAAAACATGGAAAATTTGACGCATTATGGATGGGCCCTTATTCTATTGATATTAGGATTGGCGAGCATACCTTCTTCCTAAAATATCTAGATGGGGAATTACTTGAGTTGCATGTTAATGGAAGGAACTTGAAACATTTTCTTCATCGATTTCTCAGAATCAAGGTACACATCTTTGTACATTATATGGTCTTTTGGTTTCGTGTACTTTTGCATTTTTTTGTTTTGGTTTGTCCTAGTCCCTAGTGGCTAGTTTTTGTTGGTTTCTTAGTTTTGTTCTCGAAGGGTTGGAATTGTTACTCTATTTTACAAGTTGGTTCTTGACTCCGTGGCTCAATGGATTTTTGGCACGTGGTCTGCTAATGTTTTTTTAACTTGGTTTTGTTCTTACGGAACTCACAAGGGGTGCCCATCCCCAATTCTGAGCTGATGTTGGTGCTCAATGATAATCTCGCCCATTTTGTTGAGACTTGCTCATATTATCTATTTCCCATGCTCGGTTTTCCCATAGGTTGTGCTTGGTGCTCTCATTTTTTCCTGTATTATATTCATGTTCTTCCTCCTTTGGGTTGATTATTTTGTTATGGAGTGGTTATTTTTAACTTTCCCTTTGGAAGTAAATTGGGTTTATCTGAAATGGGGTTGTGTTCCTTTGGTAAAGGTTTTCCTCTATCATGTTTTGTGTTTCTCCATTTCTCTTGCTATGTTGTTTATCAGTAAGTGACAATTTTTGATTGGTGTGGTGAAGTGCGTTCAATTTGCAAACTTACAATTTTCCTATGAAATTCACAAACTACAACTTTGGTCCTGCGACCCAACGAATATTCCTCAAATATTCATGACCATAAAGTTAGCACAAACAAAATTTTCTTTCTGCCCCGAAGGTGTACACGTGGTGCAAAATGAATGGATGCGGGGATATGATGCATAGTTGTATTTATGCACTTTAAATAAAAAAATTTAAGAATGCAAAAAGGGTCCCTAAGGTCCACAGAAGGACATGTGGTTTTGGTTTCAAAGAAAGCGAAGAAGTGGGTCATCGAGAGATTTTTGGTACTTTTGGGTACTATGTAAAAAGAAGGTAAAATTGCAGAAAATGCCTACAACTCCACTAACATCAAGATATGGTTACTTGTTGTGCCCATGATTGAAATTGAAAAGGTGGACAAGGGGGTCAAATTTTTCAAAAGTATCAAAGATTTAAAACATGGAAAATTTTCAAAAAGTGCTCCCAAAGCCCACATTGGCGAAGGTTTCTCCATGTGGATGGATCATTTTCAAATATGAGAAGGGTACAATGAACAGTGACGATGTGAAGCATTTATTTTTGTCATAATTAATGCTTTTACTTAAAAATCAAGGACATTTAAAGTTTACAAATGCATTCTTTATTTTTGATTAGTTTGCTAGTTCTTGTTGTTTTTATCAAATCATATTATTATGAGGTATTGCACTTTCAATTGTGGAATTATTTGGAGAACAAAAGGATTGTAAAAAAATTACTATTTTAGTTCTGAATCACCTGGAGTGCCCACGTAAGACCTGGTAAGAGTTTGAAATGCTTGTTTTTTCTTCTTGTGGGCACAATCAATTGAGATAAAGCTAGGGTTTTTCGAAGATGAATACTTTACCCTCTTTGTTCTCGCTTGTATTAGGAATCACAAGCAATCTAGATAAGATTATAGATACATATTTAATGGGTACCAATTTAAATGATTTCCTCTAAAGGCTAAGTGATCCCCATAAGAATGAATCTTTGAAAGTGATTCAAGAAAGCTGCATTGTTGAAGATGGTTTTATTTGACCTTGTTCATTACCCAAAGTTAGTATGAAATTGTGCCATGAATTACGATCCTGAAAAGAGGGAGGTGTTAGATGGAAGTGGGGATGCAGTATTGACGTTAACACTAGTTGTTGTCAAGATTATGTTAAAATTTCTATTATCACGACCCCAATCACCATAGGCATTAAATTGGCTCTGGTCGATTATCAAGAAAAGAAGGATTTTTCCAAACTTATAAGTTCAAAATGGCTCCTCACAAAAAAGAAAACTGTTAGATCCCTAAGAAATTGGTTAAGGCATAGTTTACTAAGGAGGTAGAGGATCTTATTGTACTATTGAGCTGAATGATAGGTCTAGAAACTACAAATGAATTTAAGGAATGGATGACTACATACATGTGGATTATCCTGGAGAGAAAAGGAAATATTTGTTGGGATACCTTCATTGTAGATGCACTTCATGAACACATGGTAGCTCTGGCAAAAAGAATTGAGATGGGAGAAATTGCAAACCTTGAATTCTATATGATGACATACCTCATTTATAATTTTGCTAGCCACAAACATTTCCCAAGGCTGTCACCATGTGTTGATTTCAAGCATTGTCAAATGCATGAGATTTTTCCTCAGCTGCAACTGGCTAACTAGAGTGGAAATGTAAGGTTAGTAAATGATGCCTTTTTTGCACCAATTATTTGTCTTTTTGAACCAGATTGGGGCAATACAGAATTTCTCAGCAGGCTAGATGTGTAATTCTAGAATATGGTTGTTACTTTATTCAATATAATAAATTCATGTATATAAGAGTCATGGTTTTCAAAGGAAAGCCTTATAAGTTTCCTGGTATGTTGATGAAAAACTAATTTTGTGTGAGTTGGAAAGGCAATTGACTCCTGTACATAAATTGATTGTTGGAAAGCATAAAACAAATATCAAGTTCCCCATTAGAATTGGAAGGTATTCATGTCATTCTATCATAAAGGCTAGGCTGATCGGTGAAAAATTTAAGAAATTTGACACGGATGAGTTTGAGGAAAGGCCAAATTATGATATTAGATGAGTGTTCACCAATATTGCAAACAATTTTGATCATGATCCCTATTATGATGATTACTAGATGAATTGTAGAGATGAGGAAATTGTTAGGTTATGGGACTTTTCTAGGATGACATTGTCACAAATAATTGACTATAAAATTGCAATTATCCCAGAGGGGATTGTAGATGATCCTCACACAATAAGAAAGTTCTATATTGATAAGAAAGTGGAGGATCAACCCATTTCTCCTCTAGAATGGAATGTGGATGAATCGATGATCCTTATTTGAGAATAATTGATGTTATGAGGAGAACTGTAAATTGGTTGACTCAAAAGAATATTGATCTATCAATCCATAACACAAAGATCTTAAGCAACTTCAGGAGATTGGGGAATCTGAGTGAGGACATTCCACCCCGAGGGAGGATGTAGAAAAATGGATCCACTAGGTGGAAAATCCCCTCAATTTCCAACTAAAAGACCTACTACTGAATTCATTGATGAATGGACATCGGCCGCTAGTGGAACTGGCACTTCTATGTCAGTTCTCATGTAGAAGACTGAAGAAATGATTTTAATGTCTATGGAGAATGCTCCCTTTACTTTTACAAGACCCTTGGGGAAAAAGGAAAGGGCCTTACATCATAGGTTGTTCATCCAAGTGTTTGGCCTAGCCACATAGTCTTGGAAAATTAATGAGTGGGGCCTTTGCAAGTGGTCACATTCAGCCTAGGCCACACAAGGATAAAAGAGGAATAACACCAGATTTGAAAATGTTTAAGCAGATACACAAAAAACCCAAATTTTTCCATCGCCCAGTCTTGGTAAGAGTGGGTGCCCATATGCCAAAAAAGTTCAAACATAGGGATGGGGTAATTGATCCCCCAAAAATAGAGAAAACTAATATCTTCCAGAATCAACAAGATGCATCATTGCCACATGTGGAGCAATCAAATCCTATGATCTTTCCTTCACCCCTCATGGAAAAAGAAATGGAATGTACTTAGAACCTAGTGCCCAGGGAAATACTGCGAGTTAATCTAGTGGACAGTCATTTTGTTACTCCAGGTATGAAAATTCCTGAAGCACTACTTGTTAGGGATATCAATGCACCTCCAAGTTGAAACAATGCATGAATTTGTAAATATACAAACTGAGGTAATTGATGTGGATGTTGGTGAGAAATTATCCATGTTAGATGCACTTAGTTTGTCTATTGATGAACCCATATTAACACCAGTGGATAGTATTGAGATAAATAAAGAATCAGAAAGGGATACTCATGCACTAACAACTGAAGTAGGAAATCAGGAAGTAAATCTGTCTTCCCCAAAACATGTGGTTTTGGAAATGGATAAATCAGAACCATTGCCTAAAAATAATGTTGATACGTGTTTAATAGTAAACAAAATTATGTATATTTTTTTTTATGTTACCAAAACTAGTGACTTTCCTCAAGAGGGAAATTTTTCTTTTGAAGAAAGACTGAAAATGGTACAAGATACAATTACTAATGAGGAAATCATTACTGGTGGAAACTCACAACTTTCAATGGGAAAGGTGGAGTTGCTTCCAGTAGAACAACTTGCCATGACATTGCCAGAGATATCACTAGGGCATGAAGATAGTAGTTTGGTAACTCAACCTATTTCTAAAGAAAAGGAATCTATAGCCCAAGCTCTGATACAAAAGGGTGAAGGGGAAGAAATTTTTCCACCATGGCTTTAGCTAGAGAAGTAGTGAAATAATTTCCTTTGAATATTGATACAACTCAGGTTAAAGATGATCAATCTGAAATTCTAGACTAGGAAAAGAGACATCTAGAAAAATTAGTGATACAGAGTGAAATTGGCATGGTGACCCTTGAGATAAATGTCCAAGGACAAGACAAAATTATTGGTACAAAAAGAATAGGAGATGTCCAAGAAAATAGTAATTATTCCTAAGAAATTCCAGCAAGGACCACAAGAAACAAAAGTTGGAACAAGTTTGAAAAAGGGATGGATTAGTGAATTGATTTCAATTGAAGAAGAGACTCTTCCTATACAAGCAGTTGACCTTACTACTTTGTCATTTCCAAAGATAGTGAGAGCCCCAAAAAGGGCTAGGGATATCATAGAGACTCACATTGATGCATCTGTAGCAATGATCTTAGACGTAGCAACTCCTTTTGAGGGTAAGACAAGAAGAGGCACAACTGCTAATGATTACAACATTCAAATTATTCCTTTGGGAAAGCCTTCAAGGGAACAATTAAAGAAAGGATTTTCTAAAGTAGTAAGTGATCTTTTATAGAAGGTTAACGAGGATGAAATGACAAAAAAACAACTAAAGGAGAAAATTAAGGCTTTAAGCTCATGTTTGCAACAATTGACAGGAAAAATGGTCATGAACAAGAAGATGCCTATGTGAATACCCCGAGGGTATAAATAAAATAAATAGTGTTGTTAAGAAGGTCCAAGCAAGTGACATTTGGATTGAGCATTTGAATGAGAAGGGAAAGGAAGCTATTACGAGAGCAGGGTCAAAATATGGGGACCTCAAAGGTCGACTATTGGAAATTGATGGAATAATTGAAGAATGCGACAATGAGATTTTTTACTTGGAAGGAACTCTCCCCAAACTTGACCACATAACCCAGCTTAGTGATGAGCTAGTTGAACAAGAAAACATCGTACCAATAAAGTACAAAGGAATCCAATATGCTCTTGAAGAATTGTCAAAGATCATATTAGATACCTTGAATGAAATCAAGAAAAAAATTGAATCCAAAAGGAATTGGGTCGATGATTCACTTGATGCTATTGATCGAGAGATTAGAAGATATGGTGGTAGAAAAATTCAAGAAGAGCTATGGGGATTTGAAAATTGACTTCTTACTTGACTCTTTTGAAAATAATATCCAGGCAAGTGACTTCTCCTATGAAGTTATTGAAACTATGAGGAAGGTTGAAAAAATAAATTGAAGAATTGAAAGCCAGACCACTGGAATATAAGAAAAAAATGGCCCAATGTATGGATTCAATTGTGAGGAAAACATTGATTTTCCACCACCATGTTGGACCTAATGAAGATGAAACAAATGAATTATTCCAGAGATATGATGCTTATATGGCAAGGCTACCAGAGGAACAAGATGTAAAAGAAAAGGATGAAGAGGAAGAATATGCAGGCACAAATGATGACAAGCATGCTTAAGCACATTCTTCCTTAATTTTTATTCTTTTTCACACTCTATTAAACTAATATTGTGAAGTGATATTTCTGACACATTAAAGTGTAATTATCTTTCTAAAATTTTATTGTATCTTTGTTTAAATTGAAAGATAAAAAGATATAGTAGTTCATAGTGGATTAGATTTAAAATTTCACATATATTTGGAATAGACATGTGAACTATTATATTCTTGTATTGCTTTCAATTTGAGTGAAAAAAAGATAGGGTTCTATAGGGGCCTTTACCCTTGATGGTGACAAGTTTATACACGCTAAAATGGAGATGATCAAGGGAAAACAACACTCAAATATTTCTCAATATGGACTCATAGTCTCCGCCCAATAAAGGAAGTTTATTCAGAAGTTTGTTTTTCCTCAACACAAACTCATCTCGAACCTTGCGCTATTTGTATAAAGATGATCGACCCGACCAAGTCCCTGGACATACCCATATCCATCAGTGACTCCACAGTCATCCTGGGGTGGTTCATAATTTGTTCAAGCTCAATTTTATTTTGATGGGATGACACCCAATCCAAAAGGTCCAGACCACCTAAGAAGAAATTCATTTTTCCTTTCCCCTTGTGAAGAGCCAACTTTTTGGGAGTACTTTGAGGAGGAATGTTTGGAGTAATAAGAGGGGCAGGCACCACATGTTGTTGGCTAGATGAATTATGGGGCTTTGAGCTGGTTCCAGCTTCCCATTTTATCAAAAAGGGTGGATTGTCCCTCAGGGAAGGAATTGGTTTGGGTCCTAGTCAATCCCTCTTAGAGGAAGAAGCACAATGCATCAAATGTGTAGAAAAAAGTTGTAAACCTTCCTCTGTTGTCTTAGGATGAGGAGAGTTATGCCCTTGAGTAGCAAGTGGAGATTGATTGGTCCTCTTCTCCATCTGATATGATAATTATAGGATGAGGTATTGTTTCACCCTACCACTGTCTCGAGGATGGTATTGACATTGGACTTGGTGGTAGGGAAACATCTTCCACTTGTTTCTTTTCCAAGGAGTGAATCCTTTTCTCTAATTCAGACATCTTGTTAGAAATGGCAGGCACTGTATCAATGGAATATTTATCATACAATACATAAGATTCCTTGGGAATCTCTTTTGATACAAATTCCTTTTGAATTAAAAAGGGGCACTGAAAATTGGTTTTCCCAGAGACTTGAGGCCTCCTTTCAACCCAATATTTCTTTAAGTCCTCAGTGTCTTCATATGTTCCCATCTAAAAAGATGGAAATACATAACCTGGAAGGATGTGTACATAGGACTGATTATAATTAAATAAGAAATAAGTGCTAACCATACTTTCCGATATTTTAGGGGTCCTTTGGTATCATCCGCACATTCTACATTTAATAGAGCCCTAACAAATGCTTCATTAGGACCACTCAAATCAAAAATCTGATTTAGGTCTTCTGAAGAAATCTCTTTCAGGTTGTGAGCTACAAGAACTTTTTCCATTTTATTTATTTGATTCCCTTTTTATTAGAACAAGAATGGAAACATGTGGAAACAATGAGGAAATACTAGGATTTATAGGTAGAAGGATGCATTTGGCTCTGTGTTGATAAAATATTTCCCATGGTGTAAACTAGATTTTACTTAGTTCACACAGAGGTGATTGAGGAATTTAGATGAATTAAAAAAGCAGATTTAGTAGTTCCACGTGATTTGACAAACACCATGTGTGGAATTTAAACCAGTAAGTTGTGAAGTGGAATACACTGAGCCCAAGAAGGATTTTGAAAGATGAGTGTAGGTGTGTGTCACCTCAAAATTATCCGGATACATTCGGTGATCATTTGAAATTATTTTTTAATCAAAAGCAAGGGGGAATGTTTCAAGAAGCCTTCCAAAAGTAATGACTGGACTTCCTAGTCAGAAACAAGTGGAATACATTGAAAAAACCCATTTTTCGTACACCTGGTAGTATGAAATGATATTCATAAATGGTATCTTCTAGAACAAATTTGTAACAAAAAATATTTTTTTTTTGGGGAAAAGGATTTGAAGTAAAAAGAGTGATATAAAGGTGTGGTAAAAGTCATGCCGAGAGGGGGTTTTAATTTTTCTGAAATTTAGTCAGATAGAAAAAAGGAGACAAAAGCTGAGAGAAGCCATTTTCTAGGAAATGTTTTTGAGAAGCCAGTTATTTCTTGTGTCCCTTTTAAAATTGATCATGTCAAGATGGTTCCAGATGTATAGCCATTGACAAAACTTTGAGATCATAAAAAACTTTCCCTTGTTGATCAAATTTGAGAAACCTTGAATAATTCGTGTTAATCATGAACTATGTTATGTCTATTGTCATCTTGAGATATTTTTAAACAAGTAATCTATGTTCCTCTTGTAATCTTACATTAGGAATCCTCTTGAAATCACACAAAATATTGTCCTCATGACAAGTATTGTGGCATTTAAAATTAGATTATGAAGAGATATTTCATTTCATGATGCAATAAGTGATTTAAATTCACTTTACTTTCATTTCAGTGATACAAATTGTTTTTCAGTTTATGAGTGTATCATAAGTGTGATATAATAGGGGTTTCTAAAGTTTAATTGAGTCTTTAACATGATTTCTTGTGTTAAATCCTTGAAGAATGTGTGAAGCCGTGTTTCTTTGAGCCTTCATAGATGCACAATTTTCTAGTTGAAGGTGCATCTTAACTATTTGGAGCTACTCATTTTTTTCCTTATGGATCTGTTAACATTAGTTTAAAGTTCTCAGGATTTTTTATAATCAACTTTATCCTACTTAACTTCCCAACCATAAAATTCATATGCTAAATATGTAATACATGAACTATCCTTGCGTGCCGTATGTCCACAAATGATAAATAAGATCAATGAATTCATCCATCCTTTACTAAAATATGCAAGTGCAATCAGTTTTTATCATTGCCTTTAGTGACCTAGGCCTTATCTAGAGAACATATTCATTTTCTAAAGTGACAACTCATGATATTTAGGTTATGTTGTATTGGCCATGTTTTCTTAAGGTTTGCTTCAAAAGTATTACAAATAAATAGTCAAATACTGCTAACTCATTGATGATTTCTATTAATACAAGTCACAAAATGGGTCCTCTCACCTTGGTTGAAGGAACAACCTAAAGTAGTAAGGATAGGTCAAATTCTTAGCATGGTGATACCCAGTCCTTTCTAAGATAGAGTGATAAAGATTCATCTAAAATCCATCCCCAGATACAAAACGACTCCTATTATGATTTGCTTGTCTCTAAGCATCCTGATCAAATTGTGATGCTACTCGGTTTCAAAAGAAGGATCAGTTTAGGTACCAACATTATGGACTGAAGAATGCACCATTATGTTCTCGCACATTGTTGTTCAGGCATTTCAGGAATTCATCCATAAATTTATACAAGTTTACCTAGATGACTGGATAGTATATGTATTAGTGAGGGACCATTGTGACAATCTAATCCTGATGTTTGAGATATTCCAGTAGTTGAGTATATCTCTCAACATTAAGAAATGTGTTTTCACTACTCCATTTGGCACCTGTTGGGACGTATCATATATAAAGAAGTCTTGTTGGTGGATCCTACCAAAAATTTTATATTTCGGGATTGGGGAGCCTACCAAACCGTAATGCTAGAAATTATTGTGGTATTACCAGAAATTTATTAAGGGGTATGCCAAGGATTTTGCATCATTGGAGGAGTATTCAAGCAAAAAAATTACATTTCATTAGGGAGAGGTGCAATAGATTAAATTTGACACATTGAAGAATATGCTTATCACCGCATCCATATTATGCTTTCCCTCTTGGTATAAGCCATTCCATGTACATTTCAATGTTTCAGGGATGGTGATTAGAGAAGTCTTAACACAACCTAGAGAGGGAATTATTTACCATCCCTTTTGTTTTTCTAGGAGGTAACTAACCCTATGATTAGAATTATACTACCAAGAGTGCAAGGCATTATCGATGATCTACACACTACACAAATTTAGGCATTATTTACTAGCTACACCTTTCTTCTTCAACATGAACCACATGACATTAAATTACTTGGTGAACAAGCCTATCTTGTAAGGGTGCATATGCGAGTGGGTCCTATTATTACAGGAGTTTGAGTTTATGGTTGTTGTAAAACCAGGTAAGAGTAATTTATGGCCTGACCATTTATCAAGGATTGAATCAAGAGAGGATGTGTAGAGCATTGAGGATACAATGTTAGATGCACAACTATTCAAATTGTACCACGCACCCTCTAAATTGAAAGATATAGATATGTTTCTCAAAATGGGTGTGGCAATTGGAGGAATTAAGACTTTGGAAAGGAAGAAGTTACCCATATGTGTTGCAATCTACATGTTAATTAGTAGATAATTAAACAAGCTAGGCCATGATGAGTTTTTGTTTCGGTGCATGCTTGAGCATGAATGCACAGTAATAATGGAAGAAGCCATTCATGGTGGAAATGTAGGGGGAAACTATGAAGGGAATGTAACCATGCGTAATATACTTCTAGTAGTATTTTGGTGGGAAACAATTTACAAAGATTATATTGAGTATTGCAAGGCATGTGACCACTTCCAAAGCACCTTGGTAAACTAGGGAAAAGAGATGAAATTCCATTAAGACGATTGCAAGTGCAGAGCCATTCAAGAAATGGGAAATTGACTTCGTAGGACCTATTTCTCTAGCCATGTGAAGGAAATGTTCATGTTATATCATTACATGCATATATTATCTTACAAGATGGGTAGAAGTGATGCCTATAAGGGATTGCATAGCAACAACAATAGCTAGGTTGTTGTGGGAAAATATAATCAAACGAGATATGGCTACTGTTGAGCTTAACAAGTGATAGGGGTACTCATTTCTTAAATGAGATAGTTATAGTTTTATTAGAGGAATTCATCGTGGCCCATCAAAATATTTCCCTTATCACCCATAAGCTAATGGGACTACTGAGGTGTTTAACAAAATTTTGAATCACATGTTTACTAAGTTTTTGATGTGGGAAGAAAGGATTGGGATGATAAAGTTTCTATTGTGTTATGGGCATATTGGACTACTTATAATAAATTGAACAAGGCCACACTTTTTCAATTGGTGTTTGGCACGAAGTTGTGTTACCTATTGAATTCTTGTTACCATCACTTCATATAGAGTGCACAAAAGGGTTAGATTATGAACAAGCACTTGAGGAGAGGATTGACAAGTTGATGTAGTTGGATGAGAGGTGGGCTATTTCTCGTTGGAGTCAAAAATAGAAAAATCCAGAAAGAAGGTATGGAATGATAGAAACATCAAAAATAAGTAGTTTGAGGTTGGACAGATGGTTCTCTTGTATGATTCCAAGTTTCTACACCATCCTGGGAAATTCAAAGTCCATTGGTTGGGCCTGTAAATTATATCCTATATACTTGATTCAGGTGCTTTCTAGTTACAAGTGCTAGATGAAACATGGTTGCTAGGACATTTCAATGGGAGTAGGTGAAGCCCTACTATAAATAAGTCTTCTTTGTGTTTGTAAATAAGGTAGTATTGTCAGTTAGCCTAGGATTTTATTTGATGTGGTTTCCTTTATTTGTGTTTCCCTTTCTTTTTGTTTTGTTTTGTGCACATTTGTGCAGTGGTAGCTACTTTGTATTTCAAAGTTTTTATATGTGCAGAGGACCGTGCATCCATTTTGGTGTGGGTTGGAGTGATGTGACAATATCTGGAAGCTATGGTTGTTGATTTCTCAGGTTAAAAAATCAAAAACACGTGGATTGGAGGTTTGTGCATAGAAGAGGTGAACATGAGGGAAGGATGGTGTCAAAAGGATTTATAGAAACCATGTACAAGAATGAAAAGCATAAGGACAACATGAGGTAGGCTATGTGAAGAACTAGGATTAGAACACAGAGGAAGAATTCCTTTGGCACTTTTATCTCACGTGTAAGGATCTGTAGTCAGTATGGGGTTTTTGAATGCCTGAACGTTGTGTAAGTTTTTCACATAAGATTGAGTGCAGAGGAAAAGTGCTTAAGGTTGGCATTGGAAAATTCTACCTTTATTGCAAAAGTATGTTGGTAGGTGGCATGACATTTATTGTAGAGAAAAGAAAAATTTATAAATAGAATATCAAGGGTGTGTTATTCTTTACCTTGTGTTTTAGGTTATCAAAGAGCCCTCATGAACTAGGGCATCCTTGTGAAGAAGGTATGAGAAAATGTGTGAAGATTTGTGTGTATAGATAGTTTGATCAGTGAACCCAAGTGGAAAGGAGTACATGGGCATAAACGGAGAAGGTTTTTTGGAACAATCCCATGGTTGTTATGCCGTCTTATGGAAAAAGGGTTTTCTAGGTCGTGGTTTCACAGATAGGGCATGGGACTTAGAGGGTTTTTCATAAAGGAGTGGAGCTATGAAGTTGAGTAGATCCATGACCAGGAGAGAGGAATAAGTTTTAAGGATGTGAAAAAGGATTGACACTAAGGAAAGTTGAAAAAATTTCACCAAAGAAGGGCAAAGGTAAGGGAAAACAAGCCATTTCTACCAATTTCAATGAAGAATGGTACACAAAAATGCAGTACCCAAATGACATATTACTTGGTAAGGAATGGATGTCTCATGTTAGAAAGATGGCCATAATTGATTACAACCATCGGAAAAGCACCATAGAAAATGATATGACACTAGATTTGGTGAAGACACCATATGGAATGCCTATCTATGAAGAAGAAGTTAAGGTGAAAATGGAGAAGGATGGGTTATTGCAACTCTACGAGTTTTTGTATTTCAGAAATCTTGAGCGACTCAGAAATATTGAGTGACTATACAAGTGGTTGATGTCATGTGTGCATGAAGACCACTTCTATTTTACAGGTCAGAGGATGTGCATAACCCCCAACTGATTTATAATTTTACTATCCATATCTACGAAAGAGAATCATTAGACAATGATGTGGGAGATAAAGAATCCATTAAGAAGACCGTTGAATCTTATGACTACAAGAAGGGTTCACGCTACTTCAATATTTCTACAAACACCGACCCGTGATGAGAATGGTCATTTGCTTGGTCAAAAAGTTGAATAGGAAAGAGAGATGGACATCAAGGCCTGGTTAAATGTATGCCATAAGATCTTAGAGGGGACCATCTATAACCTCTCATATTTTATTGCAGAGGAGATTATAAATGTTACGCACTGACGGAGAGAAGATCATGTTTGGTAATTTCCTCCTCACCATTTTATTTTCAAGGATTGGAGTGCCCGATGGTCTAGATAATTTTTTTGGGAATACCCAGATGATAACCCCTCCCCCACCAAGAGGTTTGAACAATATACTTGTGACACCATGACGACCACTCATAAGGTGCGCTGGAAAAGTGGTATAAGCGGATGCGTGATGCATTTGGTGCTGAATAGAGAATACGAGAAATTTCATTCGTTAGTATAAAGAGAGGATGATTTCTCCATATACCAACATTTTTGTATCAGAAAATTTACTTTGATAGATGGCACCAAGATTCCTTGGTGTAAGTTTACTTTTCCTTCATAAATAAAGTACTTCCGGTCAACGTCAATCGATTCAAAGAGGCAAAGAAAATTGGGTTTGATATAAGTGTAGTAGATCAAGATTACCATGACTTGTGCTAGAAGTTAATATACCCCAAGAAGTGTGACTATATGGAGAATCGTGTCTCCCATAATGTGCATATGTTGAAACCAATAATATTTCCTATTGTAGGGAGGACAACAGTGAGGGTGTATTTATGCCTAAGGCCTAAGTATGAAAAAGGAGCTTATGTTGAAGATGATGTCTCCATTCCTGAGGACCCCACCATGAGGAAAAAGGTTGTGAGGAATAGAGAAAGAGGGGATGCTCTTGATAAAAAGGCATCGACCGTGTAGATAGTATAGAAAATAGGTGCATAGGAGTCACGCTCGGGCACAAGTACTTACATCCACTAGAAGAGGTATCCCATTAGAAAATATTCATCATAGAAGGAAGAGTCACCGGTAAGGGAAGATTTTCATAAGACAAGAAAAGAGAAGTCCCCTTAATTAGAGCAACCAATAAGGAAGAAGCAAAGGGTGATAAAAGGGTGGACTTAGGAGAAACAGAAAGTATGGATGCCGAAAAGGGTGATGAATATGATTAATAGCATGGTGAGGCTCAAAATCACCCTTTGTATGATGTACATGAGTCGGGTGAAGAAGTAAATGAAGAGAGGGATGAGAAAGAGGAAGGCATTCATGACAAGGGGGAGTGAGGAAGTAAACATGAAAGATCGAAGACCCTACGACCTTGACTAAGGAGAAGATAGATAACACTATAGAGAGAGGAGAGTGGTAGGTATTATCTAACACTTGGTGAATCACGAAGTAGATTCAAGCGTTGAAGAAATGCATAAGGAAACTAAGGAGAGTGCAAGTGTAGAAAAGGAGTATGGGATCATAGGTAAAGACCCCAACTTAGCAAGTATAGCTTCCCAACGGTAGCGCACACAGTGGGAAAGGCATAATATTGGCACACAAACACGATATGACTTATATTAATGATCCAAGTAATGTACTGTGTATAGTGCCCACAAAACAAATCCTCATTTGGTATTATTTTGATGAAGAGAGTGTGTACTCACGCATAAGGAAAATGTTATCACGGGATTTTGAGTCCCATGTTGATGAATCCGAGTTCAAGGTAAATCATCATGCATTAATGAAGATGCCAGATGAAAAAGGAGTAAACCCCCTTGTAAATTCCCAGCAACTATTAGATGAGTAATTTTTTAACATGCTCAATAAAGTATCAGTGGAGGTGGAAGCAAGAGTCTTTGGCATAAATGATAGAATAAGGGTCTTGGTGGAATAGCTTGAGAAAAAGAATGAGGATATCATTGAGAGGGATAAGGAGATAAAATAGAAGGAATTGATCAGTGTGCAAATAAGGCATGAACTAAGGGATGAAAAGGATAAGGTGTAAAAATTCCATAAGAAGATAGAAGCCATTTCGGATGTCATTATCTTGAAACACCTAGACCTAGCCCCGCCTAAGAAAAAAAAATACAAGTCAACCATGCACTAATTGGAAAACTTGACCCACATTCTCACCATGGAAAGGTGGCCACTCACATTATATTCAGTAGAAGAGGTGATGACACACTAGGAGGAATAAAATTTGAAGATTGGGGAGACAGTGACTCGATACTTTGAGCTCCTTTATGTAGTAAAGATTGTCATGCAGATCGCCAAAGTCATGTATGAAAATTGTGCCGACAGAGACATGGTAACAAGCATATTGGTTGCTACACATGATATGAATCTAAAATAATTTTAGGAAAATAAAAAAAAGAAATAGGGCGAGTGTGATAAGATCCCGACCAAGGTTGAGAAGAAGTTGGAAGCAATCGAAACCTTATGGGGTTAAATTAATAATATGTTAAAGGGACTATACCCCTAAGTCACTCATAGGATGGATGCGCTAGGAGATATTAGTAAAGCGGGTTGGAAGTATTACAGATATCTTTGAAAGCTAAGAGTGATGAACCAAGTTTTGATGAAGTAAGCACATTGGTGGGTGACCTACTTTAGCAGGTGCAAGGAGAAGTAGATGCTTGGGATAATATTGAGGTATCCGTGAAGGAGTTCCCACTCCTAATGCAGTAGTAGCATATTCTTACATTCTTCCATTGTTTATTTAGATTATTTCAATTCTACTATTCTTTAATCTTTGAAGGAGCATAATGTTTCTGAGGACAAAGAAAATGTGTAGTATGGGGTGATTTTGGACCCTAAATATTAGGTAAGTACCAAGAGGTGCATGTACATGATCGAGTAAATAGAAGAGAGATCGGGGAAAAGTACACGGGAAAAGGATTTAAGAAGGGTTTAAATGAAACCAAGGGACATGTGGGAGGAAGAACAAGGGTTTAAATAACTTATCCATATTGGGCATCATGGAGTCACTTGAGGAAAATGTGAGGACCCGACTAGGCATGTTAATTGGATAAGGTGTCGGCTTAGAACCTTAGAGGACAAGAAAAGGATATTCCACATAGGTAATATTCCCAAAGGTGTCATTACTATTAGTGGAAGGCTTTGCAAAGAGGATAAGAATTTTCTAATGGAGGACAACATTGACACTTGGCACATGATCTGCTCATAAGAGAAGTCATGGTGGTGGATGTTGATCCTATTTAAAGAAGTGCTTGGAACATAAATAAGGAGAATGGAGAAGGTAGTGTGAAGGCGATAGAAGGTATGAGAATGCTAGGAGAAGGAGGGTAAGGAGGTGTTACAAAAATAATAGGAAATGCTAAGGGTTTAGATCTCATGATTCTAGTGTTTACAGTTATTGGTGTTAGAGGGTTGTAAGGGATATCATTAAGCATATGTATGGATACTAGATATCTTGTAAAAAGGTTATAATGGGGAAATCATAGTTAGGATCTCTAATTATATTAGTTTGTAGGGGTTGGATCTTTTCATTTAATGTATATGGTCTGAGATGACCCTTTTGTGTAGTATGGCTACTAGAAACTCTTTTAAATCAATATACATGGATCTATTATGTACATCTTGTTTATGGGTGTAAACCCTCATGTTATTTGGCTTGTCATGACTCATATATGGTTCCTTGTGCTTCATACAATGTTTATTTATCTTTTTGATGCATTGATGTGTAGATATGTTAGTTATATTTTCTACCTTTTTAAGTAGATGCATGTACTTTTGTTTACGCAAATAATCCTCCATTAATGGTGGAAATCTCTTGCAAAGCTCACATAAAGGATGGGATCGGTGCCTCACGTGCACCTCAGGTGAGCACCCAACTTATGTTGGGTGATAGGCCAATGCACTTGGGGTTAGAAAGAGGTATTGATGGTAAAATAATAATTACAATACCCCGCTATGTTGCTTGGCCCATATGAAGATGTTCGACCCCTACCTCAAGGTGTCCCCATGGCCACTTATTGAAAGCATCTAATGAACTCAATGGGAATGGAACTTGGGTTAATGACTACAAACTATTTATAACTCACTAATATCCCAATAACTTGAGTTCATCTTGTCTTTGAATATTTGTTGTCTAGTTTTGTATTGAATATCTTTCAAGTCATTATTAATTGTTCTACTTATAAGACAACAAATATCCTATCGAATTCTAAAATCAAACCTATGTGATGTTGCAACAATGCTGATTTGAATAACATTTTGAACCCAACATCCACTAGGCTCAAAATTGAACACAACGACCACTAGCCTTAAATTTTCATTTGGAATTCATGCAATAGACTTCAAGCATTCTATTGAGCTCTATGGCTGATAGGCTTAAATTCTTTTTTTGAAATCACGAGTACTCAAAAATAAATATAGTGAGAAACCACCCTAGATTTCACCAATCATTAAAAATAGTATTTTACAATTAAAATATAATTGAGGGGAGCATTCAAAGTTCCTTGCTATGTTCCACTTAGTCCATATGGAGAAGTTTGACCCCTATGTAAATATGTCCACATGGCCTCTTATTGAAAGCATCTAATGAACTCAATGGGAATAGAAATTGGTTTGATTATTACAAACTACTTGTAAATTTTGGATGGTAAACCATTCTAGTATACCAGAGCTATGAGCTGGAGTGGTGGTGGATCACTTTATCTAAGTGGGACATGAGGGTGTGCTTGGGTCCTTAATGTCTTTCAATTGATCCAAATTTAAAGTGCCCCATTATGTTTTGCTTGGTCGATATGGAAAGTTTGACCCCTACCTCAAGGCATCCCCATGACCACTTACTCATAGCATCAAATGAACTCGATGGGAATGAAACTTAGGTTGATGATTGTGAACTAATTGTAACTCACCAATATCCTAATAACTTTAATTCATCTTTTCTTTGAATATTTTTGTCTAGTTGTGTACTTGAATATCCATCAAGTCATTACTAATTGTCATGTATGCAAGAAAAAAACTATCCTAACGGTTGTAAACCTCTAGCCTCTGTGATTTTGCAACAACACTGATTTGAATAAAATTTTGAACCCAGTGACCACTAGGATTAAAATTGAACATAGCGGCTGCTAGCCTTAAATTTTCATTTGGAATTCATGTGATAGACTTCAAGCATTCTATTGAGCTGAGAAGATGATAGGATTAAATTTTTATTTGAAATCACGAGTACTCGGTGAAATAAATGTAGTGAGAAACAACCCCTAGCATTTGTTAGTAATTTAAAATTGAAATATAATTACGGGAGCATTCGAAACACCCTACTATGTTCCAATTGTAAATTTTGGATGGTAAATGCTTCTATTATACCAGAGCTATGAACTAGAGTCATGTATTTGGATATCCATCAAGTCATTACTAATTGTCTTGTATGTAAGACAATAACTATCCTAGTGACCGCTAACCTCAATCCTCTATGATGTTGCAACCATATTGAACCCAACGAATCAGCTAGGCTTATATTTTCATTTGGCATTCATGCGATAGACTACAAATATACTATTGAGATCAGCAGCCGCTAGGCCTAAATTTTCATTTGTAATCACGATTATTCAAGAAATAAATGTAGTGAGCAACCACCCTAGTGGTCGCCAGTCATTAAAAAGTATTTTAAAATTGAAATATAATTTCAGGGAGCATAGTTATATTTTCAATCGAGTCGTTATACATTATCTTGAATGCAAGACAACAAATATCCTAGCAGCCACTAGGAATATCATGTAATAAAATATGAATATCATGTTTTATTCAGAGTCTACCTGGTTAAACAATTGGTATTGAGTTTAGTTCATTTATTATTTTTAGTCTGGTCATTAATCAATATCTTGAATGCAAAGACAAGAATTACCATTGTGGCCACTAATCTTAAGTATTTATTATGTTACACATAAAATAAACATCCACCCTAGTGGTCACTAGTCTTAGAAGGTAGAAATGTAACATCCAAATATAATAAAGGAGCTAGTTAATTTTTAGTCAAGCCATTACTAATTTTCCTATATGCAAGGCAATGAGATATCCTAATGGCCACTAATCTCATGTTTTTTTATATTGTACGAATGCTATTTACTAATCTTCAACATTAGTGTCTGCTAGGATTTGAATATCATGGCAGGATTCTGATAAATTAATACGTAACTCTAAATATAATAATGGTGCTTAGATATGTTTTCGTGCAAGTTTTCCAAGCTATATCATATGTCATTCAATTTGAATTTTAGTGGATGCTAGTCTTGGTTCTTGTTTGAAAAATGTATTCAATAAATTATTTAATATTTATCATGTCTTGAAATATTTTCTTCCTTATGTTATCTTGTAATAGCTATGCAATGTTGTAAACATCTATCTTAGTAGCCTCTAGTCTTGGAATTGTTAATTTAGACTTTAAAATTTTTATTTTATATTGGCTCATTTATTAAGTCATTATTGACTATAAGTGAATGATATATTTGTAAATAGAATGGTTAACATTTATATTTAATAATTTTTATGAGAACATATAATGTGCTTCTTGTTGGCTCTAGAAAATGGGTTAACCCCCTTGGAGGGGATAGGGGTATATGAGGCGGAGAGGCAAGGTGACGAGGGGAGGCCCATGGGGTTCATTTTTTTGTAGTCGGGGGTGAGGTATCCCTCTAGTCACCATCCCACCCTTCACGAAGGGAGGCTATGGGGAGGCACCTAGAAAAAGGGTGTGGTTGTGGTCCTGTTGGTCGTCGAAAAGGAACTTTAAGAGGAGAAGCAGTCAGGGGACAAGAAGTCCCTCCTCTTTAGTGGGAGAGGTTCCCTTATTCAGAAATGAACCTATTTACACATGTACAAAGTGTGGTTTCACTATGGAACTTGGATATCATAAAAGTGTTTCCTAAATAGATCACCAATTACAAAAGGACATAGAGGAATGAAAATGTGAAAATAAGCAAAGGCACCATCCAGAATTATAGATGACAGAATAATTCCTTATGCATGCAAGAATACAGTGGAATGGAATAAGATCATTTGTACTTACATTAATAAGATGAAATTTGTAAAGACACAGTTCTATGAATAACATCTACAAGAATACAAAGCTTCTCAGCATAATGTAGACAAATGATCTAACAATATTTAATGGACAGCTTACGAATAAAAAGGAATCGGATAGACAAAGAATGGAAATCCTTCTGTATTGATTTCTTTACACTTTTATAAATAAGCCAAGTTCTCCTTTAAAAATGGCGAGGAGAGGCCATTATATAGTTTACAAATTAGTTACCCTTGGTAACTACTTCTTTTAACTAATGTTTAGTTAGAGGGCTGCTAATCGCAATACCCCAACTAATTACAATAAATCCAAGAAGAAAGGAAGGAAGAAAGGAGAAGAATTAGGAGAAAAAGATAGGTGTTCATGACTGGGAGGGGCCCACTGACTTTAGGATCCGCTGTCTGAATATTTTCAATGCCTCTGCTATGTCTCTGCCTCATGGGACGATGTGTTGGCAGTGGACTAAGTCCAAAATCGAGGCACTTCTCCATTTCTTTGTCGAATTCGACATGAGTATGATAATCTTTATTCGCTTCCTCTATAGTAGATTGAAGAGAGCAGATCTCCTTCATATTTTCCTTGGAAATGGAACTCTCCTTGAACAAAAGCTCTGAATTGGGCTTTGATTTCTTGCAAGGAGAGGGATGCACCAGAGGTCTCATCATGGAGATAGCAATGTATGTCTTTAAAAGTAGATATTACCAAAGTTTTGAAGGCTTCACCCTTCTGCCAGCTATTCTTCAATTCTCCCAAAGCTTCTTCCAACACCTTGATTTTCCATTCCACGCTGTACACCCATGATTTTGACAAGTTATCCTTTACATCATCGAAGACCTTGCTTGCCATTAAAATATTCTCATCAGTTTGTCCCATGAGGTGAAGGTCTACTATACAACTGCTCCAAAGTTTAAGTTCTTTATCTATGTTCCCAATAGTGGAGGAGAGCTTTTGTTGCAAATTGTTCACCTTCTCATGGAGTTTGAAGGCTTCATCAATGAAATTCAATCCTGCAACAAGCATATCATCCACCATGGCCTCCATATCCCTTCCATAGATGGAATACTTGTGCATATCTTTGATACTCTGCACTTCATCTTGGCTCAGAATCATAGGTGGTGGAAGAGTAGTCAATGGGGTAGGATCTAGAAATTTATCTTTAGATAGCAGTGACTTGATGAAACCTGTAAGAATCTGGGCCTGCTCCTCCAACTTCTCTATGGTTTTTTGTCCTTTCTCCACCATCCCAATGACTCTAGTGACTATTTCCTGAAGATTTTGGATCTCACCTTCAGCACTAGACTCTCTCATGGGATTTCTTGAGAGCTCAAGGTCAGATGCTTGCAAATATTGCTCTGGCTTGTCTACCTTAGGCTTACCTATGTCCAGGAATTGTTGGCCCTGAGCATTAGAAACTATCTTGGAGGTAGTTCTAGCTTTTTTGGCGTGAGTAGGAGGAGTAGTACCTAATAAGGCTGCCACAACATCAAAATTGGGTCCCGAGATTTGAGAGGAAGAATTTCTCTTCCTACTGTCAACAAGAGGCTGCACCCATGCAAAAGAGGAGGAGGAAGAAGAAGGTGGGGAAAGAGGGCCAAGAGACAGAGAACTCATGGCACCCAAGGTTTGCACTATTGTTACCTCTAATTGAGATATGAGTGGGGCACTCGGGGCACTCGGGACTCCTGGTGCGGAGGAATCAATGGTGCTTGGAAGTTCAGTGCTCTGGACTTCTTTGTCCTTATCTATTGAGGCTTCAGGGGCACTCATGGGAGCTGGCACCTCACTCTCTTCACTTTCACTGAGAAAAATGATGTTCTCTGGACCTGAGGGCAATTCAGAATGCTTCACTGTAGGCTCTTCTTCAATAGGTTCCTTCTTAACCTCCTTGACTTTCTTCTGATATACTTGGGTGGATGAGGAAGGAGTGGAGACTGTGGGACCTTGAGTTGACAAGGCAGGAGGGGTCTACACAGGTGTTTCTGAACTAGGTGTCAATGCATCCCTTCTTGGTGTTGTAGTATCCTTGGAGGAGGATTCCCCTGAGTGCCTTCTAAGCTCACGGACCTTCTTATCAAACCAGATTTTGGTTCTCACCAAGACGGGAGCTAGGATTTCTGCCAAATCATCCTCCTCATTTTTGAACCAATCCAGATCCTCCAAAGGAGTGTGTTTGACCATGTTATCATATTCGTATGAGTACAAGTTGGAATTATCATCTTGGAGCCCTTCAGGAACATGATACAGGTTAAGTTCTTGAATTAATTGAAGAGAAAATCTGCCGTAGTGTCTCCTCCTTGCCTCAAAATCATCAGCACAGTCAGCCCAATAATCCTCTGTGTCTACCCTATGATGATAAGTGATCTTGATGTTCTACTCAATAAACTTCTTCAAGTCAAAACAGGTTCTTGGCTTGAAGAAATGGACAGTGATGGGAGCCAGGGCTCTTTCTATGTTTTGAGCATCTAGGGCTGTTTTGCAGGTGTAGTTTCCCAAAGTGATGGGGAAGTGCAAGCCAGTAATTTTCTTATCCCTGTAGGTTCTGTGTAACTTGTCCAGCTACCTGCATACCTCTATCAAGGCCATTTTATCATTACAGAACATAGGAAGTTTGAGAGGAGTGCTCTCATAGCCTGCAAGCCTTATATAGGAAAATTTTCTAAATTGGATGAAGTAGGCACCGTAGTGCGATATCAGATTCATAGCTTCATCAGAAAATCTCCTCACTATGTCACTCTCCAGAAGCCTAACAATGTACATGGTGAAAGCATCATTCACCCTTCTGAAGTTGCGATTGCTAGTTTCCAAGGTGAACTGAGGGCAGTAGGCATATACGGGGTCACCCTTATGAGCATCAATGTATGAGAAGCCAAACCATTGCCTTGATGCTGCCAGAGTATACATCAAGTATGAAGTCATGTAAAATTTCTTTGTTTGTTGTACATTAGATAGCTGCTCTGCTAGGTTCATACTGATGATCTCTACCCAATTAATATTCTGAGTTCCTTCGCACACCATATTGATGAGTGGGCACATCCAGAAATGAAATTCATTGGTAGAGGGTAGGCCCATGACCCGAGCCAGTAGGATTATAAAATCTGACTGTTCTTTGTTGAAATTTGCACGGAAAATAACCTTGGATAGACGAGATGCCCCCTTTTTAGGGTTTTTAAGCCAGGACTTCGCCACCGCACCTTATATTTCTCACTGTCCTGATCGAAAAGGGCTTGTGCCTGGTTCTGAGAAATTACTATAGCATTTTCCATCTCTGGAATTCTTAGGGCAGCGCCAATGGTGGCAGCGTCAAGTTTAGTGATGAGTTCCCCATGCACATTCATCAGCTCACTCGAGTCAAGATTGAAATGAGCACCGCAGGAGAGCACTGTATCTACACATTGCACCGAGATAGGGAAACCACCGGTGAATGCCAAACCACTATCATGAATCATCTATGCCATAGGTGAAGGGTTTGCATCTGTCATTCTTGCCCAAAATCTCCAAAGTCAAGGTGGCAAACCTCACTGTCCCCGATATCGGGAATGGTAGACTCGAGTGGTGAGACTTGCTCCTGGCCTTGGAATTTAATCTTCATGTTGTTAGAAATTTGAGGAGCCAAGGTTGCAATCTGGACTCGGGATGAAATTGTAGGGGAAATGAGTATGCATGCAGAAATTTTGATCGCAAAGGTATGAGCAATGGATAGCAAGAAAGCAGTGTGCAAAACGCATAGGGGGCAGTTCATTATATAGCCGTTTGGGAGAGAGAAAGACAATTAATGCGCATTAAATACACATCTACCAACTTGGAAAGCAATATATTTGTGAAGAGTGGGAAAAATCAACTCGAATGGCCTTTGGTTCATTTGGGACATGCGGGACGCGAAAGCGCGATTCGGCCGAAACGGGCGATGCGGGAAAAGTATGCACAAATGCTTCTGGGACATGAGGGATGAAAGTACATGGAGTACGTGATTCAGCCGAATCGGATGAAAAGGGAACAATGAGCCCGGGTGAACTTGGGACTTGGGACGAAAAGTTCGAATGACGCGAAGGGAGTGGACTTCGGGTAAATCGGCCGATCGGGGGACAGAGAGCCCAAACGAACTTGGGACATTTGGGACGAAAATGTCCGACAGGCCCGAAAATTACACAAAATGACTCAAAAACGTAGATTCTTTCCAATTTCTTGACTTTTCATATTACCAGGACAACAGAGAAGGCTTTTAACTTAAAAATTTCAATTTTCAACTTCTCAAAAGTAGGGAAATTTTGAGTGGACATCAGGTCCCCGTTGCTTTTCACATCGTGCCCAACTCATAGTGAGAGGACTTGAGAGCACGGTTGTCAGAAAGTACAAAGGATAGGGGATGTATTTAGATCGATACTGGAAACACCAAGTAGGGAAAATTGAAACCCAAAGTGTAACCAATAAATGTAATGCTCACTCGATGGAGTGGTCACAAAATGCTACAAACACTCAAGGACCCGATGCAAACCACGAAGGGTAAGTGAAAGTCTAACCCAAAATTCTATGTCCCAAAAGCAATGATCAAGTTAACAACAAGGGACTTCAAGTTGGATATAAGAAAAATATAGTTGTGTCAAGTTTATAATGTGTTCTTGGGGTGGGTCAGTCTAATATGATCAAATTACTCTTAAGCCCACCAAATGGGTCATGGTTTTTATTACAGAGTTATATCAGTTTTAAACGGGGTGAGGGGAGATCCTACAGTGAGGAAAAGAAATGGAAGGGGGAAGATCCAAGAGGGAAAAAATGATGAAAAACATGAGAAACAAAGGCTCAATCAAGGTCTGTCTGCATCTCAATATGGATGTAAGCGAAGAAATTTAGTGAATCCAATGAACAATTACATGTGAGGAAAGCTCTAGGAAATCAATTTTTAAATTCCTTATAATCCAACTCAATACACCTAAGGCAAGATCACAGTATGTGAAATCATGCTTGAATGGTCTAGATCAAGGACCCCAAGAAATTACCAATTATACCCCCAAATTCTACTCATTTTGCAGGGATATTTTTATAGGTCTAAGAAAAAGGTTTTTAGGTACCCCCAGAAAACAACATATGCTTACACCTTTCCTAGACAATATCTAAGAGAGACGTGGGATATGTTCAAATTCTGAGCACAGTCATGACCCATAATGTTTGTTTAAAGAAAAATACACTTCATTCCCACCCAACATCACCTTGAGACAAAGAAAGAAAAGAAAATATCATGATTCTAGATATATTCATCAGACACAACCATTAAACATAGGAAAAGACAAGGGAAACATGTATTAATGCTCTCAAAGTCTGTTAATGACTATACAATATGTAATCATCTTAACAAAAATTCCTGCTAACTGGTTTGCATAGAGAAAACCTTCATCACGACAAGTTCTTGTTCCATGGTTAACTATACCACTGTGACATCCCACTGAAATTTTCCTTTCCCCTAGGACTTCCCAACCAATTTTTGTCCTCCTCTACTGAGAGAAATTTTAGAGAGTATTCCTCCAACATACATATTAAGTTATTATTTTTTTAATTGCCTTGGGCCACCATGAAAACATAAACTATTATCATCAGTGACCACTCGTTGTGTCAAATTCCATTGTATCATGTGTACATCATTTGATGACATAGGAAAATATTTTCCAGGTCATATCACATTTATCACTAAAATTTTCCACATGTGTAAAGTCATGATGTGGCTAGAAAAGTTAATGTGATGAGACATTCTCAAATTTTGTGGGTAGTTAATTCTTCTCGGTGACACGCTCCTCATAAATAATATTATTTTCATTTACATTTCACACATACCAAGAAATTGAAAATTGATATGGCATTAATAATAGAATGATTTTTCTTGCCATGTTAATGCCACTACCATGCCTATTTAGATTTTCTAAAAAATTCCGAGCCACCTTCTTTTTTATTTTAAAACTCTTGGCAATATATTCATATTTTACGAGTGCAAATCCCTCGAGTAAGGAATTGTCCCATATGGGCTAGTTTTTTCAGCTCTCTGGGCCTAATGAGGCCCTAATATGCCATTTTTAGTGTTCCAAATTCTAGGGCTAACCCTCAGGATTGTCTCCATCAGCTTGCCCGGTACTATCCTTCATGAATCACCTAGCTGAAATGTGTCCCTCTTTCCCCATTTTCCAAACTCTACATTTTTACTTGGTGCATTCAGAGTTCTAGTTAAAATATGAGGCCTTGAGAAATCACTGGTCTCATCACTTCCCTCGTGTTCATGATAATCATTGGCACATGATGAAGGCCTACTATGCTCCCTCCCTTATGGGGACAACGCTCCAGTTTTCTACTCAACACCCAGGGAACAATGATGAAGGCCAGTCATCAGGTGGTCATGTTAGTTGATTAGAGGAGTGATTAGCTACTTTGGAGTCTATATATAGGAGGTTCAAGTTTTGGCTGGGTTTCGAGATGGTATCCTCTAAAAAGGTTTGTGACCTTCCTAGTATTTCAACTGGTGGAGTCACGCCCACTCTTGAGGCTCACCCGACCAGAGGCCAACCTCCCAAATTGAATTACCTAAGTGGAATCACTTTTCCTGAATGGGGAAACACACCTGAGTGAAGGAGGGATTTTTTATACATCCTAAATGGGCGATAATGACCATTGTTGCATTGCATGAATATGGTATTCCAAAGGTCCTGATAGGGGCCATTCAGTTTTTGTTTGGTGTTGAGGCCCATGAACACTTCATAAAGTTCCAAGACCAAATTCGAGCGACATTCCTTACATTCTTGATGGGATGGAGACCTGAACCTAATGCCACCATACAAATGCACCTACAATATGTATTTATTTGTATTATTTTGTTCAAACAATATTATATAGCGAAGGGTTGGGGCCCCATAAATAGAATCCCCATTTTGTTACTGTAAAATTTGCCTTGAACTTTCCTTCTGTGCATGTGTGACTATCATTCATTCATACATCCTCTTATACTTTGTGTTTTCTCTTTTCTATCAATAAGAACACCTTTAAAGAAGATCTTTTAATTACCATTTCATGTTTCAATATATCGCGCTTAACTACTCATATCATGGAAAGAGAAAAAGGTCATAACTACTCTTCTCATCCTTATAAGTTGTGCACCATCAAGGATTCATTTATTATTGATTTCATGTGAATAGGTTGGGTCCGAGACAAATATTTGCACAAACGAACTAGACCCCAAATGTAACTTATTCAGAATGATCAATCAGAGGCATCGTCTTGGGAACTGGGGGAAAGGTTACTCCCTAAACCATCTCCAGAGATATACAACTTCCGATTTCCAGGGAAAAATACAATTATTTCCCTTGAATTATTACCAAACATACCTGAAATCTCAGTTTCACATTATCCAATCAGCTTATGAAAATTAGCCCCATATTGATCCATCTTGTTCAAAAAAATCTACTTAATAAATAAGGCATGCTTATTTGGGTACCAACACTTATCTTTTACAAAACATAATGTTTTTTATAAAGAAAATGCATTTAATTATTTCTACGTGGAGAAACAAAAATAAAAAAACTATGTGTAACCACACAACAATGAAGAGAGAATCAAATATTGAAGAATTAGTCACGATTATTTCTTCCATATTTAAAATATCATTAAAGGAAGTTAAAATTATTACCTAAAATCTACAAAAGAAAACCATTACGATTTATAAAAATATGTGATTTGTGCTTTTCTACTAGAGATAGATGCTAGCGCTTATGGTAAAAAATAAATGGATGAAGTAGAATGAAAAAATCAACAAAAAAACTAGAGAGATAGGTAGAAGGGCTGAAAAGGGAACCTGTTTAATGACACAAATACTTGAGGTATGACTAAACACAAAAAAGGGTTTTGAAGGAATAAATATAATTTATAAGGGATTACAAAATCTTCGGTTATTGCGAGAAAAAAATGTGGTTTTAGAGAGAGCAACACATTTTTACAAGAAGATGGAAGGAAATTGCAAAGGTGCTAAGGAAAGCGGGAGGATCGATCAATAGTGTGAAACACAAGAACTAGATGAATATAGAGATGTTGCAAGTGCCCACCATCAACTACGGTACACATAAAATAACATAGATGCTTTTGATAAATACATGTTTTAGTTGTATCTGATAATTTGATGTAATTGATAATGTTTATTAAAGCTCTGTATTCTCTCTAAAACACAGTATCAACGAGATTCTATCTACAACATGTTTTTCTTGTCTCTTTTGATTCCATCCTCTATTGGCCTCCTTATCTGCACTCATGCCCATTATCTATCCACTATTACTATTTTTTGTCTTGTTTGTGCACACCTAAACGTGATTACGATTGTTCCTTAGCTTACCATTCAAAACTCTCTCTAGAAATCGAGCACTCGAACTAGTAAATTAGTGCAATCATGTATAGTATTATAATTTCAAGAGCTCCTTTTATATCCTTACATAATAAAATAGAAACCACAGTTTATATTTATCTAGTCTATTTATTTTTTTCCAAATGCATTCAATGAAAGAAATTGTGAAAATTGAAAAAAAAGTGGGAACAAGAAATTTCAAAATTTTAATTTCCCCTTCCTAATACGAAAGTGTGGGATTTTGATATTTCAAATATTTTCATTCAATGGAGGGGATTCCACATATTGTACCTTGAATTAACCCATCATTAATATTTGCATTTAATTCGGGGAATATGGTGGGATATGGGGAAATCAAATTTCTAAATTTTACCAACTTTAAAAATAAGTGGGACATCGACAACAATTTATTTTTGATCACTCAGGAAAACCACAAATATTAATTTAAACATAATAAAAAACCATTTAGAAAATATAAGTGAGCATTAGGAAAAAAAAAAAAATTTAATAGAGTGATATACACCTCGTTAATTATTAATTTTTATCAAGTGCAATTTTGATATTTTTCAAATATAATGTGCGTTAATTCAGGGGATAGCTTGGGATTTGGGGAAATCAAATTTAATAATACTACCTAGTTTAGAAACAAGTGGGACATCGACAAAAGTTTCTATGTGGACTCACGGAAAAACAAAAATTGTTAATTTCAACATACTAAAAACCAATTAGAAAATAAAAGCAAACATTAGGAAAAAAAAATTAAAATTTTAAGAGAGCGATATTTGATCTAGAGTGAAATTTTTCTATTTGATAAATATAATGTGTGTTAATTCAGGGAATAGCATGGGATACGGGGAAATTAAAATTATTAATACTACCTACTTTAGAAACTATTGGGACAACATCAAAATTTTCTTTGTGAACTCACAAGAAAAAGATAAATATTAATTTAAGCATAATAAAAAACCATTTAGAAAATAGAAGTGAATGTTACGAAGATTTTTTTAAAAGAGCAATATACACCTCGGTTATTATTAATTTTTATCGAGTGCAAATTCAATATTTTTTAGCTATCATCCACGTTAATTCAAAAAATCCAATAAAATGTGGCATCTTGCAAGTTTGAACCAATTAATTACACAGTTATATAATTGACACATTTATTAAGAAATTTTTAATTAGCAATAGAATTAACAAATATTTTTTACCTATAAAAATTCGCATTATTAAGTTGTAACTGTAATCCATTAAAATGTTTCCATGTGGCATGAAATTTCTAATAAATCTCGTGATCGATGATATTTTGGAGTTATTAACACTTTACTCTAGAAAAACTAAAACATAATTTTACACTTCACTAGAATTTGAGAGTACCTTATAGATAGGAAAGAAAATAGCGATCGCTAAGCTTCGTGAGAATGATATTTTTGCAACACCAAAATCAAAAAAAAAAATTACATTTTATGGGGTATTCTCTTCAACATGTGTTAATGAACAACTATGTATGTTGTATGTTGCCCATATTTTTTTTTATAAAAATCATAGCGGACGCTATCCTCTACAACTCCTATGTATCATTTCTAGCAATGTAAGTAAATATCATTACAATTTTCGATCACTAGTATTTTCATTAACTATAATCTTATCTTATTGATGATACATTCCTTCCACAACCAAGTATGGCACTACATACCATTGAAGGATTTCTCAACTTCTATATTACTCATAAGTTATTTTATGTCTAACACATGATTTATATTGGTTCGTATCAAGTAAAATAATTAGTGACCGCTAAGCTCCATTATTTGAACAAGATCAATCAAATAGTGGGTGTGAAAGAAAATGCTTAGTGGCCACTAAGCTTCAATACTTATCAAAAGGAATGATTATGCGTAAAATAGGCTAAACAATTTCTTGATAACATAGATTCTTTATGAAGAAATCATAGTAATAGATATTAGCAGATTGTTAGGAATTTTCCCATAATATATTTTGATGGCGAGATAAGTGAGATATGGAAAATTTATAATGTTGAAAGCTATGGAGGACCTTGCATAGTCGGGAAGAAATATGATTACTAATTTTTTTTTCATGGTGCTCATATAACACCATAGGGACTACTAGGCACACACCTTTGCATCTTTTCTTTTTTAACACATTGGTGTGCATCAATGAAAATAATTAGCGATTGCTAGGCTCCGCTACTTGTCAGGAGGATTAGATTAGCGGCCACTAGGATCAACTGATTTTTTATTTTCAATATAGAGATCAAACAACAATTTGTATTAAGGAAAATTCTTAACGATCACCAAAATCAATTTATTTCAGGAAATAATGATATGCCTGAACAACTAGGCTAAACAATATGTTATTTTTAACATAGTAATAGATATTATGGGTGCTAGGATTTTTGTGAAATTTTTAGATGTAAAATATGTGATATATAAAAAATGTTAACTCTTGAAAGCTATGGAGTTATTTTAAGAAAGCAATAGATTTGAAAGGAGTGGCTTGACGATCACTATGCTCTATTGTTTCGTTTTTAAAAAATCAAGCTAACAAAATACACTATATGTATTTGTGACAAAGATAAGAGTTAGAGCATAATAATAGAAGTACATATTTTAAACATGAAGACGTATCCTGATCATCTTGGCCTGCACATTTCCAGAAACAACTGTTAAACAAAATAGTCCTAAACATTTTACTAAAAATTTAAGGAAAACATGAACACATGGTCTTGCTCAAGAATGACTGATCCAGTGTCCTGTAAAAATCAATGCATGTTTTATGTTTGTCAATTATTCATTAATGAGAAGGCTATCGATCGTTATCCTATATATTGTTGATGAATCTATTTTAACCATGCAAAAAAACAATCTCAACAGGTTTGAAGTCATTATTTGTAATTATATTATATTCGATGGACTATCCTTGGCAAAGCCAAGTCCTTGAATACAAACCTTCATGAAGGATGAATAATGAATATAATTTTTACAACCAATAAGCATCATTAGTTAGTGAAAGGGAAGGCTTTGTTATTGCTATGATCAAAAATTTCTTGTAATTAACATAGCCACGTAGTATGCCCAATCTTTCTGATATAGTATGAAATGAAAAAATTCTATTACATTGATCAAATATTTCTGATATAGTATGCCCAATGGTGAGTTTGATAAAATAAACAAAATTTTGTAGGCCTAGGAAAATAAAAAAATTAGGTCTATGTGCTATATGAGCATGTCAGAATCTCTCCAATCCTCGAAGCTAGTTTGGCAAGATAGCCATGAAAAAAGGGTGACATTATTCCAAATGCTAATCACATAATTAATAACATGAATGATGACAAGAATTTTTTTGGATTGTGTTTTTTGTATTTATAGAAGTTGATAATGTTGATTGATGTAAGCAAAGTGTGGTTGTGTAGATATGTAGTAAATTTCGTGAAGTCGTTTCGCAAATGCAAAAGGTGTTATTACACCAAATTTTGAAGAGGATATTGAGAAAAAATGTTAGTGGAAATCATTTTGTGTATAATTTGTGTAGAAGAAATTTTCTATAACAAACCTTGTCGATACAATATTGTATCATTCAATTTTTTTCCAATTTAGTGGTTTTTATTTCCGAACTATATGATTTGTATCATGAAACAAGATGCAGTATGGAAGTTTTAAACTATTTTCATTAAATTTTAAGTAATGACTTTTTTTTTTGTTCAAGACCACCCTAATATTTATTATTTCAAAGGAAAGCAATGAAAGGGAATTGTCTATCCTCAAGACTTGTCCGGCTCTTGATAGGATGATCAAGATCTCGTGCCTCATTGATTAGCAATTCATAGTTGAAGCTTAATTTTTTTCCTTTTGTGTCATGTGATGCTTTGTAATGGGATGTAGTCCTAGGCTTTTTTTGTCTGCCTAGTTTAAACTCATGGCTCGGGAGTGCTTCCATACCGCCCATTTTTTTGGTGAATATTCTTATAACATTTTACTTGTTGATAGAATATAAGATGTTATTGATAAAAAACACACCATCAATCTCAAATTAGTAAATTAAAAGTATATGTAAAAATTATTGTGATTATTCAAAGGACCAAATATAGAATTTTTATTTTTCAATGATTATTAATAGATTGAAGATTAAATTATGGAGTATCATGATATTGATTACCAAGGTTGTCCTCGACTGTAGATTATGGACCCTGTTCCCACCCAATGTAAATTAATAAATGTATGAATCAATAAATTAAAGTGTTGGAACATTTTTGGTCCATTGTTATTGACTTGAATAGTAATGAATTAATTATTGGAGGTGACTCTCATATTATTTTTAACATTTCCATCAAAAAACTTGTGTGAATAAAATTCCTTTTTTATTCTTTCATTAATTACAGATTGGACCTTAAATCTTATATATTAGGAGGGTACTAAAAAGGTGGATTTTATAGAAAATTGTGTGATAAGATTGGAAATAAATATGTTGATCACCAGAATCATCACCTTTTCCAATAAAAGTTGATAGAAAGCTTGTATTAATTACAAGCATGTGATGGCATAGTCACTCCATATATTTACTAATACACTTTTTCTTTATTTTCACACCTTCCATGATTATTTCATTGACTTTAATTTAATTTTTCATGGCCTTTCCAATGTTTCCTTTTATTCAATTTTCCGTGTCGGTGCGTGAAATGGAATTTTATACCAAAATTTCGCATCATCATTTGAAATCCATTTTTGAATTGAAACAAAGCAAGACCTGGTTACTATTGAGGGAGTTCTTAGAGATGATTATCTCTCTCTAGAGGGATGTCCGAGGGTAAATGCAAAATTTTCTTCAACGTTCATTTTTCATCTTATTATCATACACCTGGTGAAGGATTGGGCTTTGGAGATGGGCCGTCACTAGATCAAGCTAACGTATAGGGTTGGCATGGAAGTGGAAATGGACAAAACCACAAGTGCATCGTGGCCCTTGCTGTTTGAGGCTCGTTATAAAGAGGAATTTTTTTGGACTGGCCATTTTTAAGAGTTTTACAAATGATTTGATGTCCTAAAGTGATTCGTGTCTAATGTGTCCAAATGGGGTGAGAAAATGAGGGTGGGAGATAGTTATATCCCCTTTCTGACTTGGATTATATGTTTTCTATGTTACATGAGGAACCAACATGTTGGGATCTTCTTTGTTGGGAAGGTTGTGAGGCATACAATTGGTTAAAGATTTGGGTTCTCTTTGGAAAATAGCATCTTTTTCGAAACCACCCATAGAAACCATTTTTATCCCCATTAAAGTGGAGGTTACATAAGTGTTGTCCGATTCAAATAAATAAGTGCTTCTAAAATTTTTTTGGTTGTAACTTTATTTTGGTTGTTATATAGCCTTGCCGGTTACATTGTTATGAAAACATCATGTCTGTCTTACTTGTCGAGGTTTTTATTGTATTCCCAACCACTTGTGTTTTGGCATAGGCCCTTAAGTATTTTTTAACAAAAGTATTGTTGCAACATTCAGGTCTTTTAGAAAGATCCTCACATTGTATCTATAATGTAAAGGGAAAGGGACCCTTTGACCCTCCTACAGTTATAAAAATCAAGAAATCACTAATTAAAGTTTTTGTTATGCATTGCACTATGAAATTTCAACAATTAATCGCTTTTAAATTTGGTTTGTTTGAAGATGTCAATTCATTGCTAGAAGTGAAGACTAGCAGCTACTAGCATCAATATATTATAGAATATCTTTCCGTCAATGTAAAAAATAATTTGTACAACTTTAGGATAGAGGAGCTAATAATGGATTGATGGCTATCTTCCCATCACTTTAAAAAAAAATTGAGTTACACTACATCATTGTGGAAACCTAGAGGTCTTCAAAGGAATAAATTTAATTCTCTTTCCCTAATAATAGAAGATACTATAAATGGCTCTATTTATTTTACAAAAACCTCTCCTACAAAAAAATTGTCTAGGAAATTCCTGTCATTAAAAACTTTTCATGTTTTCCTCCATACAATTGTAGATATAAACAAAAATTTCTCTATGTACCAATTCAGTTTTGTTTCATATGGTTTTTGGATATCACCAATTAACTGATGTAAGAAATAGTAGTTGTCTTTAAAATAGCTCGGGTTCTAGAGACATTCTTCTATTGTTATCAAAAATTTGGAAAACTTGGATATGTATGATGTTTTATAAAAAAATTGTGGCCCAATGCAATGAACACCATCCATCTCAAAACCAATTTTTTTCATTTGTTAGGGTTCGAGTGCTACTATTTTGCATAATTCTAGCTCTATACCATTCAAATCATCCAAAGGTATTTACAAAAGTCTATGGAAATAACATGGAGTAAGGTGTTAAAACTAACATGGAAAGACATGATTTCATATTGTATAGATTATCAGATGACAAAGCAGAAAGCAATATCATACTACAATTTGTTTATAGACCCATCTATTTTTTACATTTAGGTTCTCTAAGGTTAGTCATACTACACATGAACATGGCTCTTTACATGTACAATGACATAATGAAAATCACAAAAAATCTTAAAGAGAAATATGTAATTGGCTATGGTGCTACAATAAATCTTTATAAATGTGATCTAAAGAATTATAAGCTGATTGATATGAAGAGAATGTAAAATAGCTACCCACTAAGCTTGTTTTCATTTGGAATTTATGTGGAAAAAGTTGGAAGCATCAAACATTAGAATTTTGAGAATTTGCATGGATGTTTGATTTATCCGCTTGGAAACATGATGTTTTATTATTACATGGTAAGCATAATTCTATGAGACATCCTACATGATGAGTAAAATGATTATGTTATGAAGAAAAATTAATCTGTACATTGTAGATTCAATTTTTGAAATAGAATTATCCAATCAACCTCTAACCTTCATAGTAAAATGGATGTTTGCAAAATCTAACTAGTGTTTTATTAATTTTTATTTTTGTATAGGATAATTAAAGAAAATTCATCTTATACTGGAATGATTGGCTAAAGATTTCTCATGGTGTTGAAGAAGGATAGCCACATCTTCATTATGACTATAACCCACACATTGTTTACAGGGATGTGAAGACATTTAACATTCTTTTGGATTATAATTTCGACACAAGTTTTTCAGACTTTAGCATTGCCAATTGCATTTCCTCACCAAACACCACACCTCTACCTATGTTATTGGAACCATTTGTTACATTGACCCATAATATGGAAGAACATCAAGTGTGAATAAAAATATCATGTATACAATTATGGGCTTGTACGATTACGGGCTTGCTCTTGTGGAGTTGCTAATGGGAAGGATGTTGTGGCTAATAAATCAAATCTACCAAGGGTTGTAAGGTTTATGTTTTTTAATTTTCATAGGGATCTTACCCTCTACGTTTTTTAACTATTCTTAAGGTTTGTTGTCAAGAGCAATCAAATGTGGATGGAATTGTCTTTGACATTGGCAAGTGAACCCAAATTCTATCAAAAGTAGATTACAACACACTCATCGAAATTGTTGATACAGAAGTTGTAGAAACCTACAAGTGTCTTGGGATTTTACGAAAAACTTCTAGTTGGCCTTTCTTTGTACCAAGAAATGGTCATCTGTTTGACCCACCATGCATGAATTTGTAAGAGTTCAAAGTTAAAGGCACTAGTTCCTACCCCTACGCAATGTCCTAGTATCCAAATAAACCAACTAACCCCTAGTAATAATTACATGATGTATTTGGATGGATATGAAAATGGTAAGAAAATTGATTTTACAGGGAGAACAAGATGCACTTCTGAAACGCATTTGTTTGTCTGATTTATTGAGATGATTTCAAAAAATAATTTTTGACTGGAACAAGACTTGGAAGGTGTTGTGATGGGGAAAAAAGCATCCTCTGAATTCCTCACTTTCCCGGGGTGTACTTTTCTCAATGGATGAGCTGATTTTCAAGTAAATAATGACCATTTTTACCTGTCACAATCTAGATTTTTTCCATAATAATTCAAACCACTTGAACCCTTAAAATTGATAAAAGTGTTCCTAAATTTCCTTTAGAAGGGGAAATATTGGGTTTTAGGCAATTTGTTCCTTTTCCACTTGTCAAGTAGGATTGTATTCATGTTTGGTGTAAATAAAACTATCCACAAAAGGTGGTGACTTCTCATATAAGATATACAACTATATATATATATATATATGAATTTGTAACAAATTTGAAATGTACAAATAGAACCTTTCAATGTAAATATGATGAAAAATCAATTTTGGTATTTCTTGTCTCAGAAAAAAATATAATTTGTGACACAATGAGGCTTTTGATTAATTTAAACTATGCAAAATTTGTTCAATGTATCTCAGAGGGTGTAAGATGACGTTTCTCAAAAACATTTTGTTTTCATTGTGTCAAGGATTATTTCATTTTCTTGCTCATGGAAGTGACTCATTGTTTATAAGGAGAATGGAACAATTTACAAGCATAAATTATACTTTCTTTCATAGTAATAGAATTTGTGATATACATAAAATCCAAGTTTTGTTGTTTGTTTTTAATGATTAATTGGGGATATAGTTTATAATAATAAACACTAGTGAGCTTGTACAATCTAATAAATAATACTTGATTAGTTATAAAGTATATTTTAGGGTGAGAATGTAATTTTATTGTGAGTTCCACCAATAGTCAAAATAACACCACTAACTTTTAAGGCCAGTGTCAAATTTAAGGATATGTGCATACTTACCAATGAAAGTGTGTGCCTCACACTTTCAAAGTTTGAGATTCGAACTTTAAAAGTGAGAGTGTGAGACTTCACACTTTCAATGTGTATATGAAATTATAGAGCATGCATTTTGAGTAGCGCAAGTACTTGCACTTTTAAAGTGTGAGGATCAGATTTGTTAGAGTACGCAGATATCACTTCGAAAGTGTGAGGCTCGAAATTTTCATAGTGCGGGCCTCGCACTTAGAAAGTGTGGGGCTCTCGAAATTTCAAGAGCGTGGGGCTCACACTTTGAAACTGTGAGGTTCTTGGAATTTACATGTTTGAGGCTTGCACTTTCATAGTGTGGGGCTCGCACTTTCAAAGTGTGGGGCTCGTACTTAAATACAACGGGATCATGATTTATAATAGTTACTGAAAACTAACCTTACATCTAGGATTTTTCACTTTTCATTTAATACGACTTATAAGAGTTAGTAGTCACTCACCTTAGATCTAGGCTCATGAATTACAAGAGTTAGTGACCACTCACCTTAGATAAAGGCTCATGACTTATAATAGTTAGTGACTGCTCAATGTAATACAATGGGCTCAATAAATAATAGTTAACATTTTCTCATGACTTTGAACTGGCTCATGCCTTATAATAGTTAGCAGTTGCTAGCCTTACATACTCTCAACATTGAAAATTTAAAAAGTAATGAAATTGGAATCCAATAATAGGAAAATTGGAATCCAATAATAGGAAAATTGGAATCCAATAATAGTAATATTAGAATCCAATAATAGCGATATTGGAATCCAATTATAGCGATATTGGAATCCAATAATAGTGAAATTATAACTAAAATAATTCCAAGTAATGATAATATTGGAATCTAATATTGTCACTAACGAAATCCAATATAGATAAAAAATGAAATCCATTATAAACAAAAAAGGAATCCAATATACGCAAAAATAGAGATGGATTTCTTCCAATACTTAAAATATTGGAGTCTCAATTCACTAGAATATGTCCCAATTTAGTGAAATAAGCATTACTTCATTATGAGAGTAATTAAGTAATCATTATCTTTCCGATAGGGGTCCTAAGCTAGGACTGCTAACGTACACTCAAGTCGAAAGGTGATACCTAGATTTTAGTACTTATTAATACGTGAGATAAAATGTTTTAAATATTAATATGTGATACATGAGATAACTATGTAGAGATGACTATGTGGTGATGGGACAAGTTTTTTTTGACTTGTGTGATGTCACAAAAGTAAGCATGAAAAGCATAGCTTGAAATATTTTTCCTAAGTAGTGCACCGAGATGAATACATTTTCACTTCACTTTGAGTTCCTAAATAACAATGTAAGATGCCAAATAAAACTCAACTAGCTAATTTTTAGGTAAAAACTTGGGAGCTGCACTAGTTCCTATTCCTAAAATAATAGGTAATTAATGGCATACACATTATGCACTGAGTGAAAAAGAGTGATGATAAAGGGGATTAGGTAGATCCAATTAACCTTTATAGTTTCACATGGTTTTGATTTTATCGGATGAACTATAAAATATATTACTTTCTGGATCATTATTTCTTGTATATAAAGTCACTTTGAAGGAATGCATCTTGGTTTTTATAAAAGAAAAAAATTTCCCTTAATTTGGACTTGTTATAATATTGGGTGTTACATTTTTGTATTAGAGCTGAAGGTTAATACAAATCTTAGACAAAATGGGTCCTTATGCTAAAAATAAATTTGATTTTTGTCTAAAAATCATTAGGACAAGGGGTAATGTTGAGAATAATTAACTTGTTGGGGGCTAAGGAAGAAACAATCTAGAAATTGGACAAGATACTTGTTTTCATGTAAGAAAATTACAATATTATTGTTGTTATGGAACAAATAATTTTTGTTGATGATGGAAGAAATGGCAAGTGTACACCCTCGGGAACAACCAAATGCATTGGATCCTAATTTTTTAAATCATAATGATAATTCTATGAATAAAAATGTTAATGGTATAGATCCCAACGTGAATCGACCCAAAAATAAAATAGCACATTTGGTAGTAGAACTATGAAATGATATTAATCATATCAGTCCCCCAAAATTTGATGGGAAAATTCTAGGTGATGGAGCTGAGAATTGGCTCTGTGATGGAGTTGAGTTTGGGGTGTGTATCAACTCTCAAACAAGGCTTCCTCATGGTGCGATAGCCATAAGTTAGAACTAGGGGTTGATGTAGCTAACATCACTTGGGATCAAGTCAAATTATACTTTAGGTAGAGCTAGTTTCCATAGCTGTACTACGACAAAAAGATGTCATAATTTTAGACCTTAGTACATGGAAAGTTGACTATAACAGAGTATAAGGAAATTTTTAAAAAATTACTAAAATATCCTCCTCGATACCATGGTGATTATAACTTTCACATTAGAAAGTTCATCATGGGACTTAATCCCATCATAGGCGGGGAATTGGGTGTAAATAGTCCTTCAACCATGGAGGAAATTTTCAAAAAGGATATCCGTCAAGGGTAAAATCTACCTGCTATATTTACTCATCATGACAAGAAAAGGAAAAAGAATTTTATCTCTCCATCATCACTAGTACCAAAGAAACCTTGGTGGAAAAAGGTGGGAAATAAGGCCAAAAATAGGAAGAAGACTGCAACAACAAAGTCTACTGTAAACCATAAGAAAAATAGTCAAAACAAAACAACAGGTTAATGAGAAAAAAAATAGAAATGAAACAAGCAATAGGAGGATGCTTTAATTGTAGTGGTGATCACTACACAAAAAATTATCCTCGAGAAACAAAGATAACAACCAACAACATAGAATTCATGATGCAATAGAAAATAGATAAGATGAAAAGAAAGCTACACTGTTGAAGTATCGATAAGTTATATGTATTAAGTGTAACTATTATTTTTGATGCTTCTTTGGTACTACGGAATATACTATTTCAAATAATTTAGCTGAAAAATTAAAAATAAAAGCTAGTTATATGAATAAATCATGGACTATGCAATACAAAAAAATGTTTTCCACACATTAAATAAATTTATTTTTGGTACAACATTGGAACTGCCTAGTTTTACAATAGAAATAGACATGTACATAGCTCCTTTAGGATCATATGATGTCATTATAGGTGTGAACTAGTTATCACAACATAAGGCAATCTGTAAAATATTATGAAAAACAAATCAAGTGCTTGGATGACTTGTAGAAAATAACAGTCATTCAAGGCATTAAAAAGACATAGAGGTAAGTTATATTTCTACAATACAACTTAAAAAGGATAAAAATAAAGGTTGCATGCTTTATGCAATAAAAATATCATATTTCAGTGAAAAGGTAACACTTCTTTGATAGATTACCCACTATTACAAGAGTACAACGATGTATTTTCGGAGGAGTTACCTAGACTCCCTCTTATACGTGAATTTGATTTCACAATAGATATCAAACTTGGAACAACACCTACTTCAAAATCTTCTTAATGTATGACTACAATGAACTAGTAGAACTCAAGGAAAAATGTATGATTTTTAATCCAAAGGATTAATCGGATAGAGCGTGTCTCCTTAGGGAGCACCGATCATTTTTGTCAAAAATAAATATGACACACTAAGGTTATGCATTGACTACCACATGCTTAACAAAGCCATAATAAAGAATAGATATCCTTTTCCAAGGATAGATGATATCTTTGATCAGATGCGTGATGCATCAATCTATTCCAAGATTGATTTAAGACCAAGATACTATCAACTCGAATTAAAAATGAAGACATACATAAAACTATTGTTAGGAAAATATATGACCACTATGAGTTCATGGTTTTACCATTTGGACTCACGAATGCACTTGTTGTATTCATGAACTTAATGAATAACATATTCCAAGAATATTTAGACAAGTTTTTGCTAGTTTTCTTGGATTACATTCTGATCTTTTCCGAAACATTGAAGAGAATAACGAGAACTTAAAAATAGTGTTGGACATAGAAAAAGGAAAGCGTATGGAAAAATTCTAAGTGTTCCTTCTATCAAAATGATGTACAATACATCATTCATATTAGAAATAAAGAATGAATATCTATAGATCCATAAAAAAATGAAGGATATAACATATTGGCCAGCTTGAGAGAATGTTCACGAAGTTAGAAGATTCATGGGGATAGATGGTTACTAAAGAAAATTGGTAAAATACTTTTCTAGAGTCACCGATCCAATAACATCACTACGAGAAAAAGGATAAGAAATTTTTATGGTTTGAAAAATGCGAGAATACATTTGATTTTTTGAAAGATAAATTTGCTACAACACCTATTTTGAAGGTTCTTAACCCTAAAGGAAGCTTTATTATGGTAATATATGCCTTTGATGAAGGTTTGGGTGGAATTCTTCTTTAAAATGACCATGTGATTGCATACGAGAGTATAAAATTAAAGGTACATGAGATGAACTATGCTCCCCACAATCTATAGTTTTCTTATATAGTGCACACACTTCAAGTTTTGAGGTATTACCTATTGGGAAAGCCTTTCAAACTAAAAAATATACCACTTGGGGCTGAAATATATCTTCACATAACCTAACTTAAACCCAAGACAACGTATGTGGCTTGAATTCTTCTCACGGGATGATTTTTATAAAAGTTACATAAAAGGAAAATAAAATAGAGTGATAGATACACTAATTCGTCGAAGTATGTTTTGTGGTTGTGACCTTTATAACTCAGTTCAACTATGAGGTAAAGAAACAAATGTTAATAGATTCATACTATCATCATGTTAAGGTTGCATTAGTAGTAGATTATAACAATAAAATGTATGAAGAATTCAAATTTAACAATGAGGGAATATAGAAATACGAAGGGAGAGACTATGTACCTTTGGGAAATGACTTAAGGATAAAATTCAAAAGCAATTTCATGATTCACCATACTCTTGGCATACTAAAGTAACTAAAATGTTGAGTGATGTAAAATAACAATATTTCTTGAAAGGAATGAAAAAATACATTATAAACTACATTTCTCATTGTTTACAATGAAAGCACATAAAAGTAGAGCACCTACATCCCGATGGTCCTATATCCACACAACATTGTGTATTGTAAATGACAAGTTATAAACATGGATTTTGTGTAGGGGATGCCTATGTCAAAAAATAAACATGACATGATTCTTGTTGTTGTTGACAAGTTAACAAAAGTATCTCATTTTATTCTTGGAAATATGAAGGATGATTCTCCCATGATTGCAAAATGGTTTATGGATGAAATTTTTAGATTGCACAAATTTCTAGGGTTAATAATTTTGGATAGAGATATAAGGATGACATATAGATTTTAAAAAACCTTGAATTTATATTTGGGAATGAAATTGAATTTCAATTCAGCATACCATCTAGAAACAGAAGTCAAATTGAATGATTTAACAAACTTATTGAGGATATGCTCGGGGTGTAATGCATGGATCAACAATACAAGTGGGAGGAATTCTTTTCATTGGTTGTGTTTTCATATAATCACACCTTTGATCCTTCGTTAAAATGGATCCTTTGGAAGAATTATATGGGAGAAGGTAAAAAACTCCCATCATTTGGGGTAGTATAAAGATAGAGTGTTATTGGGGCCTGAAATGTTAATGAAAATGGAAAACAAATTGAAGCTCATTCATGAGTGATTGAAAGAAGTTTATGATAGGAAGAAGATATATGTAGGACTGAAATGAATAAATAGAAAATTTAAAATAGGAGACAAGGTATTCTTAAGGGTTAATCCCAAAAAGATTTTAATAATGTTTGGAAAGGCTACCAAACTATCACCAAGATATGTTGGACCATTTGAAATTTTGGAAATCATAAGTATGGTAGCATGTTGTTTGGAATTGCCTCCCACTTGTCTAAGATACATGATGTTCTACGTATTTCCTTTCTTAAGAAGTATGTTTTAGATGTAACACATGTACTTAATTGGAATGCTTTGTAGGTTTAGGATCCAGGAATTGTGGTGGTTGAACCAATCATAATTTTGGAAACTCATATATTGCACTTGAGAAATAGAGAAATCACATAATGCAAGGTCCAATGGAACCAATATTTAGGAGAAACTACAACCTCGGGAGAATTAAGGGGAAATAAAAAAATTCCTTATCTATTTCAATCTATTTCAGTCATAAAAATTGATATTTTTCAATTTATTATGTTATACTTGATATTATTTTAGAATTATGGGTGCTAAAATGAAGAAAATTTGTCACATTTTAATTGTATGGAAAAAATAGATGTTTTAAAGGATGTTACAACCAATAAATTGATTGGAGATAAGATGGAAATATTGGAAAATTTTAAAGTTTGAATGAAATTATTTGAATTTTTCCTTAGGAGTATGATATAAATTTGTGTGTGATTTATTTAGTTGTTGTTAATCAAGTAAAATCATCGGGACAATGATTTGTTAAGGGAGAAATTATGTCACATCCCCAATTTTCTTTTCGTTACCTCACAATAATTTATTTGTGTTATGTAAAGTGGGTTATGAGGTCATTGGGATAGGAAGAGTTACTCGGATAGGTTTGTAGTAAACATATATATGTATAACTGAAAAAGGATATACATACTTACTCAGGGTTATCAAACCAACCATGTAACAACATTTATCACAAAGCACTCATAAAATACTTTACATTTATAACTTATTGTTTTTTCTTTGTTGTATGAGTTTACTTTACCTTGTTGTGTGTGATGATTTTGATGCCTTGGTATATTTCTTCGTTGGTGTACTTGTTATTTAAATTCTAGATCGGTTTGCTTGATAGAATTAATTATTTGAAAAATATGATGAATCTATACATAGTTGTAATGTATTATTTCAAAATTGGAAATAATGATGATTGTTAAAAGATACTAACTTTATTTTGACATTGTAACGGTCATTGATCATAAAGTAATATGAAGTCTTTCAGCAAGAACATGTAAATTTTGAGACCATTAAGGTAAATGTAGAGGTTTTATTAATGGTATTTTATTAGTAATGCAAATTCAATTCTTTATATTGCAAGAAAATGTTGATTTAGTTTATATGATCTTTTATTATTCACTTGATTTGTTTAGCAAGATTGATTGTAGATCATATAATGTTCTATTGATGATTGATTTGTTGTTCACAATATGCAATGGATCAAAAATAATTTGATTTAATCTTAGACTGATCATTTCTCTATGTTGAGTGATTGTTTATTTTGGTGTGATCAAGTTATCCTTAGACCATTTTATTGGGAATTTTAATTGTTTAAACAAAATTGGTATATTTATTTTGCATTGGATGATTTGTATGAAAAAAGGTTAAGTGGATTGGATTTTTATTATTAAAATGATATGGATTATACTCCTTGGAATTTTATCATTATATGGTATTATGATATTAGATCATATTGTAGACACCAAAATTGGGTCACACTCCCCTTGGTCCCCTTTCAAATAACTAACTTACACACATTCACCTAACCATGACCCTTATACCCCACATTAACATTAATTATAAGTTAAATTAATACCCATCCTCACCCCATTATTAATTTAATTACTTTAATTAAATGAATAGAAACCTCACCTAGACACCTCACCATAGACCTATTCATAGCATGTTTCCATAAATGAATAAGACTTGGTCCAAACCTAAAAATCAAGGCCTATTATTCCTCTAACCACCTTCCCTGCTCATAAAAGGTAACGTCCATTTGGATCCATGGATAAAGGAACAAACCTGATCCAAAAGATGTGAGATCTGCCATTTTTAGTAAACCTAGGGAATCCTACCTTAACCGACACCGATCAACCTGGAACGTCGTCAATTACCATTTATTCACCTTAGCAACCTTGTTTTTGGGTTGGCACATTTTGAGATCAATGGGACGAGAAGAGAACTACATGCAAGTAGAACTAGAGCCTTTTCACACCTACAGACATCCATATCCAACACTAAGATAGATCCGAAGCATTGCACTCATGGAAGCATTCTAGGAAGCACTACCGTGGCACCAAACACCATTCTTCTGATCAAATGTTATCACCATTCAACCATCAAACCTGCATCACAATAAGTGTATCTTCTACTAGCATAGTCTATTTCAGTATAATAGCCTTTGTTACTTCTGTTATCAGTTTATACTTTGCATGTTCATTTCCCATCTTCTACCTACTTATAGACTCAACCATTCCTCTACCCACACCAAGTCACCCATTCTCACTGTTACACACCTCTGAGTATACTAGAGACCTTTATAGACCTCCTTATTCACCCTTCCATCTTTATTTATCTTAAGTCCAATCCCCACAATCATATCTTATTGAATTCCTTTCACCCCGACCCTACCGATGCCGGTTACCCATGACCATCACCGGTCCCTTCTAAACCATCATTGGTTACACCTAACCAACATCAGTCTCTGTGTTTTATACCTATGCCAATAACAAAACCAAACTACCTTCTAACAAGTGACCCAAACAACCTAGAACCTAACCTTGACTAGTTCTAACACCCTGACACCTACCTACCCTTCAGATATGACTATATCCTAGCCTATTATTTTAGATTTTATTATTTTTCTTGAATGAAATACCTAAATCATATCAACTACAGTAGGAATTTGTTTATTTCTTGCATTAAGTTGTTTTAAATAGTGGATTGACAACCATCTAGGGAGTATCACACTTCCCAGATCTAGCACACGCTAGGTAGTCCATTGTCATATATTATTTAACTCTTCTTTTGTGGTCTTGTTTTCTATTTCAGGTAGTTCCTCCTAGCTAAAAGGAAGATCTCACAGCCATCATTAGATTAAGAATTCAGAATGCCTACAACAACCATCAACCGACCAACATAAATAGTTATTCCTCCTCAGCCCATAACCCTTATCTGTTTTGTCTCAATAACGTAAATAAAATGGTGAAAAATTTTGGCACACCCGGTGGGACCCATCTGAGGTTCCTTCCATTTTTCTTCATTCCTAGGTATAGATGATGTGTTTGTTTAATTTCTAATTATATTCACACTAAATATTTTTTCCGGTAATATTTTCTTCTTCGATTGTCTAAAACCATATCTATTTTTCGGTACTTAAAACAAAACATTTATTCTTTCTTGCATTTGCATACGTAGTGAAAGAGCACATTCCTACTTGTTCATCATTTGCTTCATCGAATGCAATATGTCAATTCGGGTTTAAAATTAGTTGCATTTCATCCTTGTATGTTGTATTTAGCTCACATTAAAATGAGGGCAGCCTATATGCTAGAATTCATGCCCAGCTGATGGTTGACACAAAGAATCGTAGAAAAGCACTCTCTTTCTTCTTCTTCTACCAAATTGCACAAAATTGAAAAATACACATCTTCTTAAACAACATCTCACTTAGAATAAGTTTTCAACAATCACACAATCTTTGGATTAACAAGTGGGCACCCAACTAGTTACTTTTTCCAGTCATTACCTCAGAGGATGGCCCACCCCTACCATAACATAACCTAAAACCTCTCCTTTTAGATATCATTTTACGTAGAAGCGTTCCTCACCAAAAACTCTACTCTAAATTCATGAGTTATTATTCTAAATATCATAAGATTAACACATTAAAAATCACTTGTTGGATACATGTTTTTAGCATTTGATTGACATGCGTTTTCAGTGTGAGGATACGTTTCTCCATTTTTCCATTCTTTTCCCTGCACATTCCACAATCATAGTTGGAGTATTCTTACTTCTTATGAGTGTGTCGGGACCACATTATATCATCTCCAGCTTTCATTATATCATCTCCGGGCTTCGGGTTGATCATTCTTGTGATCTCAGTTCATAACAATCTATTTTCCGTATTCTACAAATTTTCACAATAACCAGCATCGATTTATCCATGGTGTCGGTTTACATCTCACTGTCATTGGTTCTACCTAACTTTTGTTGTTTCCCTATCCTTTTAGTTAACTTTCCCAAAGGACACCTATTCTCATCTTCTTCACTTTGTTTTTGAGTTTTTCTTGAGTCTCTGTACTCTTTGTATTCTCATAAATGGTCATCATATAGCTTACTATCTAACATTCATCAGTTTTTGTCCCCTTTGGTCAAACTATTACTTTCTCACAAGAACCAATTTTAGTTACCCCTAAAAGCTGTCATCGGTCATCCTTAATCGGTGTCGGTTACCCCGTGTTGATTCTCATTGTTACATTACCAAAATCCACCTATAAACACTTATTTTCTCATTCCCACTTCTCTCTATGTCATATGTAGGATACAACATCACACGACATACATTCATTCACATAGTGTTGACTTGCTGCCAAATTAACGCTCTTATATTCCATGCTAGTCATCAACCACTCCCGCCTAGTCCTTCACCACCATCTCTCCTGTCACCCATGGATATAAACCTACCTACCACCATTTTTGAAAGAAATGAGTAATTCACATGACTCCTTGATCAGAATCCCGTAGCCTTACATTTCTACCTTTCCCACTCTTCCACCTAAGACTCCTCAAGTCAGTTGATATATGGCATGTATGTATCCAACTCTCCTACCCTTATCCCCACTTTTTCATCCGCCCCTAGTAGTTCAGTGTTACCTTCACCTACTTTACCCCTAGTGGTTTGAAGCTATGCCCCATACCTACTATGACCACTGCATCTACAATATCAGTCGCACATGTAGTATCTGTTGTTCCCTCATTAACCACCCAAACCATAACCCCATCCACACCCATTATCTCACATATACCAATAAAGAACACAACCCCCATGGTGTCGGTGACCACTACTACATTAAAGAATATTTTCCTCTCCATCCTGCAGTCTCTGCCCCTAATCACTACTAGAGTCATTGTGATTGCCCCACCTACATATATGTATTATCAACAACCCCCTATCTTGTCCGACATTCATTCTGGATATATGCCCTCTATGTCAATCCCCTATTCTCAACCTTCCTATTTGGCACCGCCATACACTGGAATGCCACCCACATCACATGTTCAGTACTAGCCCTCTTACGCCATAGGAGGAGCCCTTCCATCACAACCTACCAATGACCTCATCAAATTAATGATGGAAAGGATGCAGACACTAGAAGCATTGGTTTCCGGCTCACACAATTCTCTCACATATGATGAAATATGTAATGATCCCATTCATCCATCCATTCCTATTCACCCATACCCTGTACATTGGGAAATTCCAAAATTCAACTGCTTCAATAGTAAATAAGACCCGCAGCAACATTTGCGGTCTTTCAAACATGGGTGTTACCTAATCACCCATGATGACACTTTACTCCTATGAACCTTCCCAATGTCCTTGACAGGACCTGCATTGGATTGGTATAGTGGGCTACCCAGACATTCCATCTACTCATTTAATCAAGTAGCCCAAGCCTTCTTAGACCACTTCTCAATTAATGTTGTCAATAAAGTCACCATGATTGATCTTTACTCCACATGACAATACGATGATGAGTCTATCACTGACTTTTTCGCTCGTTGGCATAGCCTAATTAACCAACTCACATTTCAATTACCTCAAATTAAACTCATAGAGTTGTTTACTCGAGCTTACACTAGACACATCTCACCAACCCTGCAGGTGTAGACCTTCCGCACCTTTGACGAGGCATTCACCATGGCACAAAAATTGGAGATTCATGCTATTGAAGAGAAGAAAATTCAGCTACATAACAAGAACATTGTGTTTAAATCAAATGATGCTTCTTCATCTTCAAAACCCCAAAACAAATATTCAAAACCCAAAGGATCTTCCAACATCATAGTTCTCAAGGCTGGACCCTTTTGCCTATCAAACCAAGCCAAACCTTCTTCTAATATCTCTCCTGTCTAAGCTTTCCAATTCATACTAATGAAAGTACACTTCAATAGGAGAACTTTATTCTTTTGTTTTGGAAAAGATTATCAAGGCTAGCACCATTACCCTTCCACCGGTTTTGACCCCGATCGCCCCATGCCCACGTGGTATAAAGAACATGACTTTTGTAACTATCATCATGTCAAAGACCATAGTGATAGTAACTACATCACCTTCAAGAATATCGTACAAGAAATGTTAGACAACAGAGATCTAGTCTTGGATAACCTAAATGCACCTGCTAACCAAAACCTACATATCTTCAAAAATCCATTCCATAATCATGCCCCATCTTCCAACCAAATTGGTGACACTTCAACCAATGATAGTAATGTTTAGGAGGTCCATGCTATTTTTGATGACATACCAGTTGCTTCGCAATTGCCCCCATATTCCTTCCATCGATGAAATCTTAGCCCAAACTCCCTTACCTCGCATAGGAACCTATTTCATCTAATCCTCCACCCATGGAGGAACCCCTTTATCTTCTCCTACACCCGTGGAAGATCCCATAATTAGCACTCTACCTTTGGCCCCTCAAATTACCAAGCAGTTGTTAGTGGCACATCTCCTACTCATAGGAGATACATGGCCACAACCTACACCATCACAACAAGGGTCCACCTTGTCGGCCCATCTTCTCCTCTACCTATGGAGGATCATGTCAAAATATCATTTCCTTTAGATTACCATCCTCCATCGGACCTTCAAGATCCCGCTGATCTACTTTCGGCTCTCCTACCCACAGAGTCTAAGGCTATTCATTTCCCTGTGTCTCAAACACATTTTACGAGGATTGCTACTCCATCCACATCGACCTTGCTTACAAAAATACCATTTTCACACCGACCAATCTCCTAGACTATGTTGATAGAGCCTTACTTTGGGTACTATTTCTACTTCTGCTTTAACCCAAATGTAGTTGTCACTCACCACCGACACCTCCACAATCTATCCAAAAGTTTTCGAGCAACCAAACCAAACACAACCATGACTATTGCAACACCTTCCATTTCATCACCCACAACTAAACACACACCTCTTCCCACATCCCAACATACACCTATACACAAACACCTGCCCACACCTATATCATCTCCTTTACCTAAACCCATCACTACCTTAGGGGTCATGCCAACATCAAACCTCACTCACCCACCCATTAAATTAGATTTAGCCACATCATCCCAAACCAATACTAAACTTATTCGGCCCTTACAAAGAAGACCTAACCTCCTAGGCCTCCTACACCAACCTCTCCTACCACACGATTGTCACCTTCACCCCTTCCGTCCATCCTAGGACCTCACCCCTTAACCCTGGCCAAATAACCTCCTTCCACCGATAAACCAAGAATGCAGCAACCCACCTCCTCATCACGACCCTCTCATATACCCAAGAGATCCACATAACCCTTGCCATCACCCATGACCTTCTTACCACCCATACCACCACTACCTTCCATAAATTCTTCACTACCCATGACACTCTCCTCTCTTCCACTCGCACCTTCCATGTAATCTCTGCCAATGACTACTACTACACCACGATTATCCCCATGGGTAAATCACCTCCTTCCACTATCTGATTTTCCTTCTACATCCCGTACCCCCATGTCACCTTTTCCCAAGAAGGTGCAACCTAAAGCTAAAACTCCACTACCCTCTAATAAGGTAGTTAAACCAACCAAACCTTCCATCGTCAGCTCTTCTACCATGCCCATACCCAAACAGATGCAACCAAGACCTAAGACCACTCCACACACCAAACTAGTGGACCAACCCATTCACCCTCCTGTAAAACATCCTCCTTCACAATCGGTCACACCTGTACCCAAACCCACACTCACCTCCCATTACAATCCATTAGCAGGGTCCTATGCCAAAATCTTAACCAATCTACTCGAGACCTCTGTCATCACATTTCCACCTCTTAGACCTTACGACTCCACTCAAAACCAAACCAAAAGGGTTTGAATAAAATAAAATTTCAACCTACCATTGTGTGCTAGGACACGATATAGAGAACTGTAAGGCTTTAAAAACCACCCTTATCCAATTATGTCCTCCTGAATAAAATTTTGACGATGATGATATTCTTGATGATGACCCCGCTCCACCTTTTCCAATCTCCCCAAATCTTCATCCATTTCTCACTCAAGAACTAGTATCTCCACACCTACAACCTTTTATCTACCCCCAAAATTTGAGATCAACATGGTCCATATAAGAGAGTTTGCCAAACCACCACCCAAATGCCAATGCACCCTACTCATTTCATAAGGATCATATTCCCACTAGGTTTTTACCCTCATGCCATTATACCTTCCATGAAACACCCTCTCCATCCACATCCCCTCAAAGTAACGTGGTTCACGTTTCCACCCACACTCAAAAATATAACGGCAAAGAAAAGGTGGTTAGCCCATCAACCAACCCTGTACCCCACATACCATCTACACCCATGCCCAAAGTCACCATTTGAGGTCCCGCGTATCCTATTTCTAATGGTGTCACACATCACATGATGCTAAAACAACTGCACCAATCCCCCCTCAAAATGTCTTTATATGACCTCATCCAAACCTCTAAGTCACATTGTCAAGCCCTCACGAAGTTCCTTCAATCTATTGAGTTTTTACCAAATGACCCCACACCGGTGGCCTTCATCATTACCCCTCACCACATAGCCTCTCCCACTAGGTCATCACCTTCCTCTACACTTCCACCTACTTTCCAAGTAGCCACCCTCAGCATTTCTAATGAAGAGATCATGCCCTTCCAGTCTAATGACCATGACCCTACTCTTTTCATATCTATCTTTACCAATAATATACGCATATGATGTGTTATGATCGACGGTGGTGCTAGTATTAACATCATATCCTCCCATGCATATGACCAAATGCACATACTTTCCAATTACATGCATGGTAACCTAGTCATGTTCTACTCCTTTAATGATGCCATGACCTCTACTCTAGGTACCGTCATTCTCCATGTCTGCATAGGTCCATGCACTGTCCCGGAACTATTCTACATCCTAGAAGGAGAGTTCCAGTATAATTTTTTTCTCAACCAACCTTTGATCCATGTCATGGGTTGTGTCCCTTAAAATTTACACTGCTATCTCAAATTTGAACACGAAGGACATAATTACACCATCCCTGCTGACCCATCACCTTTCAAGACCTATAACATGCTATACCGACCCAATGATGTGCTTGTGCCGGTAAAGGCCTCTACCACTATACCTACTTCACCTTCACCTACAAGCCCATCCAATAAGACTACCACCACCTCTCCCGCATCTAACCTTGATATGCCTCACGCTTATGCATCCTCTACCATTGACTTACCTTTTTACCCATCATCTAGCATGTCATCTATCCCCGCAACCCACATATCAAATACTGATCCCTTAGAAGGTGTTTTTCAATTCTTCACTCTAGGGAATTTCACCTATATAATATCGACACCTTCCTCACCCCACAAGAGTATGGAAACCTACGTCAACACCCCAGTTATGACATCCGCATAGGTGAGGTTTTCCCTTATGGTCCTCCCCACCTTCACACTAATCTAACATATGGGGGACTTGATATTTCCACCTATAAACCTAAACCTCCATCCCAAACCCAACCATTTTCATCCAACCTACACTCCCTCACTAACCACCACTTTACTCACACTTTCCTCCACTAGTGTGCATGGAAAGGATTTGGCTTCAACTTTTATGAACAGGGTCACCATCTTTGTTGTTTCCTATACCTCTCGTAAACATAATAATTGTAGTGGCATTGGTTTTGATGCACCACTTCCCAAGAAGGCTCGCGTCGACCTCATTTAGGGAAAAACACCTTCCCCACCTCATTCACCCATGTTACCATCTTCACCCACGGAGTCCATAGATCCCGAATCTATTCCCCCTAAATATTTTGTCTTTATCATAAACGCCATTTTCTCGGGACCTTTAACCTATCAACGTGATTGTGAGGCTCCCTCTTCTCTCCCATTTTTGTATCTTGACATGATTGATGACGATACACCTTCTATTAATGTTGTTCAATGTCAGGATGATGAATCCATTCTCACTTACACTGGGTGAAGAGGATTCTTATATTCACTTTGGTCGTTACCTTCTAAAATGCAAACCATGTTGAATGAATCGACCATTGAAATCAACATTAACACTCAGGATGACCCACACATTCTAAAGATTGGCCAATCCTTAGATGCTACTGAATAGGAAGCCTTCACCTCTTTCCTTTGGGACCATAGCAACACATTTTCTGGTCTTATGTCAATATGCTTGGTATTGACCCAAAAATTGTGGTCCACAATATTGTAACCATTCTTGATGCCAAACCCATCAAACAAAATCTGTGGAAAATACATCCTTGCATTGCTCTTCTGGTCAAAGAAGAGCTTCAATGCCTTCTCTTAGTTTCCTTCATCCTACCCATTGACTATCCCCAATGGATTTCTAACATCATTCCTATCACAAAGGTGATAGGGGGACTCCACATTTGTATGAAATTCCATGACCTCAACCTAGCTTATCCCAAAGATAATTTTCCCCTACCAGGAATTGACCAACTAGTTGATCTCATCGCCATCCATGAAATGCTATCACTCATGGATGGTTTCTTAGGTTACAATCAAATATTACTAGCTCCAGAGGATCAACACAAGACTACCTTCATCACCCCTTGGCAGAATTTCTACTATCGATTCATGCCTTTTGGCCTTAAAAACGTTGGTGCTACATATCAAGGATCCATGAATTACATCTTCCATGACAAAGATGCATTGCATATTGGAAGATTATGTATATGATCTTCGGCTAAATATAATCATCGAATCAAATAATTTCCCATCCTTAAGGTCATCTTTGACTATTTCATCAAGTATTGTGTACGTCTTCAACCAAAGAAGTGTGTCTTTGTGGTACTTTCTAGAAAACAACTAGGTTTCATCATTTATTTTCATGGCATAGAAGTCGATCTTGCTAAAATCGGGCTATTCGGAAATGCTTCCACCCACTAATCTCCATCAACTTAAAAGCCTACAAGGTAAGTAGCAATCCATTCATCATTTTATCTCGGAGCTTTCGATCACTTTCATCAACCATTTCATCATCTTCTCAAGAAAGACGGTTCATTCAAATGGGATGATGAATGCCATAAAGACTTTGAGGCCTTAAAACAATTTCTTCTTCAACCACCAGTGCTCATTACTCCTAAAGATGACTAGACCTTTTACCTTTATATTTCGCCATCGACCATTCTTTAGGTGCCATGCTTGCTCATCACAACGAAAAACACCAAGAGAAAGTGGTTTATTACATAATTTGTACCCTTCTGGACTACGAAACTAGATATACCCACGCTGACAAACTTTGTCCAGCCTTAGTTTTTTGTCGCCACCAAACTCCACCATTACCTACTCAACCACAAAACCTTCGTCATTACTAATACTGACCCATTACACTATATGTATGCCAAGCCCTATCAACATCAATGTTCCACATGTTGGCTTATTCTTATTTCGACCTCAACCTCAAATTCATTCATCAAAAGTCCATCAAGGGCTAGGCTATCGCTGACCAACTAGACGATGCACCTATTTCCGGGAATCAACCCTCTAACTTTGATTTCCCAAATGAGTCTATAGCTGCCCTCTCCCTAGACAAACTCACTTACCAAATGGCACTCTTCTTCGATGGATCCAAGTATCAGTGTGGGGGTGGGGCTGGTGTTATCCTCATTTCTCTTGATGGTGAACCTATGCCTTTTTCTTTCAAACTCAATTTTAATCATACAAATAATATTTCTGAATATGAAGCACTTGTATTGGGTCTCTAGGATGCTTATGCCTTAGATGTTAAGTCAATCAATATCTTTGGTGATTCTCAGCTGGTCATAAACCAAGTCAATGGTATATACTAGTGTCATAATGAGATACTTTAAAAGTATAAGCATCACGTTGACAGACTTTTGACCACATTTTACTATTACGCACTTCAAACCACCCCATGTTCTACCAATAAATTTATGGATACCATGGCCTGCTTGGCTTTTCAGATACCTGCTTCACCCGCTGGCTCTAAAATATTTGTCACAATAAAAAGGCTACAATCACCCTCTTATTTTCCTCATGAAGTATACTCCATCATAACCGTTGCCCCTGACCCATGTGACCTTTGGTATAAGAAATATGCAAAATATCTTTCCCTTTCCATTCTACCCATTGATCTCACTCGTAATGGACAACGTTCCTTTCTTAAAAGTGTCTCCCATTATGTCATCATGGGTGGTCTTCTTTATAAGTGTGGCTTTGAGAATTCTCTTATGATGCCTTACAAGTTCTAAAATTCCTTACACCATTAAGGAAGTCCGTAATGGAATTTGTGGAGGTCACTTTAGTCATTTAGCTATCATAAAACACATTCTTCTCCTAGGCTATTATTTACTAACCCTAAACCATGACTATTGTGATTATGTCAAAGGTTATATGAAATCCCAACAACATGCTAATTTCCATCACACACCTAGTCATGCCTTACGGTCACACGAGACCTTTGGCCTTTCTCTTAATGGGGTTTATTCCTTGTCAGTTGAGATCAACACCCATTCTTCACAACACCACCAATAGATCATAACCGCTACGAATATTCATCAACCATCACATCATTTTTCGCTTTGGTGTTCCTCACCACCTCATCACTAATAATGGAAAGAAATTCAAAAATAAAACCCTACACAAACTATGTGACAATTTTGGAATCCAAATTAGTTACTCGTCACCTTATTACCCACAAACCAATGGCCAAGCCAAATCAACGAATAAAACCTTGAAAAAAATCTTATGAAGGTAGTCAATGATTTGGGAAGGATTGGCATACGCACATTTCTTTCACCTTGTGAGCTTATCACACTAGTATTCACACTTTGTTGCTGCCACACCCTTTACTCTAGTCAATTTACAGAGGTTGTCTTACCTCTGGAAGTCCATATTCCATCTCTTTGCATCTCACTATAAGACAGCTCAACGACGATGACTTTCACCAAGATCGTTTGGCACAACTTCAGCTATTAGATGAACATCTTCTCAATGCTCTAGACCATCTCCAAATCTACCAAAAATGTATCAAACATGCTTATGAAAAATGTGTTCACAAATAAACCTTTCAGGTTGGTGACCTCATCTTGAAGGAAAATCAACATGTAACCAAAGAAGAGAAAAGTAAATGGGGAAAAATTGCTCCTAATTGGCTTGTACCCTATATAATTACCCATGCCTATGAATCAAGTTCTTATCATTTGTCTTCACTAAAGGTAAACCCAAAATGGAGCCTCTTAATGCCTTACATCTTCGACCATTTTATTGTTGACATCAAGTTCTATATCACTTTATGTCAGTTGATCACTCGTCCCTTGAGCATTGTCCACCTTCCATATTACCCATTTTGAGGATCCATGACTAAACAAGAATCATGTGATTACCCATCACCTTTCAGCCTTGTCTTCAATATGAGTACCATGGATCTACTCATAGCATGATTCTCATGGATAATTTTCATCTTCTCCAAGGTGGAATCCCATGGTCATTCATCACTCAAAACCACCTCTTTCATAATTAACCTCTATGTGCTATGGTCTTGTCTTCTAAACAAGAACCTAATCTTCCTCTATAGTCTTGTCCATGACTTAAACATCTAAAAATAAAAAGGGATACAACTCCTTGAGTCAAACTTCCAGCAAAAGATGAATCCCTCAAAAGGGACATCTCTTCACTCTATTTCCACCGCTAAAAATAGACTTCTCCTTCAAAGACAACTATATAAAGTCTTTTGCACAAATACAATAAAAATATCTCGGAAGATTCTGCATCAATCAACTTCGTGAAGACCTCAAGGAGATACTATACTCATCCCATATAGACTTCCTGCATTGATCAATCTATTAAAAATACAAAAAAAAATTGAAAAAACAAAAATGAAGAAAAGGATGAAATTTTCTTCATGGACTTGCCTATTTTTGATTTTGGGTTTCTTGCTACGCAAAACATGTTATTGTACACTAAGTTATGATAAACTACAAACTCTCACCTCATTGCCTTTTCATCCCAAATTCCTCTCTACTCAAGGGACTTTCTGTAACCATGACATTTCATGATTATGTGACTTTCTTCACCTTTAGAATAGTCCATTATGCAAGGCTTTAGGGTCTTACATGCATATTACCATCTGGGGTATGGTCAACTCATTAGGGTCCTTATCAATTAAGAAACTCTTTTTCCACTTCTTACCATTCCCCTTCCTCATTACTTATTGATTATCTTATACAGAACTAGATCATCGACACCTATATTTAAAACAACTCAACCATGCCTAGGACCTAAATTCAACCATGCCTAACACCAACCAACCCATTCCTCTACTTCATCATAATCTTCCCTAGCTTATGAGAGAACTACATCGGCCTGAGGTCCCTTTATTTCGGGACTATGTAGGTATCACTTCGAGGGAATGGGGCCCTTGGAGGTTATCTCAGCCACTCTTTACCCTAACCAATTCCCCCTTTTACTTTCCTAGTTGTAACATTCTTATTTTAAGACTTTAGAAACAAGGGAAAAAAATTATACATAATGTTCTCTATTCTAAATAATCATAATTTAGAACACACATTCCATGCTAATCAATCTCATAACAGATAACCATATGCATTTGTAAATGACTTGGTGAGATACCAATCTCTCATGTTAACTTAAGTATTGTATACTATGGGTATACTATGTATACTTGGTTATCTTACCTTATTCTTGGTATTAAGTGTTTTGTTTAAGAAATCTATCTAAATATTTGTTACCATATTCATCTAAAATCACATTTCTCAAACTAGGTGACATAGGACAATGCAACTAGTAGCTTGTGATACTTTGGCCAAATATTTTCAACATACTTGTTCATGTTACTATTCCTAGATGACATACTCGTCTAATAAGAATACATCCTTCACCCCACTCATATGTTATCTAGAATGGTCTTTACTGATTTCTATCAGTCCACTAGTCCAAGGTTTGACCCTAACCTAGGTTATTGATATAATTTAGTATAGGTAACCACTCACAATGACCTATGGTATATGGGATACTCAATCGACCTAAGTTAATCGAATGTGCCTAGTTACCCTAAATCATTGGGAGTCACTTCCTATGAAAAATCATATGCTTAGCCTGATTTAGAAAGAAACTAAGTTCAAGTCCAAGTTGGAGTAGATCTAGATGAACCAATGCTGAAGGGTGTTGCAATAGGTCAACTACAACATTGTATCCTCATGAATACCCAAGTCTTTATGAAGGTACAATTCTGTAGTTGGTGTGTACCAAATTCTGACACAACTACTTCATCACGATTTACACACCTTAAGAATTCATATCCACTTAATTACCATTGGATTAAGATTCAAATCACAACAACCTTGCATAACCCTAATCCCAACAATCCTTAAGTTTTTAACCCTTATTTGAGTTGATTAAATAATATGAAACCTCATAACCTATGATTGCCTTTAAGTTCATTAACTTTTTGTTTGACATGTAATTAATGAAAAATAGTAACAACATCTATCATAAGATTTAATTAATGTGTCTCAACCATTCAAGGAATGTATAAGAACCAAAATAGGTTTTGTTATGAAATACTTCATAAATATGAAGTCTAAATGGTTATCAAACTCATATACCATTCATTTATTTTGTATCCTTTGAGAGGAGGAGAACCTTCCTCATTATGGTTAAGTATTAGGATTTATCATACCCTTATCCAATTCACACATCCTGATATGTAAACTATACATTCATAACATCATATTATACCATACAAGATTGGGTAAAGAACATCAATACATGCAACTTAGTAAGTTGCATTCAAGTAAGGGAAATTGTACTAATTCCCATTTATCCAACCTATTCAATAACAACAGAAATAAGGGTCCAATCTAATATGAATGAAAACATCAAAGATAGGGTTACAAATTTCTTTCATATTATGAACAAGAGAATTGACATAATCAATTAAGTAACTTCAATCTTTACAATTCATCATGATAAGTACACATTTTACAAGACTATGCATTATTGACATATTTCATGTCAATAGCATCAAGATCATTTAAGAATACAACTTTTCTTCCTTCAATACATCTCAATAATAAATCAGAATTCTCTATAAATGGTCTAGACTTTTAAGCAACCAATACATCATAAAATTTATTTCCTTCCTTTATCACTTACGAAGTCCATCTGCAAAAATTTCTAAAGACGGATTAGTTCATTGAATTTAGCATGATAAGTACGAAGCATTAAACGAAATGCTTTCAACTAACTATTTCATTAAACCAACTCGTTTTAATGAAATAGTGAGGTCAAGAAGACAAATAAATCATAAGTAGTAACAACCATAGAAGAAGAAAAATTAATCAATTTGAATAACATTCAAGGAAATATCATGATGTAATCAGAAATCTACAACATGATATTGGATAAATAATGTTCCATCCAATACACTTTTCCTTATCAAATAAATGTACCTTCTAATTATTTCCTTCACAATTCATCTAAATTTGAAATACAAAAATTAACTTCACTATTTAACCAAAACAGAGTTACCTTCAAAAGTAGGAACCTTCTAACTCAGTTTACAGAATTTCATAAAAATACATTATAATCGAGCTCATTCTAGCTTCAAAAAGGATTTAGGATAGTCTTAATCAATGCACAACATCTCACATTAGTCTTCTATCACAAATATTAAAAACCTTTAACACAATTCAAGTGAATAAGCAAGTAGTAATGATGACTACTCAAGGCATTAAAGAAAGTAGTGCAACTAAACCAAATAAATCTTATGAAAATATTTACCCAAAAGAAGAAGAATGAATATGATAAAATAGTTAAGAACTTCCTTTAAAATTCGGTTAACCCAAATCCCCATACACAACTTCAGAAAAGAGACCACAACACATATCCTCCTATAATTTCCAAAGGGGCAGTGATCAGACTTTACCTCAGAGACTGAAAGAGAAGGATTCAAATGTCATGATCAGAAGGGAATTCCTACATTCTATCACATGTGAAGAAGGTCGTAAAGGAAAATGCAGACCTAACCACTACATCATCAAACTCGATTAAAAATAAAACACATATAAGAAGAGATTAAATAGAATGTGTGACTGTTGTGTTTGAAATAGATTTAAGCAAGGTTTCCCATCATGGAAATCCAACAACAGTGATATTATACCCATATCAAAAAGGAGATGCAATGAAAAAAATTGCTAAACGCCATACGGGGTAAATACAGTCTCCAATAGTCACTCAAGAATGTCAAAGTTTCAGTCAAAGATCCATGGCCTTCCCAACTCCTTCAAGAAAAAAGAAAAACAATCAGTGAGACAGACTCTCAATCAAATCCTCACAGAGGTGAGAGAAATACATCTTATGAAGGGACAGAGAAGGTTCCATCACGATTTGATTCCAAAGAAGGTGCAACCCAAGATCGACATAGCTTAGCTACAGGTGCACAAGCTATCAACAAAATTATTCCCTCCAATCTTACTCAGAGATCAAAGAAATGGAGGATTCTAGAAACCCTTTATTCAGAATTGATATAGTTAGTTCTAAATCAAGAAATGACAACCACAAGTCTAAATAACATCCTTAAAGTTTCATGATATCCCAATCAGGAAGGATTTAACAATTTTACTCAAGCAATAAACTCAAGGGATTAACCCCGTTCAGGGACAAATATATAAAACCAACAACATCTACTTCAACAAGGAAGTAGACAACATGAACAACATAAAGAAAGCTCAAACAAAGCTACAAGAATAACCCAACATCGACTCGACAAAGATGACTCTCATAATGTCCCCAACCAATAGGACCTCACCTATGTAACCTTTAGTTCAATACTTAAGAACTTAAGAAGACACAAGTATAAATATAAGATCAGAAGAAAGACTTCAAACACAGGTATCCCCAACAAGATAGCCTCAAAATCAAAGTGTCCAAGAAACAATTAACCCATAGTTTCCTTAAAAGAACCTAATTTGAGTAACTCATTTTTTAACTGAAAATATAAAAGGAATAATAAAACATTCACTCTTGTTTCCATACAAGATGAATCCACAAAAATAGAGATTCCAAACACCTAATAACTGCTCATCTCCCATCAAATACCGAATTCAAAGAACTGTTAGATTATACAGTAAGTTCAAGAAGAAAACACTTATTTACTATTTTCCATACGAACTTGACTTACCCAACATGAAGCAAAGCATCCATTTACTGGTAGTTACATAGAAGCTACAATACTTGGACAAACCAAAAGTAACAAATATAAATAATATTCATGTCTTCTACCAACCAAAACAAGAACTTGGTTCAAAACTTAAAGCCACATATCATTTCCATAAACCCATTTTCGAATAGATAAGAAATATTCACGCATATCATTTCCATAAACCCATTTTCAAATAGATAAGAAAGATTCATGCATATCATTTCCATAAACCCATTTTCAAACAGATAAGAAATATTCACGCATGCACTTCATTACTCAAATCACCACAAGATTTAAGGTGGGATTCAACATCAAATAAACAGAAAACAACTCAATGACTACCTTTCCAAGCAAAGATTCCTCAATCAAAGAATACACAAAAAATTGTTCAAGAAATGAAACCAAATAATCATCACGAAATAAAAATCCATTTATCTCATGAGAGAAAAGTTATTTTAATGAAGACATTTAGAGAAAAGAAGAGTAGATTAATGGATAGAGCCTATCATGCCTGATAGTGCTTCTGTCGATTCAAAGAATATTTCCAGCCAAGCCTTCACAACTTCTTCTTCTCCAAACAAAATCAAAAACCAAAAAATTCCTTCTCAAATGCCTCATATACTTCCACTGGATCAAAAATAGTCCAACGGAGTTAAAAATAACAACAAGCTGAAAATAGAACTACTGGTTTGAAGAACCAGATAGCTCCATGTAGAGCAAAAATTAGAATGCATGAAAGACCAAACAACTCCCAAAAAATCCACTCGCATGGTTTCCAAGGTGGTTTTCTCACCAAAAATGATGACCATAAATGTCATTAATTTCCAATCTCCCACCTATATCTCCATGCCACCACCATCTAAAGTTGGCGAGTCCAAATTCAAAGAGAACATGCATTTCTTAACTTTAGAGATGGTGCCAACTAGGATCCCCTCTAGTTTCCATGCCTCTGTCAAACTGACAGTACCACAATGTATTAAATTCAAGATCAAATCAAATAAATAACTTAGAAACTATCACCACCATCTCATATTTTCCATGCGACTCCCCTTAGGTCCCTTTCTATCCTTGCATTAGTTTAGGATAGATATCATTAGCTTAGGATCCGACCTTAGGTTAGTTTAGAAAGTATTTACCTTAGGTTTATAAACATTTCCTTAGGTAAATTTTCCATCTTAGGATAGACCATACCCCATACCACAGTTTAGCATTTGGTAATAGGTTAGAAATAAACTTATAGTTACCTTAGGTTATTTCCAATCCCCACTTTGTAAACATACAACTTAGGTTAGGATGCAACAAGATTAGTGTAAACATAGACATAAGGTAGGTCTAGTTTACCTTAGGTTAGAATCCCGTTAGGATAGATCTTAAAGATCTAGGACTTAGGTTATTACCCTCAATAGTCTTGAAGTAGACCTCCATCCTCTTTACGCCATTCAATGTCCTAGAGAAATTAGCAAGAAGATCCGAGCACACTACTTACAATAGAATGCAAAGCAAGAACTTCCAATAAGATCAAAGAATTTGTATAAATACAAGAGTTCAGTCCTTTATTTCCTTCAACCTCTGAATGTCAGTTTACCATACAGATCAGGTAAGAAGAATTAAAACATACCTTAGATCAATGAAATTGATCAAGGTTTCATTATTATAAAGAGATAATTTGCAAACAATCATTACATGTTTACAACCTTTCTTATCTCAACAAAATGGATTCCTTGCAAGAAAAAACATTTCAGAAAAATGAATCCAAGAATAGAAATAAATTATCCATGGCAAGCATGATTTCTAATAGTCAAAAGAATACACCTTCTTAGGACAAATCACATGTCAATGCTTGCAATGCAAAAGAGGAAAATTTAACAGTTTGCCACAGGTGTTAGATACTTCCCTCTTAAAAAGAATAATCGTTCTGATGATTAACTTATTTAAATAATTTGCACCAAGGATAATCAATTTACTATCTTTCTTTCCATATGTTCAAAGTAGAATTGGAGGTTTTTTTAAATTCCAAAAGTCAAAGCATTTACATAGTTGTTTTTTAAATAAATAAAATATATGCCCAAAACTAGTAGATTTATTGTCATAAAAGGAATAAATCACAAATTTTATTAGTCAACATAATCAATTATGTTTAAATAAATATGGAAAAGTAGTTTTCATATCTTCCATATTTTCCCTGTTGCGCACTTTCCTCATTAAATTGGTCCCACTTTGGACCTTACATTGACTTATTACATGATTTCTTAAGTGCAACTAGCAATTTTCAAAGCACTCGTATAGGCTTAACCACGATTATTCTGGGTCTTGAAATGCAAGGAATTCCTATTTAACACATGTGATAAATCTGAAACATTTTTCTTAAGAAAATAAATATGGAAAACATCATGCATTCGTGAAAATCGAAGGTTATACTAAACGATAAGCTATAGGGTTGATTATTTCAACAATTTCAAAACGCCCCACATAACGAGGTGATAACTTGGCATCCTCGCCAATAGTTATAGACCTCTTCTTGGGTTTAACCGAAGAAAGACCTTTTCACCAAGTTCAAATTTCCTATCAACCCACTTCAAGTCAGCATAACTCTTTTTCCTATATGTTACTTCTTTGAAGTGTTCATGAATCCTTTTAACTTGATGTTCCATTTCCTTAAGGATTTTAGGTCCAATTACCTCTCTATCCTCAATGATGTCCCAACTAACAGGGGTTCTACATTTCGTTCCGTATAATACTTCAAAATGTGCCATCTTTAGAGAGGCGTGATATATGTTTATTGTAGGAAAAATCAACTAATGGAAGATACTCTTCCCATTTATACTGCTGATCCATACAATAAATTCTTAACATATCCTCTAAAACTTGATTAACTCTTTCAATTTTTCCATCTGTTTCTGGATGATATGTAGAACTGAAATTCATCTTAGTTCCTAAAGTTACGTTAAGTGTTTTCCAAAATCTTGAAGTCATTCTTAGATCTCTATCAGATATGATTAATTGGGTACTCTGTAATCTAAAAATCTCATGATAAAACCTTTTTGCTAAAATAGGTGAATCATCCTTAAGATTACCAAAAATAAAGTGTGCTACTTTTGTTAGTTTATCAACAAAAACTAGAATAACATCATGTTTATTTCTTAACATAGGCAAACCTTGAACAAAATCCATGATTATCACTTGCCATTTGTACTATGGTATCTTTGTGAGGATATAATCAACTAGCTAGATGCATATATTTAGCTTTAACATGTTAACATTCTAAGAAACGTGTCACAAACTCAATCACATCCTTTTTCATACCTTTCTAGAAATATTGTATTTTTATATCACTAAACATCTTTGTAATACTAGAGTGTCTAGAAAAAGATGAATTTTGAAATTCATCTAATAATTTATTTCTTAAATCATTTAGTAAAGTATGTATACCTTGTTTTCAAATCGTAAGATTCCTTCATTATCAAAGTGAAAACCTTTATATCTCTCATCATTTGGATCTACAGTAAGTGTTATTTTTACTTGTTGAAAATAAGAATCGATTCCATAACACTCTTTACCGATCTTTGAACCGAGTTCTTAACGTTATAAGAGCAGTAAATGTTCTTCCTACGACTTAGAGCATCAACTACCCTATTTTCCTTTCCTTTAATGTAACTTATGTCAAAATCATATTGTGATAAAAGCGTAACCATCTTCACTGTCTTACATTCAAATTTGGATGAGTAAAATATACTTCAGCCCAAGTTGGTCAGCTTTTAGTTCAAAAGGTTTACCAAGCAGGTAATGCCTCCAAAGTTGAAGTGCATGAACTATGGCAAAGCAAGCTCTAGATCATGTGGAGCATATTTCAGCTCATGTAACTTAAGTTTTCTACTTTCGTATGCTATGACATGATCATTTTGTAACAAAATACCTCCAAGACCTTCCCCAAATGCATCTGTTACAACGATAAATTCTCCATTAGGGTCAAGTACAACCAAAATAGGTGCTAAAGTTAATTGATCCTTTAAAGTTTTAAATACAGATTCACATTTCTCATTCCACACAAATTTCTTATCCTTTTTCTTCAATGAAGTTATTGGTGCAACAATTTTGGAGAAATATTTAACAAATTTCCTATAGTAACCAATAAGACCCATGAAGCTTCTGACTTCATGTACATTCTTTGGTACAAACTACTCGATTATAGCTACAATTTTAGAAGGATCCACACCATTCCATCTTTTCTTATAACATGACCCAAATAGTGCACTTCGTGTCATAGAAAGAACATTTAGACTACTTACCAAATAACTGTCTTTTTCTCAAGATTTCCAAGACTATCTTCAAATTCTCATGGTGTTCTTCCACACTTTTAGAATATATGAGAATGTCATCAAAGAATACAAGTACAAAATTTTCCAAGTATTCTTGAAAAATATTATTCATTAAATTCATAAAAGTTGCAGATGCATTTGTTAATCCAAAAGGTAAAACTATGAATTCATAATGTCTATACCTTGTTCTAAAATATTTTTAAGAATTTCCTCATCCTTAATTCATAATCGATGATATCCATATCATAGATCTATCTTAGAATATATCGATGCTCCATACATCTAATCAAATAGATCATCAATTATAGGAAGTAGATAAATATTCTTAATCATTGCCTTATTCAACATTCTATAATCAATACACAATCTAAGTGTTCCATCCTAATTTTTCACAAAAATTACCGGTGCTCCCCAAGGTGAGACACTCAGTCTAATCAAACCTTTAGATAGAAGTTATTGTAATTGTGCCTTAAGCTCTACTAATTCAATAGTAGTCATCTGATAAGTTTCCTTTGAAATAGGCTCAGCTCTAGGTTTGATTTCAATTGTGAAGTCAAATTCCTTTTTGGGTTGAAGACACAGTAACTCTTCCGAAACACATCACCGTAGTTTTGTAATAGCAGTAACGTTTTAAGAAATCATTGTTTTATTCTATAGATTCAAAAAAAATTATTGCATACAAGGTACAACCCTTATTTTTGGCCTTCTTAAGTTGCATAGCAAATAATTTCCTAATTGAAACTTCACATTTTACACCCTGAATCTTTGTTGTTTTCCGCAGGTCATCTAAAAAAAGTATATGTTTTTAAAAATAGTCCACTTTTGCTTTATGCTCAGCTATCCAATTAACACCTATGATTACATCATAAGACCCCAAAGGAGCAACATAAAGATCAAATTTCATGGAAAAACTAGGTAAATAAAGGACTGCTCCAAAAAGACACATACTAACTATATGAACAACATTATTCCCATAATGTACAACCCATGATTTATCCATAGTTCAAGCTTTTCTTTTTAATTTCAATGCTAATTTACTAGAAATAAAACATTCAGTATTTCTCGTATCAAAAAGAAAAGTTCCAGGTATGTCAAATAACTTACCCGAAACTTCTATGGGTGTGACTTACTTTTCAACTTGTTTGTCAGCTACTACAGCATGTATCTTGTGCTACTGATTATGGTCATCCTTTTTCAAAGGACATTTATTTACATAATGATCCTTGTCGAAATGTAATAGCCTCTTACAGGTCCCTTTTTAGGCTCAAATTTATTCCTAGCCTTAAATTTATCATTCTAAACTCCATAGGACTTCTGTCTATTATTATTATTCTTGACAAAGTTATTGCGTACATTATTAGTAGGCTTATTTGTTGTTGTTTTCTTATTATTATCAGCATAGAACTTACTTTTAATTCCAAACTTCTTCCATGGTCCTTTCTTAGGTGCTAGAGATGATGAAGAGGAGTTTGGAACTTTCTTTCTTACTTCCTCTTTATGATCAGAAATCACCTTCAATTTATGTTCCTTCCTTATGGATTTTTCAACAACCCCTTCTATAGTGGTTAGGCTATGAACATCCACCTCTCCCCCTATAATGGGATTCAATCCCATGATAAATTTCCATATCTTGAACTTCTCGTCAGTTTGATACTGAGGTACATACTTAAGGAGTTTAGTAAACCACTCCTAGTACTCTGTTACAGTTAATTTTCCTTGGGTTAAGTTCTAAAATTTAGTCATTTTCTAATCATAATAAAGTTGTGGCAGCCATTGTTGTCGAAAATAAATTTTAAATTGATCCTAAGTAATATTAGTTTCATCAATGTTCAAATCATCCTTACGGCTGTCCCACCATGAAGATGCTTCACGGAAAGCTGATATGCTCCCCATATTGTCTTTGTTTCCTTCAATAAATTCCTTATTACAAAGTACTTATCCATTTTGCTGAGCCAATTCTCAGCTCCATCTCCTAATTTAGTTTCATCAAACTTAGGTGGACTTATCCTTTTGATATCATTAGTTATTTCATTTGCCATCCTTGCCTTTTTATTTTCTCGGTGATCGGCATGTTTACATGTTATTATCAACACCTAAATTTCCCAAATTGGCGTTGTCTACAAGAGGTGGCTGATTTTTATTACTATCATCTTCTTCCTCCTCATTTCCCATTACTTGTTGTTTAAGTACAATCAAATGATCTCTTTTGTCTAACAAGACAACAAAGATCTCATCTAGTTTTTGGGAAGTTGCTTCTTCTCCACCATGTAGTGGGTTGTTTGTAGCATTTCCTCTTGTTCTAACCATTTTTCATTAACAAAACATTTGAGTTTTATCAGATTATGGACCTACTAGGTCCAAGAGCATGCAACCTTTAGCTCTAATACCAAGATGTAACATTCTCATTTTAAGACTTTAGAAACAAGGGGAAAAAAATTATACATAATGTTCTTTGTTCTAAATAATCATAATTTAGAACACACATTCCATGCCAATCAATCTCATAATAGATAACCATATGCAGCTATAAATGACTCAGTGAGCTACCGATCTCTCATTTCATGACTCGGTTACCAACTAATCTCTCATGTTAACTTAAGTATTGTATACTATGGGTATACTATGTATACTTGGTTCTCTTACCCTATTATGAGTATTAAGTGTCTGCGTTTAAGAAATCTATCTGAATATTTGTTACCATATTCATCTGAAATCACATTTCTCAAACTAGGTGACATAGGACAACACAACCAACAGCTTGCAATACTTTGGATAAATATTTTCAACATACTATTCATGTTACTATTCCTAGACGACATACTCATATAATCGAAATACATCCTTCACCCCACTCATATGTTATCTAGAATGGTCTTTACTAATTTTTGTCACTCCACTTGTCTAAGGTTTGACCCTAACCTAGGTTATTGATATAATTTAGTATAGGGAACCACTCATGATGACCTATGGTATATGGGCATTCTCACTCAACCTAAGTCAATTGAATGTGCCTAGTTACCCTAAGTAATTGGGAGTCACTTCTTATGCAAAATAATATCCTTAGCCTGATCTAGAGAGAAACTAAGTTCAAGTCCAGGTTGGAGTAGATCTAGACAAACCAATGCTGAATGGTATTGCAACATGTCAACTGCAACATTGTATCCTCGTGAAGACCCAAGTCTTCATGAAGGTATAGTTTTGTAGTTGGCGTGTGCCAACATCCGACAAAACTACTTCATCATGATTTACACACCTCAAGAGGTCATATCCACTTAATTACCATTGGATTAAGATTCAAATCACAACAACCTTGCATAACCCTAATCCCAATAATCCTTAAGTTTTCAATCCTTATTTGAGTTGATTAAATAATATGAAACCTCATAACCTATGATTTCTTTTATGTTCATTAACTTTTTCTTAACGTGCAATTAATCGAAAATAGAAACAACATCTATCATAAGATTTAATTAATGTGTCTCAACCATTCAAGGAATGTATAAGAACCAAAATAGGTTCTGTTATGAAAGAATTCATAGATATGAAGTCTAAATGGTTATCGAACTCATATACCATTCATTTATTTTGTATCCTTTGAGAGGAGGAGAACCTTCCTCATTATGGTTAAGTATTAGGATTTATCATACCCTTATCCAATTCACACATCTTGATATTTAAACTATACATTCATAACATCATAATATACCATACAAGATTGGGTAAAGAACATCAATACATGCAACTTAGTAAATTACATTCAAGTAAGGGAAATTGTACTAATTCCCATTTATCCAACCTATTCAATAACAACAGAAATAAGGGTCCAATCTAATATGAATGACAACATCAAAGATAGGATTACAAATTTCCTTCATATTATGAACAAGAGAATTGACATAATCAATTAAGTAACTTTTGTCTTTATAATTCATCATGATAAGTACACATTTCATAGGACTATGCATTCATCGACATATTCCATGTCAATAGCATCAAGATCATTTAAGAATACAAATTTTCTTCCTTCAATACATCTCAATAATAAATCAGAATTCTCTATAAATGGTCTAGACTTTTAAGCAACCAATACATCATAAAATTTATTGCCTTCCTTTATCACTTACGAAGTCCATCTGCAAAAATTTCTAGCACGGGTTAGTTCATTAAACTGAGCATGATAAGCACTAAGCATTAAAACAATGCTTTCAACTAACTATTTCATTAAACCAACTCTGCTTTAATGAAATAGTGAGGTCAAGCAGACAAATAAATCATAAGTAGTAACAACCATAGAAGAAGAACAATTAATCAATTTGAATAACATTCAAGGAAATATCATGATGTAATCAAAATCTACAACATGATATCAGATAAATAATGTTCCATCCAATACACTTTTCCTTATCAAATAAAAGTACCTTCTAATTATTTCCTTCACAATTCATCTGAATTTGAAATACAAAAATTAACTTCACTATTTAACCAAAACAAAGTTACCTTTAGAAGTAGGAACCTTCTAACTCAGTTTACAAAATTTCATAAAAAGACACTACAATCGAGCTCATTCCAGCTTCAAAAAGGATTTAGGATAGTATTACTCAATGCACAAAATCTTACATTAGTATTCTATCACAAATATTAAAAACCTTTAACACAAGTCAAGTGAATAAGCAAGTAGCAATGATGACTACTCAAGGCATTAAATAAAGTAGTGTAACTGAACCAAATAAATCTTATGACAAGATTTACCAAAAGGAAGGAGAACAAATATTATAAAATAGTTAAGAACTTCCTTTAAAATTCAGTTAACCCGAATCCCCATACACAACTTCAGAAAAGAGACCACAACACATATCCTCCTATAATTTCTAAAGGGGCAGTGATCAGAACTTACCTAAGAGAATGAAAGAGAAGGAGTTAGATGACATGATCAGAAGCCAATTCCTACATTCTATCACATGGGAATAAGGTCACAAAGGACAATGCAGACCCAATCACTACATCCCCAAACTCCTTTATAAAATAAAACACATATAAGAAGAGATTAAATAGAATGTGTGACTGTTGTGTTTGAAACAAATTTAAGCAAGGTTTCCCATCATGGAAATCCAATGACAGTGATATTATACCCATATTAAAAAGGAGATGCAATGAAAAAGTTGCTAAACACCATACAGGGTAAATACAGTCTCCAACAGTCACTCAAGAATGTCAAAGTTTCAGTCAAAGATCCACAGACTGACCAATTCCTTCAAGATGAAAGTAAAACAATCAGCGAGACAAAATCTCAATCGAATCCTCTCGAGGTGAGAGAAATACATCTTATGAAGGGATAGAGAAGGTTCCATCATGATTCGATTCCAAAGAAGGTGTAACCCAAGATTGACATAGCTTAGCTACATGTGCACAAGCTATCAACAAAATTATTCCCTTCAATCTTACTTAGAGATCAAAGAAATGGAAGATTCTAGAAACCCCTTATTTAGAATTGATTTAGTTAGTTCTAAATCAAGAAACGACAACCACAAGTCTGAATAGCATCCTTAAAGTTTCACGATATCCCAATCAGGAAGGATTTAACAATTTTACTCAAGCAAGATACTCAAGGGATTAACCCAGTTTAGGGATAGATATACAAAACCAACAAAATCTACTTCAACAGGGGAAGTATATAGCACAAAAAATCATTAAGAAATCTCAAACAAAGCTACAAGACCAACCCAACATTGACTCTCACAATGTCCCCAACCAATCAGGACCTCACCTATGTAACCTTTAGTTCAGTACTCAAGAACTTAAGAAGACACAATATAAATATAAGATTAGAAGAAAGACTTCAAACATAGGTATCCCCAACAAGATAGCCTCAAAATCAAAGTGTCCAAGAAACAATTAACCCATAGTTTCCTTAAAAGAACTTAATTCAAGTAACTCAGTTTTTAACTGAAAAGATAAGAGGAATAATAAAACATTCACTCTTGTTTCCATATAAGATGAATCCACAAAAATAGAGATTCCAAACACCCAATAACTACTCAGCTCCCATCGAATACCAAATTCAAAGAATTATTAGATTATATAGTAAGTTCAAGAAGAAAACACTTATTTACTATTTTCTATACGAACTCAACTTACCCAACATGAAGCAAAGCATCAATTTACTGGTAGTTACACAGAAGCTACATTACTTTGAAAAACTAGAGAAGTAGCAAATATATGTAATATTCATGTCTTCTACCAATGAAAATGACAACACAATTCGAAACTTAAAGCCACATTTCATTTCCATAAACCCATTTTGGAACAGATAAGAAAGATTTGTGCATATCATTTCCATAAACCCATTTTCGAACAAATAAGAAAGATTCACACATGCACTTCATTACTCAAATCACCACAAGATTTAAGGTGGTATTCAACATCAAATAAATAGGAAAACAACTCAATGACAACCTTTCCAAGTAGAGATTCCTCAATTAGAGAATAGAAAAAATATTCAAGCATGGAAACCAAATAATCATCACGAAATAAAAATCCATTTATCTCACAAGAGCAAAGTTGTTTTAATGAAGACACTTAGAGAAAAGCAGAGAGACTTAATGGATAGAGCCCATCATGTCTGATAGTGCTTCTATCAATTCAAATAAGATTTCCATTCGAGCCTTCACAACTCCTTCTCCAAATGGAATTACCAACCAAATACTTCCTTCTCAAATGCCTCATATACTTCCATTGGATTGAAAATATTCCAAGGGAGTTAAAAATAGAAACAAAATTAAAATAGAACTGCTGGTTCGAAGAACCAGATAGCTCCATGCAGAGAAAAAATTGGAATGCATGAAAGACCAAACAACTCCCAACAAATCCACTTGCATGGTTTCCAAGGCAGTTTTCTTGCCAAAAATGATGACCATAAATGTCATTAATTTCCAATCTCCCACCTATATCTCCATGCCACCACCATCTAAAGTTGTCGAGTCCAAATTCAAAGACAACATACATTTCTTAAATTTAGAGATGGTGCCAACTAGGATCCACTCTAGTTTCCATGCCTTTGTCAAAATGACAGTACCACAATGTATTAAATTCAAGATCAAATCAAATAAATGACTTAGAAACCATCACCACCATCTCATATTTTCCATGCGACTCCCCTTAGGTCCCTTTCTATCCTTGTATTAGTTTAGGATAGATATCATTAGCTTAGGATCCGACCTTAGGTTAGTTTAGAAAGTATTTACCTTAGGTTTATAAACATTGCCTTAGGTAAATTTTCCATCTTAGGATAGACCATACCCCATACCAATTTAGCATTAGGTAATAGGTTAGAAATAAACTTATAGTTACCTTAGGTTATTTCCAAATCCCCCATTTTGTAAACATACAACTTAGGTTAGGATGCAACAAGATTAGTGTAAACATAGACATAAGGTAGGTCTAGTTTACCTTAGGTTAGAATCTCGTTAGGATAGATCTTAAAGATCTAGGACTTAGGTTATTACCCTTAATAGTCCTAAAGTAGACCTCCATCCTCTTTACACCATTCAACTTCGTGGAGAAATTAGTAAGAAGATCTGAGCACACTACTTAGATCAGAATGCAAAGCAAGAACTTCTAATAAGATCAAAGAATTTGTATAAATACAAGAGTTTAGTCCTTTATTTCATTCAACCTTTGAATGCCAATTTACCATACAAATCAAGTAAGAAGACTTAAAACATACCTTAGATCAATGAAATTGATCAAGTTTTCGTTATTATAAAGAGATCATTTGCAAACAATCATTACCTGTTTATAACCTTTCTTATCTCAACAGAATGAAATCCTTACAAGCAACAACATTTCAGAAAAATGAATCCAAGAACAAAAATAAATTATCCATGGCCAACATGATTTCTAACAATCAAAATAATACACCTTCTTAGGAAAAATCACATGTCAACACTTGTAATGCAAAAGAGGAAAAGTTAACAGCTTTTCCATGTGTATTACACTATTTAAATTTTACCCTAGTTAGTTTCCATTTTATATCAATAACTGGAAATTAAACCAAACAAGCATTAATTAAGACACATCTTTACCACATCATCACAACATGCATTTATCATTTTCACATGTCCACTATAGCACATATTCATAAATTTAAACCATAACATGCATATACATCACAATGTGTCTCCTATGTTACCAATAACTGGGGCATTAAATCATGCCTAAATCAACGTGACTCCACATGTCTAAACCAACCTGACTCTGTCATGCCTAAACTGACCTAACTCCACCATGCCTAAACTGACCTAACTCCATCATACCTAAACCGACCTGACTCCATCATGCCTAATCCACCTATTTTCCATCACAAACACACATAATAACAGAAATTAAAAGCAAATACACCATCCATGATATAAATACCATCATCTATAAATCAAAAAGTCTATGTATACATACATGTGTACATGGATACAAATAAATACAAGTATCTCAACAACTATCATGTACATCCTCACCATCTTCAGTACGCAAGTCAGTATATGATCAAAAATCCCAAAAAACTCTCATGTACATCATCACTATCTTCGGCACACAGGCCGGTATATATATCAAAAATATGTCAAAAATCGATGCATTGATCATAAATGGATATTAATCATCACCCACCAAATATCCATCCATGTCTAATCGGTCTCCTCCATCTACCCTCCAAAGGAGTTCCCCGCTAACCTCCCTCCACCTCATCCTCTTGACCTCATCATTTATCACCCAACCTCACCATCAATTGGGGCATATTTCTGCCCCTCCCGTGGCCTTACCTATGCCACACCTTATTTTTACCCACACCTGACCTCCCATGATGTGACCATCGACCTTGCACACTCACTTTACCTTGCGATGTTGTTACCATATTGTTAGCCTACCAACCATACCTTGCCTTTGGTCATGACCCTTATCCAAAAAAACCTTGACCTTTTGACCTCTTGGATGTACCAAAACCACACCTACAAGTTCCTGCATCTTACCCCATTGTGTGTCCAGACTATATCCTTTACCCTGGATACCGGGCCTCAACAACCCTTGTTTGGATAACCCGATCAACCTTGGACAATGTAGAGTTTAAAATATATTCAACCTGATACTGTGTTGTGATCTCCGCATGTGTGTAAATTTGATTGACACTACCCATTACCCATTTTTACCTCCACCTACCCTACCCACACCTACCTACCTAACCATTGATTATGTGGATACTACCATGTCCTCACTCATTACATCTTGTGATGCAGGTACCTATTTTGCTCAGCCTAATAGCCTTACCTTGCCTATGGCTGTGACCCTAGTCCAAACAAACCTTGACCTTTTGACCTTTTAGATGTACTAAAACCACACCTATGTGTTCCTACATATTACCTCGTTGAGTTCCCAGACCATATCCTTTACCCTGGATACCGAACCTTAACAACCCTTGTTTAGATGACCTTTACAACCCTAGCTAACATAAATTTGTTATGTTGAGAAACCCTTGTATCTCATGGCATTTCAAAATGTGTGCATATGTTTGAATGCTCTACCTAATCACCCACCCTACCTTTTACAATCACCATACCCTCGACCCTCACCTTCTTCACACCTAACCCTATTTTCTCAAACCACCCACCGACTCTCTATTCTTCATCATCGGTGCCTAATTTGAGGGGGATCACTCATGCCCCTATCTAGGGCACCCAAATTCACCTTCTCACCCTAAATTCACATGGGGAAAAAACCAACCACTTTTGTCTCACGCCTACCAATAAAGGCTACCCAAAAAAGGGGGCAAAATGTAGACACCAAAATTGGGTCACACTCCCCTTGGTCCCCTTTCAAATAACCAACTTACACACATTCACCTAACCATGACCCTTATACCCCACATTAACATTAATTTAATTATTTATAATTAAATTAATACCCATCCTCACCCCATTATTAATTTAATTACTTTAATTAAATGAATAGACACCTCACCATAGACCTATTCATAGCATGTTTCCATAAATGAATAAGACTTGGTCCAAACCTAAAAATCAAGGCCTATTATTCCTCTAACCACCTTCCCACTCATAAAAAGGTAACGTCCATTCGGATCCATGGATAAAGGAACGAACCTGATCCAAAAGATGTGAGATCTACCATTTTTAGTAAACCTTGGGAATCCCTAAACCAACGTTGGTCGACCTGGAACTACAGTCGGTTACCATTTATTCACCTTAGCAACATTTTTTTGGGGTTGGATCATTTTGAGATCAAGGGGATAAGAAGAGAACTGCATGTAAGTAGAACCAGAGCCTTTTCAAACCTACAGACATCCATAGCCAGCACTAGGAAAGATCCAGAAGTATTACACTCACGGAAGCATTCCAGAAGCACTACCATGGCACTAAACACCATTCTTCTGATCAACTACTATCACCATTCAACCATCAAACCTACATCATAGTAAGTGTATCTTCTACTAGCATAGTCTATTTCAAGTATAATAGCCTTTGTTACTTTTGTTATCAATTTATACTTTGCATGTTCATTTCCCATCTTCTACCTACTTGTAGACTCAATCATTCCTCTACCCACACCACCAAGTCACCCATTCTCTCCTACTACACACCTTTGAGTATACCAGAGACCTTTACAGACCTCCCTATTCACCCTTCCATCTCTATTTAGCTTCAATTCAATCCCCATAATTAGATCTCATTGAGTTCCTTTCACCCCGACCCTACTAACGCTGGTTACCCATGACCATTGTCGGTCACTTCTAAACCATCATCGGTTACACCCGACCGACATCGCCTCTACATGTTTTACACCTGTGCAACAATACATGAGCCAACCTACCTTCTACCAAGAGACCCAAACAACCCGTAACCCGACCACGACCAATTTTAATACCCCGCCACCACGTACCTTGAGATCCTGACTATATCCTAGCTTCGTTATTTTAGATTTTCTTATTATTATTGAATGAAATACCTAAATCATATCAACTCCAGTAGGATTTTGTTTATTTCTTGCATTAAGTAATTTTAAATAGTGGATTGATAGTCATCTAAGGATTATCACACTTCCTAGATCTAGCACACGCTAGGTAGTCCACTTTCATATATTATTTAACTCTTCTTTTCTGGTCTTGTTTTCTATTTCAGGTAGTTCCTCCAGACCCAAAAGGAAGCTCTCACAACCAAAGATTGGATTGAGAAGTCGAATGCTTGTAACAACCATCGACCGCCAAAGCATAAACAGGTATTCATCCTCATCCCATAACCCTTATCTGTTTCATCTCAATAATGTAAAGAAAATGGTGAAACATATATACCATTTACTTACCTTATGTTTTGGTAATCCATATGGTCATAGACCATAATCATTGGATTTTTGATTAGAGGATAACAATATGGTTTTGACCATATTCAAATGAAACTAATAAGTTAAATAATTAAACTATTCGATTAACAACCCATGCAAGTGAAAAATGTTTGTATTTAATTTAATCTTCGACCGATCTATTTAATACCTCCGGTTGGTTTTCAAGGGAACTAGAGATGGCAAAGTGGTAATTTATTTTCTTGGCCACCATGTGGCACCTATTGAACAAAATTGCATTGACGGTCTTAGGAAACTTGGAGCTTCCTCCAAAGCTACTATGCATACTTTGTATTCTATTTTTATTTTTCATGTTGCAACATTGAGCCCTTTTTCATCCTCTCGAGCTCTATTTATGTATAAACTCGTATAGGGTTTTATTGAGCCATTTCTGTTGAGATTTTTAAGGAGAATAATAATGACATATTTAGTTTTATTAAACTATTTATTATCTTGGTTTATTGGGTTGTTATTATTTGAATCTAGGTCATGTTATTTGGAGATGGTGCAATTACATAGTGAAGAACTATTTTTGGACTTGTTGGAAGTTATTGAGGAAATTTAGAGTAAAAATTTCCAAAATGTTAACTTCCTGAGGCATGGATTTAAACTTATCTCTCTAGTTTAATTTTGAAATGGCTGAGTGACTTTTGAATTATTTTCTTAATGATTGTCTATATTTTAACATGCAAATGTTTAGATCTTTTGATCAGGTATAGTTCCTTATCTCGAGTGCTCAAATATTTATCTATTTAGGCTATCTTATTAGGATTTTTTCCATTAAGATTTATGACTTGTGAATTTTTGGCTTTTGAGTGCATGTTATTCAATAAATTTGATGTGGGTATTTGAATAAATAATATGTTAAGATAGATGGTGTATGAGCATTGTGTTTGTATAAATTGTTGGGAATTTTCCACCTAGATCCTCAAAACATGATAGGGAAAATACCTACCTTGTTTAAGTCATACCTTGACCGAGAGGATGATTTTTAGAACTGGTCATTTGATTAAAGTTGTTTTAACTAAGTTTGCATCATGGTTATTCTATATTCCTGGTTATTTTTGGCCGCATATAAGTTCATTATTCTTTTGGGTGAAATAATATATTCATGTAATCAAAAACTAGGTAAATCACGTCAATATTGTAGTTGCATTATTGTTACAATCATTTAAACTTATCTTAAAATGTGTGAGCTCAAGTTTAGACTTGATGGTTCAAGTTGTTATAACCCTACATGCATGTATATGAGTCGAGGTTTTCACTTCTTCATTTATTTGTCTTATAAGTGGAAAATCATGTCTAACTTATTGAAATTTCTAATATTAAAATATTTAAGTTTAGAAATATCTTTGTACGAGGAGTAGTTGGGTATCTTTGATTGACCTTAAAAGAACTCATATTAGTGATCTCTAAAAGAAATCTCACTCTAAGTTTTGAATTTTGTAAATTCTTTCTTTAAATTAGTTGGTCATGTAGATCTTTTGGATTTTGTTTGATTATCAAATGATTTAACCATTTTAAGAAATAATTGTTTTCAATGAATGAAGAAATGGTGTTTTGTGAAATGCATAATATTTAAATGCCTAGTTTAATTTGGAAATGCAATGTTGTTTTTGGTATATAGAAAATATTCTTTGTTGAGTGATATCTTGTTGTTGGTATGCCTAAGATATCTGATAAATATCCATTTTATGAAATAAACATTTTGACTAGTTCTTAATACATGTGTCTAAGATATTAATAGATTTAACAATTAAAATGTGAAGTCAACAAATATTGTTTAATAGTTAGATGTTGTGCTTAAGTTTAGATTGGGAAATATTAATCTTGAGGAAAGAATTTTCTTCCTTTTTATGATCTCAACAATAACAAACCAGTTGATTATTATGAATGTAATTTTGGGTGTAAATTACTTTTGTCAAATTTTTTGGTGAAAAGGAATATTTTTCATATTAATGTGATTTAACTTTCAAATAAAGTCAATTATGATAGTGACTTTAATAATTTTGAGATGTTGTATGTTTTTTATGATAACAACTTGGTTTATATCATTAGATCACTTTGATATAGTGTATATATTTTTCTAAAAGATAATTGATATGTTATCATTAAATCAAACAATAGATGTTCAATTATTTCATAATGAAACCATTAGGCAGAGAGTTGATAATCCATGTCGCTTATATGAAATAATCATGTATATTATTATTTTATCTTATAGATAACCATATGGATTTGTTATTACAAGGATTTAATTCGACTCATTACATGTATTGTTGCCATGCGATAAATTATTTATCTAATTATAAATATTGATTTAATGTACATTCAGAGTTGGATATGTATTGATTGTAAATAAAAATATGATTTCGCTGGAGTTTTCATAAGGCAGCTAGACTATTGTGTTAATATAAAATTATTGTAATACTTTATGAAATAAGGAGTTATCCTTAATGAGTTCAATAAATACTTTTATTATTTTACTATCTCTTATGAGTTGTAATTATAATTTACGATGTTTACAATAATGGATTATACTTAATAATAATTATAAAGAAAATTGTACTTGAATAAATAATTGTACTTTATAAAAGTAATTAATTTGAAATGTTAAATGAAAATTACTATAAGCATATTAGTGACATCATCATTTAAATGTTTAATTAAATAATTTAAACAAATAACATTGTTTGGACAGTGATATAGAGTTGTGAAATAATTATAATTCTTTGACTTGAATGTAAAGAGACAAATTAAATAATTAAGTTGGTATTTAGTACAATAGTTTGTGGATGATTAGTTATACCTTTATAGTAACAAATTGTTTAAAAAAATAATGACGTCAAAGTACAAAATTACAATACCTTATAAGCTATTAAATTTTTTTGATGCATTTCGGATTATCATTGATATTAAAACTTAATCAAATGGTTAATAAGAATATATTTATCAAGGAGGTAATTAACAATAGTTAACGATAAGGTAGATTTATGACATTATCTAATTAGGATTGGATTGATTATCAATCATAATGAAATGGTTAAAATGAACCTAGTCCTCGATGAAATTCATAAAGTGACACTTTGATTTTGGAAACTTTGAATGATAACGAATAGTAATTTACTAATTACAATGTTGTTAACATATAACTTGAATTAATTTCTTAAATGATGAAAAATACCTTAATTGTATTTGGTATTAAGTAAGCATGAACTCTAAGTCATGAACTTAGGGTTGATTTTAATCTAATTGTGCCATATTAGGATGGATAAGAAGGGTAATAATTAATTCATGACGAGAGTCATTAAGAAATCATTATCTTTCCCCAAGTTGTTCATAATATGGGACTCATTTGCTTAGCGTACACTCAAGTTGAAAGGAGAGACATGGATTTTCGACCTTTTTAAAATGTGGGATAAAATCATTTAACTATCAAGATGTGATTCAAATAATTGTGTAGAGATGACTATGCAGTGATGAGGATTTTTTTCCTTACTTGTGTGTGGTCACAAAACTAAGCATGCAAATCATAGCTTGAAATACTTGTCCTAAGTAGTGTATTGGTTAAATATACCTGACAATTAATCGAGTTCCTAAATAGCGTTGTAAGATTCTAGATGAAACTCAACTAGCTAATTTTCAGGTAGACATATAGGAACTTCATCGGTTCAAAACTTAAAAGAATAGGTAACCAACTCGCATACAAGTTATGCACACTCAAAATATTTATGATAAAAAGGATTAGATATATCCAATTTTCCTTTATAAATACACATGGTTTTGATGTTATCAAATGAATTGTAAACTAGATTACTTGCTGAATTATTATTACTATCATATTAAATAATTGGAGGCTTATAATGGGGTTAAGAGGTTTGTTTTAAAAGAAACAAAATTACTTAATTTGGAGTTGTTATTATTAATGAGTATTTATTTTCTCCACTTTATTTTTATTATCCTACTAGGGATATTCTACCTCAATTAGAATTTCCCGCACTTATGGGATATGTTTTCTTAGGTGTATGCTTGACTAAACTATTCTAGATGTTGGTTACCACTTGAATACACCATTCTATCTATTGGTTACCACTATTCTAGGTGGAGATTGACATGATTCTAGGAGGAGGTTACACATTCACCTCCTATATGTACATCTCTTGCATTATTCTATTTAATCGTACTGATTTGAAGTTATTTCTATGTAATGAAATTATCTCTCTTGTATTTTCATAATTTGTAGTCTTGTATGCTTGTAATGCTTTGTGTTGGAATGATTCACGTATCGTATAATTCAACTATGCATTATTTGAACCAGTAAATTTGTGGTGCTGCTCCAATAAGTTATCGAGAGATGAGTTGATATTGAGATTTTATAGTTATTATTCTACAAATTTATTTTCATTTGAGATCATTATTTGTAATTTTTGGAGTTATTTGGTGTTGATTCTACCTGGTTTGTGGGTATATAGCCTATTTGTAGGTTTCTAAGGTTTACATGCCCGCATAGTGCATATATAGTTCTCGGAGGTTTCTTTTTATAGGACTTAAATCATTGTTCGAAGATCCCTGGAAGACTTATCTGGATCTAGGCATTTTCAGACCTATGAAAGGACTTTTCCCTTTGGTAGTTCTTTTCGCATGTAGTTTCATAATCATAAAGGGCATTTTCTTCCTTGTCAAGAGGCATTTTTAGATCTGCAACAAAGATTCCAACAACCCATACATGCTTTGAAGATCCAACTTGAGTTGTTGTTTTAATTCCTACATTAAAACTATTTACTACACGTAGATCTCGTGAAAATTTCATATCCGGAGTGGATATCTTCTTGATCCAATGTGGTTGTAACCTATGTACCCACCTCCTTATTTTTTTAAAACTATATTTTTAGTAAAAATTTCATTTCAACTTTAGTGTAAATTCATTTAAAATAGGGCTTATTTATGGGAAATAATTATTGTAAAACTTTTGATTTTTAACTTGATATCTAGTGCCGTTTTTACAAAAGTTAAATATTTTTCATTTCCCAAAACATTAGACCTATTAATTTTTGTAAAACACACTTAGTTATAAAGTTATTAAACTATGGTGGGGGAATTATTTATATAGTTTTGGGGGCATACAATGTGTTTCCTCTCTTATTCAGAAATTATTTCTTTCCACACATTTCTTTTTTTTCTACAACTACCACAAATTATCTTTCCACACTCATGGATCTAAGTATAATTAACCTACTTACACCTTTTAACTACCATGAATGGAAATAAAAAAGGACCATTTCAATTAGGAGTAAAGGGTTATACCATATCACAATGGAGTTAGAACCCAATGCTAGTGAAGCTATAGAAAAGCTTAAGTGGTTTAATAAGTGTAAAGAAGCCTTTGGTATTTTGTGTCTTTCAGTGTCTCCTAAACTCCTCTTTCACATAGAGTAAAAAACATCTCCCAACCAAGTGTGGAAAACCTTATAAATCTTGTTTGGAAAATTTGACACTATAAGGGGTCATGGGTTCAAAATAAAACTTATCAGCTTAAGTCCTAACAACTTTAGCACTTGGAATATTTTTTTACCAAGCTCAAGTCCTTATGATTAAAGCTTAAAAGAATGTGGAAAAAATCTAAGGATGAACAACAAGGTCTTGACTACTCTGTCTTTATCTCTACCTTTTATTCTATCAAGAGGGATCTTGGATCCACATGGGTTATGGCATATTTATATGATTTATTGATTATTTGAATAGGGAGAATGACAAGTTAATCCAAATGGGCACTGGAAGTCATCCAAACCTCAAGCCCTCATTGTCGGGAATGGGAAAAAAAATCCTCTAGCAACCAAGAGAAGAAGTACAAGAGAAAGGATCCAGTAAAAGAAAAACAAGATAAATCCACTACCTCTTCCAAGTCAAATAGTCTTCATTAACCCAAGAATATACTAATGTAAAAGAAAAAGATAAAGAGAAACATAAAGGAAATGTAATAGTTACTGATTTGATCCTCATCTACTCCTTTGTGGGTTATTGACCTTGGTGCTTCACACCACATGGGTTCATCACAGGTTAAGTTTTCTTTCTTAGAGCCTTACAACATGTCCTCCATCACTTTGGGTTATGATACTCTAGCCACATTGTCAAGGAGAGGGTCTATTGAAGTCAAATGTGGAACATTCATAAATTGTCTCAGTGTTCCTTCACTTTCAACTAATCTCCTATCATTTTATTAGATGAATCGTATAGGGAAGGGCATGAGAGTCCCATTTGATCTAAATTTAGTTAAGATTAGGGATTTTCATAATGAAACTATAGTAGCAGTGGTAAGGGCAGATCACCATGCTATATTATATATATTCTCACACTTTTCACCTAATGTTTCCCCTACTACATTTCTCACACATTCAGATGGAGTTAACAGATTATGACATGAGTGGTTTGTCCATCTTAACTACCACTACCTTTTGGAACTTAGTTAGCCTGATATGGTTACAAGATTTCCTAGAGTCATTTTCGAAAGGGAATTTATGAGTGCTATGCTCTTGGAAAACACCATGAAGAGAAATTTGACAAGGGAAAAGCTTGGAGAGATTCAGCACCTTTAGAGTTGATTCAAAATGATTTCACAGATGATTTTCCCCATCTTTCTTTCATGAGGGCCAAATATGATCTCACCTTCATAGATAAATTTTCTAGATATACATGGGTCTACTTCCTTAGAAAAAATCTGAAGTTTTTATTACTTTTGGGACTTCAAGGCACCCACTAAGAAACAATCTGGGAAAATTAAAAAAAAAAATTGATTAGATAATGGGAAGTATGTTAGCAATATATTTGAGTAGTTTTGCACCACATATTGTATTGATCTATAATGCACAATTCCTTACACTCCAGAGAACAATGGCGTGGCAAGATGTAAAAATCGGTCTTTTAAAGAGATGGTAAACTATTTGATTCACTCTAAATATTTGACTCCATATTTTTGGGTAGAAGTTATCAATTATTTCTATTATATACAAAATTTGGTTCCCAAAAGCATTAAAAGGTAATTACCTTTGAAGCATTGCAAAATAGGAAATCATAAGTTAAGTGCTTCATGGTCTTTAGATCACCATCGATGACATGCATTCCAAAAAAGAAATGCAAGGAAATGGAGCCTCAATCCAAACCTTACATCTTGTTTGGGTATCTAGAGGGGGTCAAGGGATATCTAATTATCCATCCTACTACTCATGAGTTTTTCATTGAGAGAAGTGTTAAGTTTCAAGAGATTCCCATTGACTCTTTATTTGACCATTATCCATCTACTTTTTCTTCACTCAGTTTTGATGGGTAGTCTGAGGATTCAGATCAACCACAATAGGTTCTTGAGGCATATTCTTCTACTTATTCAAGTTTTGACATTGATTAAAGTAATGAGGATTCATCCTCATCTAATTCTATCCATATTTCAGAGGATGAGGATTTGGCACATGAATTACCCACTTTAGGCCCCCTTTAGGCTAGGAAGACACTTTAGAGTGCAGGAACTTGGGAAGGAGATCCATAAGATTATAGACATACTTGGGAAGACTATTATGGTAGGCCATATGCCTTCTATACTTTAGTGATAGATTTGTAGACATTCCGAGAGGCATCAGGTATACTTGAGTGGGATAGTGTTATGCATGTGTAATATGTTTCTTAATCGGTAATCACACTTGGGATTTGACTTCAATTCCCAAGGGAAGGAAGATGGTTTGATGCCAATGGATATATCAAACCAATTTTTTAGAAAATGAGTTAGTTAAAAAGTACAAATCTCGGTTAGTTAAAAGGGTTTTTATAGGTAGTGACATAGACTACTTAGAGACCTTTGCACTGTAGCCAAGATGACTTCAATTAGACACACTTACTATAGTTGTAACACATGGTTGTAGTGTGCTCCATATGGATGCAAAGTACTTTCTTCATGGAGACATACAAGAGGAGATCGATGTGGAGTAGCCACCTAGGTTTGTTCAGGATTCATCCTTATTTTTCAAACTTAGGAAATACATCTATGGCCTCAAAAAGGCCCCTTTGGATTGGTATGATAAGATGGATTCCTTCCTTCTAACTTCTAGTTTTACTTAGTGTCATTCAAATCATTTGGACCCTAAAATATTGGCTAAGTACCAAGAGGTGTGCGCATAGAGGATCAAGTAGATAAAAGGGCACTCAAGTAAAAGTGCACTAAAAAGGGTTTAAGTTGAACCAAGGCGCATGGAGAAGGTAGAATAAAGGTTTAAAGGATTTATCCATATTTGGCATCATGGAGTCACTTGAGGAAAAATGTGAGGACCCGACTAGGCATGATAAGTGGATAAGGTACCACCTAGAGCCTTGGAGGTAAAGAAAAGGATATTCCATGCAAGGAATATTCCTAGAGGCATCATTACAATTGGTGGAAGGTTTGTAAAGAGGATAAGCATTCACCAATGGAGGACCACATCGATACGTGGCACATAATCTTCTCGGAGAGAATTCATGGTAGTTGATGATGGTCCTATTTAAAGGAGTGCTTTGGATAAGAGTGAGAGTGCAAAGTATAGTGCACAGAGTACAATGTGCAGAGTGAAAAGGAGAGTAATGAAGTGCTGCAGAAATGTTAGGAAATGCTAAGGGTTTGGAGTTCATGGTGCTAGGGTTTAGAGTACTTAGTGCTAGAGGGTTGTAAGGGATACCATTAAGCATATGTATGGGTATTGGGATCTATAACAAGGGATATAATGGGGAAAATCATAGTTAGGATCTTTGATCATATAGGTTTGTAAGAGTTGAGTCTTTGTCATTTGATGAATATGGTCTAAGATGACCCTTTTGAATGTAATATGGCTACTAGAACTCGTTAAATCAATATACATGGATCTATTATATACAACTTACTTATGGGTGTAAACCCTCATGTTATTTGTCTTATCATGACTTAGATCTAGTTTCTTGTACTTCTTACAATGTTTATTATCTTTTGTGATGCATTAATGTGTAGATTTGTTAGTTATATCTTATACCTTTCTAAAGTAGATGAATGTACTTCTATTTCTACAAATAATTCTCCATTAATAGAATAAATTTCTTTCAAAGCTAATATAAAGGAGGGGATTGGTGCCAGTGTGCACCTTGGGTGAGCACCCAATGTATGTTGGATGATAGGTTGACACGCTTGGGGTTAGAAAGAAGTATTGAGGGTAAAATAATGACTACATCTTGGTTCTATTATCGGGACCTCTTTTGAAGCTATTTTGAGATAAATGTGTAATGATGAAACGTTTGACCTTGGAAAGTGTTGAGACCCAACTTAAAATCATGAAGGATGAGTTTTCTCAAAGGTATAGTCTTTGGATCTCGAGTTTGATGTAATAACATTGGTGGAGGAGAACCTATATCATGAACTCTATGAGACATTCTTCTGTTGTTTCCCAATAGAGTTATATGAATGGCTATCAACATATGCATCAATGATAAGTTAGTACTATAGACCTCGTGTTTGGACCTAGGAGGAATATTAGTGATTACATGATGTCGATCTAACCTAGACCCATGTTGTTTATCACTAGTGGAATAGAGTGTTGACTAGTTATACCCTAGAATATGTTATTTCTACATATTATTCTTCCCGAGATTACTAATTTTGAGTTTTTGAGGGATCCTAGAGGAACATTCTTACATGTTATTCCACTTTCTATCAAGATCTCATTCATTACTTTGAGTTTGGAATCCTTTCCCATGGTTGGGTAAATTCCTACTAAGCATAGGGTGTAGAAGATAATGTTGTAGAAGGATGATTGACCTTGTGAGAAATGGAGAGAGAGGAGAGGTGGCTCAAGTATAATGAAGCATGGGAGATGGAGTTGGCAAGACAATGCGAAGCTGCAGGAGTGATGGATTTATGGAGGTAGATGTTACGGGAAGGATTTGAGGTTCGTGCGGAGGACATAGAACCTAAGTAGCTTAAGCTACCCCATCTTGGAAAGCATGGAAGAGAAACCCCTCAGCTTTCTCGGAGAGAGCTTGTCATAAGAAGAAAATATAATATTTGTAGGCACACATTTTAACCCACATGGTGACCGGACCTTACGCTTAGGTTTTTAGTTCCTGAGCTAAGTGTTGATAATCTAGTTGGTATCAATATTTATAGTTGAGCGACACCTAAGAGGTATAATTTATCATTTAGTACATCTATGGCTGCATAAGTCATTCCTGTTGTTGGGGGTATTTTGTCTTACACAACATTTGGGCAAGGGTGGGATCACAAGGTTTGAGTATCACATGTGGAACCGGAATGTGAAACACATCTGGGAGTGGTTCTTTATAACATACTATCGGTGTGTAGTTTAGCACGATGGTGGGTCCCAAGGTGGAACTGTGTTAGGCCCCTTTCCTATGACAGGAGGAGGATCTCGGTGGATCTAGAGTAGTTGGAATTATTAGATCTAGTGGGTCTAGTGGTGGAGGTAACATCGGAGGGAATCAAGGTCCTAGATCTACCGGAAAAGGTCCACAACACCATTTAAAAACATTTTATGAGATGTCACTCTAATTACCTGATTACAAAGGCATTGAGGATGTTGTAGAACATGTAAACAAGTGCGAGTTACTATGGCACGTGAAGGGAATCACTTCCTCATAGTGGAAATATAGTACGTTTTCAACCACATTGCAAGGACATGTGCATAGCTGGTACATGAAGTATGAACCACACCAGAAAGTGGTGGATTACATTGCACTACATAATGCATTTTTGGAAGAGTTCCACATACCTGAGTTTGAATAGAAAAGCATCAATGTGTTGAAGGAGATTCAACAAGGAATGGTGGAGAGTGTACGATAGTATGACATGTGTTTTAAGACTCTCCTATCTAAGTTATATTATGACATTCACCCTTCACAACATGCTCAGTAGTTTTTCGAAGGACTGATCACACCATTCAGAAGGGCACTCTCAAATAAGACTTTCACAGATCTACGTGAGGCCTTGGAGGCTTCTGTTATCTAAAATTCACCCCTCAAGGTAATTTTGGTAACATGCATTAAATTCTTTAGTTCTGAGCCAGTAGAATTGATTCAAGGTCAAAAATCATGTTTTTCGGGGTCCCCTTGGCTTCTCTCTAACTTTCCCCATCTAGGAAAAAACCCAAGAAGTTAGAGAAAATTGGAAAAAATACAAAAATGGGCTCATTTTGGTGTTTTGAAAAATTAGACATTTTTGTCCTAAGGACGGTCCACAGACAATTGGGACACAAAAATATGATTTTTCCGCAAGTCGGTGCATTATAGGTGGCATGGAGAAATGTATCCGGATGGTTGGGAAAAAAATACACGCGAGACGTGTAAAGGTAAAAAAGCCGCAAAAGGAACCATACATTGTAGAGAATGTAGAGGTGAACGACTCTCATGTCTTGGTTAACGGCAGATGTGTGGGGATAAGGAAGCTCAATTGGGTGATGTGAAGATTTTTTCTAGGATATCTAGGATAAAGCGGACCCAATTTTTCTCGCAAAAAAAAGCTGTAATGAAGAGAAAAAGTCAATGTTTGACCCCCAAACTTCAAACGGCCATAACTTTTAACTCGAGCTCGATTTTCATAAAATTGGACTTTCTAGAATGAGCACGACGTCCTCTGGATTTCTTAATTTTGATGAGGGTAGATATATTAAAATAAAAGAAACATATTCAGCTCTAGTCAATTAATGCTCATTCCCATCAAATGATAGAAAATGCCTAGTAGACCCAAAATAGCTGCTCACACTCAGAAGGCCATAACTTTTGCATTTCTCAATGAAATCACACGAAATTGGTACCGTTGGAATTATGGCTCCAAGAAAAATTCACAACAATAAAAAAATTCCATATTTTATGAAAGATCAATAGATATTTTGCAGAAAATGTGGCCAAGTTTAGAATAGTGTTTTATTTGGTAGTTGGACACCTTCAATGAAGCATGGGCTACCATATTTCACTGTTGCAAGTCATGGGACAATATGGGGAGCCTTTTTGCAAGCAACAAAATATCATTTCACTCCATTTAATACCTCTTACAAGTGGTTAAAGGACAGATTTTGGGATTTCCATTTTCCCTCTCTCTCTCTCTCTTCTTATTTTTCTATAAATTGGAGTGTTGGGCTCATTGTAAAAGGGGGGAGTTTTATTGTAACAAATCTCTATCAAAATTGCTTTGTGAAGCCAATGTGTTGCAGGCCCTTGTAGTGGACTCCTTACATGGTGATCCAGGCCCTTATCTTGTAATAGATTGAATTGTGCATATCATGAAGCAATAAAATACAAGTTTGTGGATGCATCTTCCCCTATTTGTATTTGTTTACACTCTTCTTGCCCTTTCAACCTTCATTACAAGAATATTGTGTCTATTTTTATGCTCTTGCAAGGATCCATTATCATTGTGTATGTTTGAGATGTTGTTGTGAATGCATTTTGCTAGATTGTGGAGAACTGTTATCACCCCTTCTAGTGTGCACTTTGCTTCTGTATCTCACACATTGGAAGACTACCCTCACTCCCTCCTTTTCTGGTGTATCACCAATTTAGTGTAGGTTTTCATTTTCATGCATTCTCTCTCCTTGGTCCCTTGGAAAGTTAGATTAGGAAAGATAGTTTTTCTTGCATTAGAGTAGATTGTGGCGGGTAGTTTAGAGTAACAACTAGATTTCACCGGAGGTTTATTTCAAGTAGCAAGTCCCACAACTTGGAGATAGTACCCATGTTATCTAATCACACCATGAGCTCAAGTATATGCACTTGTGTAAACATAAGGATGTTGTGCTTCGGTGATAATAGCTTCCTTGTGTGCAGAGGTAGTAGGAAGCATTTTTATCGAGTTATTTCATTCCTAGAAGCCCAAATTACCGTAATGACAAAATAGATGGAGAAATTATCTACAAACTTAGCTCATGAGACTCACACTGGGTTATGGTGTATGGATTATGAGGTAGAAGGGAATAGAAAGGAAACTTTTCCTCAGAGATCAGTACATGCAGTGATGATAGACTTTGAGATTTTCCATGGAGATCATGATGCAAGTAGGTTTTTTCATCAAAGCGGTGCGTAATCTGTAAGAATGTGTCTGGCTATTTGAAAATTTTTACCTCTACTACTCATGACACCAAGGATTGTAGATTGATTGACCAAATACATGTAGCCATTGATACTGGTGTGCACTAGAATAGTATTGTAAGTAGTTTCAAAGATGAGGGCCATCATTATGAAGGATGAGTAGATAGAGGGAATCGTGGAAGAGGCATTCATAGAGGATTTAGAGTTCATGGCAATTGTGGAGGAGAGGAAGTGAGTTTCCCTGTGGAGATTATTACAACTATGGGTCTACAAAATACTATAAGTGTGAATGCCCCAATCTAATACAAATGTACTTGGTGTGGAAAGAAGAAAAAGTATGAGGAATTCTCGAATAATTTGAACACATGAGCCAAAATCGGTGGAAGGATAAGGGTGTTGGGATGGTAAGTGTGACAAAAGTTGACTCACAAAGTGGATGCCAAGAATGGCACGTGATTTAAAGTTAGAACTTGTACTAGTGACAATGCAAGAAGCTTCACATGTCGTGAGATACCCAAGTAGAGGCCACGATTATAAGAGAAGAAGTGGTACATGGGAATTATCCAAACCCTACGCATCATAAGGAATTCTATCAAGATACCATGGACGTAATTAGAAGTCTTCAAGGGGAAATTTAGTGTCTAAAAGAGAAATCCAGGAAGTTGGAGCAAAAGAAAAGTGTTGAGGTCCCTCAGTCAGATATAGATGATGTCAGAGAGGTGTGTAAGATGTTGTGCCAAGAGAATATCATTCCTCTATTAGGATAATGGTTGAGAGATAAAGTACCAAGCGCTAGAGGAGAGCATGAGAGGTAGGTTTTTCATGCTAACCTTCCTCCCCATAACCTTGAATATGATAAGGAGATTACCTTGAATGCATTTATTGATGGATGGCTCCTTAATAATATTCGATTTACACTTAGTGTGGAAGTTAATTTTCTCACCATGATGCATGGAATAAAATGGGAAGGCCCCCATTATATCCATCTTCTAATGTGCTATACATGGTTAAAAAAACAAAGGTAATGCCCATTGGTGTTTTAAAGGATGTTGCTATCACTTTCCAAGGGAGAAATTCACTAGAGACTTTGAAGTCTTGGTGCTTCCTGAGGTAGAAATTTTTTTGGCATTACTTGGGCACCTCTAGTGCTATAAGAATAATGTTGACTTACGTTTCAATAAGGGGAATATAAGTTTTGAGAACAAGGAGTAACATATTATCATCCCTTTGTGAGATGGAAATTCGGTTCCCTATACCGATCCCTTAGGAGAAGAATACCTAGACCGAATCTATGTGTGCACTATCGGGGACCCGAATGTTGTGCAACTAACAAAAGTAGGATTTATTCAATTGGAAGACACTCAATCTATAAGTGATACAACTAGTGTGACATGTGAAAATAGGGTGCACGAGACATATGAGTTAGTTGGAAGGCATTTAAGAGGCTCTGTGAAAAGAGTAACAAAGGTGCACTCAATCAGGCACCTAAGAGGAAAGAAGTTTCCAAGTTACACTAGGGGAGCCAACCCCGATGTTTTCCTACGAGTAATGGAGACCCAATGGAGATGTGAGATTAAAATAAGAAGGATACTTAGTTATACCTTGATTAGGATCACAACATTTTTTTGGGATACCTATCATGATAACCTTCTAGAGTGGCATGAGGTGAGGATCACATTCTCTGTTATGTTTCTCTAAAGCAATGCACCTACTTTTATACAAGATTATCATGAGAAGGAACCTAACTCATTTCACGTCTAGGCATGTGAGAAGGCATGGATGGAAGGCACGAAGCATTGCATGCATATTTATGGGTATATAATATTTATTGTAAGTTATAATACTATGCGTGTGCATGTTACATTCATGCCGACATGCGTCGTCAGACAGAAATTGGTAGGAGTTGACAACTAATTTCCTTCAAGTTTTTGAGTATTGGAGTACTAAACCATTGCTAAATGAAGCACTACATGTTGTTAATTGCCTAATTATGGAAGATAGTACCATGGTGGAGGACAGAGTAATGGAATTTTGGGTGAACCTAACTTGGAAGCACACTTTTATGAGGAAGAATCAGAGGAGTTATAGCTTGAGCGTGTATGCATGAAAAAAGAGAAAGGAAAATTGGTCTACGTAACAGATGGTGAAGAGGAGGAAAAATTAGATATTCACCATACTGTGGGCACACACGAGGTTATGGATAGTGATAATGAGCAATCATGCACCTACCATGAACCCCGAAAAATAATAAGGTTAACATTGGTTCGAGGTGAAACCTAAGGAGGTTATTCTGGAGATTATTGAATAGAAAAGGAGGTTTGAAATATCATCTATATATTTCAAAAATTTAAGGATTTTTTCCATGGGGGTACCATGAGATTAAAGGAGCACACCACTCATTGGGAGAGATAAAGATCAAGTTCAAGGAAGGCCCATGCCTAATTCGTAAGAGACTTTATCGAATGAATCGAATCTGCGCATCAAAGTCAAGGAGGAGATTGACAAGATGATCGCATCGGGATCATTAAGGATGCTAAAGAATTAGAATGGATGATTCCAATTGTCATCGAAATTAATAAGGATGGAAGGATAATAATTTGTGTTGATTACAAGGATTTGAATGCGGTATGTGTTATCTACCCTTTTCCAACCCCCTTCATTGAAGATATCCTGGAAGGAGTAGCGGGAGCAACATCTATTCTTTCATAGATGGATTCTCAAGATATCATCAGGTTAGAATTGCAAAGGAGGACCAAGAAAAGATAACTTTCACCACTAAATGGGGAAGTTTTTCCTACATGGTCATGCCTTTTTTTTGAAGAATGCACTGCTTATTTTTTTGCCGATTGTGGTTCAAGCGTTTCAAGACTTCATCCATAAGTTTCTACAAGTCTACTTGGATGATTGGACAGTATATGGATTATTGAGGGACCATTTTGAAAATCTAAGGGTAATATTTGAGAGGTGCTAACAGTTGAGTATATCCCTCAACATTAAGAAATGTGTTCTCGCTACTCCATTTGGAACCTTATTAGGGCATATCATATATAAGGAAGGATTGTTAGTGGATCTTGCTGAAGTTATTGTTGGTTTTGGATTATGGGAACTTACCAACCAGAGTGCGGTATGTGGATTCCTTGGGCATATGGGCTATTACCAGAAATTTATCAAGGGGTATGACAAGATCGCCATACCATTGGAAAAGTTGTTGAATCACAAAAGTACATTTCATTGGGGAGAGGCGCAATAGATGGAATTTGACACATTAAAGAAAAGGATTATCACCGCACACATATTACAATTTTCCTCTTGGGATAAGCCATTCCATATACGATTTAATTCTTTAGGGATGATGATTTGAGAAATATTAGCACAACCTAGAAAGGGAGTTGTTGACCACCCTTGTGCTTTGCTAGTAGGAATATAACCTCAAAGATAATGTAAACTATAATACTAAGCACGAGACATTGTTAATGATCTACGTGCTGTAAAAATTAAGGTAGTATTTGTTTGAAACACCCTTTATATTCTACATGGACCACATGAAAGTTAAGTACTTAGTAAACAATCCCGTTCTACAAGGGCGCATATACAGGTGGGTCCTACTATTTCAAGAGTTTACAGTTTTTGTAAAACTGGGTAAGATTAATTTTGGGGCTTGATCATTTATCAAGGATAGAATTAGGAGAGGATGCATAGAGCATTAAGGATAAAATGTCAAATGCATAACTATTCAGATGGCAATGCACGCCCTCGACCTAGAAGATATTGCAGTGTTTCTCAAAACGGCTATGACACCGGAGGGAATGAAGACTTTGGAAAGGATGTAGTTAGCCATACATGTTGCGCCCTACATGTTAATTAGTGGAGAGTTATATAAGCTAGGTCATGATGAGGTTTTACACTCATGCATGTTAGAACATGAGAGTGTTGCAATCATGGAGGGAACACATGGTGGAATTGTAGGAGGACACTATACAGGGGAATACAACCACACACAAGATCCTTCTACCAAGTTTTTGCTGGGAAATGGGTTACAAAGATTGCATCAAGTATTGTAAGGCTTGTGACCACTTCTAGTGCCTTGGTAAACCGGGAAAAAATATGAAATGCCATTAAGACTGATTTCCAATGCAAATCCATTCGAGAAATGTGAAATTGAATTTTTAGGCATGATTTATCCATCCATGTGAAGGAAAATTTTATGCTATATCATTACATACATAGATTACCTTACAAGGTGGTCCGAAGTGGTTCCTATAAGGGATTGAACAACAATAACAACATCTAGGTTATTATGGGAGAATCTAATCATCGAGATATGGATGCCTACTAAGATTAACAAGTGATGAGGGTACCCATTTCTTATATGATATAGTTTGAATATTATTGGTAGAATTTATGGCGGCCCATCACAAGACTACCCCTTATCACCCACAAGCTAATGAGACTACCGAGGCAATTATTTTTTTAGAATCATACATTAACCAATATTTGTGATGTGGGAAGAAAGGATTGGGATGAATTTTTTTTTAATGTGTTATGGTCGATCGATTTGACTTATAAGATACTAAACAAGGCCACACATTTTCAATTGTTTTTTGGTTCGAAGCTATGTTACCTTATGAATTCATGTTACCATCATTGTGTCTCGCATGCGGGAGGGTTAGATGATTAGTAAGTGCTTGTGGAGAGGAGTGATAAGTTTATGCAGTTGGATGATAGGTGGTCTATTGCTCGATGAAGTCGAAAACAAAAAAATCCAAGAAGAAGGCATGGCATGATAGACACATTAAGAACAAGTAGTTTGAGGTTGGGAAGATGGATCTCTTGTATGATTCCAAGTTTCTAAACCATCCCGGGAAATTCAATGTGCATTGGTTGGGCTTGTACATTATATCCTATATACTTGATTCAGATTTCCAATTACAAGTGTTGGATGGAACACGGTTGCTAGGAAATTTCAATGGGAGTAGGCTGAAGCCCTACTATAAATAATTCTTCTTTGTGTTTGTAAATAAGGCAGTATTGCTAGTTAGTCTAGTATTTACTTAGATGCAGTTTATGTTCTTTGTGTTTCCCTTTCTTGTTGCTTTGGTTTGTATGCATTGACATGCTAGTAACCACTTATTATTTTCAAAGAAATTCTTTACACAAAGGACCGCGCACCCATTCTTATGTGTGGTGGAGTGATATGACAAGTGCTAGAAGATATGGTTGTGGATGGCTCAAGGTTGAGAAATCAAAATTACGGATTGGAAGATCACACGTAGAAGAGGTGAACATAAGGGAAGGATGGTGTCAAAAGGCTTTATAGAAACCATGTACAAGAATGAAAAATGTAGGAACAACATGAGGTAGGTGATGTCAAGAACCAGGATTAGGACACAAAGGAAGAATTCCTTTGACGTTGTACGTGTACACGTAAGGATATGTGGTCAGTAAGGGGTTTTGTGCGCCTAAAGGTTGCTAAAGATTTTTTCATAGAATTGAGCGGGGAGGGAAAGTGTTGAAGGTTGGAATTGGAAAAATCCACCTTTATTGTGAAATTACGTTAGTAGGTGGCATGACATTTATTACAGAGAAAAGAAAAATTTATAAATAGAAGATCAAGGTGTGTTATTTCCTATCTTGTGTTTTAAGTTATCAAAGATCTTTTGCAAACTAGGGAATCCTTACGAAGAAGGTTTGAGAAGAGTTGTGAAGATTTGCGTGTATAGCTAGTTTGATCAGTGAACCAAAATTGAAAGGAATACATGGGCTTAAGTAGAGAAGGTTGTGTGGAAGAATCCCATGGGTGTTACGCTATCTTGTGGAAAATGGGTTTCCCAAGTTAGGGTTGCATAACTAGGGCACGGGGTTTGAAGAAATTTTCACAAAGGAGTGAAGCTACGAATTTGAGAAGAGCTAGGACTAGGAAAGAGGAAGAATTTTTAGGGACCGATGAAGGAATGGCACCAAGGAGAGTAGAAAATGTTTCACCGAAGAATGGTAAGGGAAGGGGAAAACAAGTCATTTCTACCAGTTTCAATGAAGAATGGTACGCAGAAATGCAGTACCCAGATGACATATTACTTAGTAAAGAATGGGTGTCTAATGTTAGGAAGATGACCGTCAGTGATTACAACCATCGAATGAGCAAAAAATAAATTAAATGATACTAGAACCTATTTTTCCTACGAGAGAAGAGGACACCAGACGGAATGCCTATCAATGACAAAGAAGTGAAGGTGAAAATGGAGAAGGATGGATTATCGTAACCGTGTGAGTTTCCTATTTCGAAATATTGAGTGATTATACCAATGGTTAATTTTACACGTGCATGAAGACAAATTCTATTTCACAGGTCAAAAGATGCACATAACCCCTAGCCAATATCCACGTTCACCAACCTTATCTCGTGAAGGAGATTCATTGGACTATAATTTGGAATACAAAGAAGCCATTAAGGATCTTTGTTGAGTATTATGAATACAAGAAGGGTTCATGCTACTTTGACATTTCTATAACAATTGTCCGATGATGAGGATGGTCATGCACTTGATCACAAAGCTAAATGGGCAAGAGAGATGGACACAAATCAACAAGGCCTTGTTGAATTTATGTCGCAAGATCCCAAAGGGGACCATCTATAACCTCTCAACTTTTATGATAGAGGAGATCATAAACACTTGCTCATGATGGGGAGAAGATCATGTCCGGTAATGTCCTCCCAAACATTGTCTTTTCAGATTTTGGAGTGCCCAAAGGGCTAGATAATTTTATTTGGGAATACTCAGATGAGAACCCCTCCCTGCCAAGAGGTTTAAATAGTATACTTGTGACACCATGATGGTTGCTCATAAGGCACACCTAGAAAAGTGGTATAAATGGATGTGCAACATACTTAGGGATGAATGGAGAATACTCAAGTAGTTTCCTTCACTTGTGCAAGGAGAGGTTGAGTTCACCATATACTAGCATTTTTGTATCGGTAGATTTACTTTGATAAATGGCACCAAGAGTCCTTGGTGTAAGTTTCCTTTCTCCTTCACGGTGTAATACTTCTAGGTTAGGGTCAATTGTTTCAAAGAGGTGAAGAAACTCATGTTTGATCTAAGTGTAGTAGATCAAGACTACCACAATCTACACACAAAGTTAATTTACCCTAAGAATCATGCCTATGTGGAGAGGTATGTCTTGCATGACATGCACATGTTAAAACTAGTAACATTACCTGTTACGGGAGGACAATAATGAGGCTTTATTTGCACATAATGCCTAAGTATGAAAAGGGAACTTATGTTGAAGATGATGTCTCCATTCCCAAGGAGCCCACCCTATGGGAAAATATTGTTCTAAGGAAAAGAAACATAGGAGAGAATCCCGAGAAAAAGGTGTCAAGTGCATGCACGAGACGGGGCACGAGATTCAAGTGCGTGCATAATTACTTATGTCTACCGAAAGAGGTATCCCATGATAAAAGAGTCACCGTAGAAGAAAGAGTCACCAAATAAGAAAGATTCACCGTAGAAGGAAGATTGGTCAGTAAGGGGAGAGTCACCCGAGAAATAAGAAAGAGAGAAGACCCTCAATTAGAGTCACCAAGAAGGAAGAATTGGAGGGTGACAAAAAGGTTAAACTCAAGCAAAACATAAAACATAGAGGGCAAAAAGGGTGATGAAGATAATGAAGAGCGTGACAAGTCTTAGAATCATCCTATGTATGATGCACATGCGTCAGATGAAGAAGGAAATGAAGAGAAGGATGAGAATGAGGAAGGCACTCATGAAAAAGGGGGAGCGAGGAAGTAAACATGAAGGATAAGCATACCCGAGCTGACCAATAAGCATAAGAATAATAATATAGAGAGGGAAGTGACAAGAATCATCAAACAGTTAGTGGAGCACAAATTCGAGCGAAGTACCAAAGAAGTGCTAAAGGAAACCAAGGAGAACGAAAGTGTAGGAAAGGAGTATGGGAGCATGGGTGGAGACCCCAGCTTAGCAATAAGCTTCTCAAAGGTAGCACACATAGGTGGAAAGGGCATAGTAGTGGCACAAGATAAAGAGATGAATTACATTAATGATCCAAACAAGATTGAATGCATGCGCTTGTAAAGTACCATGCCCAAAACCAACTTCTCTTTTGTTCTTCTTTTTTTATAAATAAGTTGTGTACCTATGCACAAGTAAAATGATATCTTGGGCTTTTGAGTATCACATTGATGAACTTGAGTTTGAGGTAAATCAAGATGCATTAATGAAGATACCAGATACCAAGGAAGTAAACCCTCTAGTAAATGCCCAACAATTTTCTGATGAGTAAGTTTGCAATGCGCTCAACAAAGCATCAATGGAGTTGGAGGCAAGACTCTTTAGTAGAAACAACATGATAATTGTTTTGAAGGAAGATTTGTAGAAAATGAATGAGGAGATCATTGAGTAGGACAAATAAATAAAACATAAGGAATTGAATAGTGCATAATTAAGGTGTGATATGTAGAATGAAAAGGAAAAGTTTTGTGAAGTACATAAGAAGATATAAGCCATTTTAGACATCATTATCTTGAAGCACCTAGACCTTCCCCTCCTAAGTATAAATATGAGTCAACCATGCACTGGTTGGAAGACTTAACCTACATCCTCACCATGGAAAGGTGAAAACTTGCATTAGAGTTAGTGGAGGAGCTAATGGCATGCTATAAGGAGGAGGAAAATTTTAAGATTGGGGAGACAGGTGAGTTATTACTCTGAGCTCCTTTCCTTAGTAAAGACCAACGCATAGCTGGCCGAAGTCATGTATGACAACCGTGGCAATTGAGATAGGGTAACAAGCATATTGGTTGCTACACATGAGGTAGATCTAAATTAATTTTAGGAAAATAACAAAGGCAATAGAGTGGAGCATGAGAAGATCCTAACCAAATTTGAGAAGAAGTTGGAATCAATTGAAACCTTACAAGGTTTGATTAAATATAATCTAAAGTAAATGTACCCCAAGTCTTTCACGGGATGGATGCGTAGGAAACCTTATCAAGTAGTTGGAAAGAATTGTAGATACACTGAAAGATAAGAGTGGGAACTTAGTTTTGATGAAGTAAGTGCATTGGTGGGTGACCTACTTCAGTAGGCATAAGGAGAAGTAGATGCTTGGGAGAAGATTGAGGCATCCATAAAGAATGAGTTCCCACTCCTCATGCAGCAGTAACATATTCTTCTATTCTTCCATTCTTCCATTTTGTAATTGTTTTAATTCCACTATTCCTTATTATTTGAGGAAGCTGAATGTTTTTGAGGATAGAGGACATGCATAGTGTGGGATGATATTGGACCCTAAAATATTTGTTAAGTACTAAGAGGTGTGCACATTCGGGATCAATAGATAGAAGGGTGCTCAAGGAAAAGTGCATAGAAAAAAGGGTTTAAGAAGGGTTTAAGTGGAACAAGGGTTTAAAGGACTTAGCCATATTTGACATCATGGAGTGACTTGAGGAAAAATGTGAGGACTCAACTACACGTGATAAGTGGATAAGGTGCCACCTAGCACCTTAGAGGTCAGAAAAATATATTCCACACAAGGAATATTCCCGGAGGCATTATTATAGTTGGTGGAAGGTTTACAAAAAGGATAAGCATTCGCCAATGGAGGACCACATCATCAACACTTGGAACACGACATTCTCGGAGATAAGTCATGGTAGTGGATGATGGTCCTATTTAAAGGAGTTCTTGGGACGGGAACAAGAATGTAGAGTATAGTGAGCAGAGTACATTGTGCAAAGTATAGTGTGCAAAGTGCAAAGGGAATAGAAAAAGAAGGAGGGTAACAAAGTGCTACATAAATGTTAGGAAATGCTAAGGGTTTGGAGTTCATAGTGCTAGGGTTTAGAGTACTTAGTGTTAGAGTGTTGTAAGGGATACCATTAAGCATATGTATGGGTACTAGGATCTGTAATAAGGGATATAATGGGGAAAAGCATAGTTAGGTTGTTTGATCGAGATAGGTTTTCAATAGTTAAGTCTCTGTCATTTGATGAATATGGTATGAGATGACCATTTTTAATATAATGTGGCTACCAAAACTCTGTTAAATCAATATGAATGAATCTATTATTTAAAACTTTCTTATGGATGTAAACCCTCAGCTTATTTGGCTTATCATGACTTAGATTTGGTTTATTGTACTTCTTACAATGTTTATTAGCTTGTGTGATGCATTAATGTGTATATATTTTAGTTATCTCTTATGCCTTTCTAAATTAGATGAATGTATTTTTGTTTCTGCAAATAATCTTCCATTAATGGTATAAATCTCTTACAAAGCTAATATAAAGGAGGGACTCGGCACCCATGTGTACCTGAGGGTGAGCACCTAGTGTATGCTCAATAATAGAATGGTGTTTTGGGGTTAGAAATAAGTATTGAGGGTAAAATAATGACTACAAGAACCTAATGTATATTTATTATAGCGGTGGGATAATTCATTATCGAGCCAATCTTTGGTACTTTATGTTAATGAACTTTTGATCACTTGGATTACTTCATCAACTATCTTGGAAATGAAGATAACTCTTCAGATAGATTCATGATGACCTGAATTGGGTCTCTTGCACTACTTGCTTGGCATTGAGATCACTGTCGATTCAGGATTTCACTTGTACATCCTAAGTAATCTCTTGATATTTTGGCTAGGTTTCGAGATGGATAACGGCAAGCCATCTTTGATTCATTTCTTATCTAGAGTTGAGCTTGAGGCCGATTGTTCCAAACCCTTGGTTGACATCGAAAACTTATTTACAACTATCTTTACTTGATTCACACATGACCTTATCTCTCCTATGCCATTGGTATTGTTTCGAGGTACATGCAAGAACCTCATGAGTTACATTGGAAAAAAACTAAGAGGATTTTTCACTACATTCATGGCTCACACTGAGATATGGGATTCACTACAGGCTAGTTCAAAAATTGACTTGGCACTGTCTACTTAGGCTCGAGATTGGGTTGGTGACACCGATTTTCGTAAGTCCACTTCAAGTTATATTTTCTCATTGAGTTTTGTATCTATCATTTAGTTGAGCAAGAAGAATAATGTTCTTTCTCTATCATCCACGTAGGTAGATTAAAAGAGAGTTGTTAATGCAACTACTAAGGATATTTGGCTTGAGGGATTCTTTCGAGCTTAGCATCCATATCGGAAGTCTACAATCATATTTTGTGATAACTAGAGCACCATTCGGATATACAAGAATCTGGTCCTTCATCGATGACCAAAGACATTGAGATTAACATGTACTTCATTCGGGATCTCATTCATGAGTAGGTCATCAATTTTATATTCTCATCGAGTCTTCAAAGTAGGTTCTTTGACATCTTCACCAAAACTATCATTGAGAGAAAGTGCATTCATCTATGACATCTTCTTGGGGTGTGGTGTACATCACCAATGTCATCATCTTTAGGGGGCTTCTAGCCTCTTTACTTATTCATGTCTCTCTTTGGGTGGAATTTTCCCACCAATCTTTCTCCTTTTACTCTATCTTATGATAGATTTCAATATACGTGTGTACCTCATCAATCTTTATTGTTGGGACCCACATTCATTTTCACTTCCCACCTAATTTGTGCTTATGGGGGTGTTAATGTAGAATTCATTTTCATCACTTTGTTTTTATTATCCTACTCGGGATATTCCACCTCAATTAGATTTTACCTACACTTATGGGATATGCTTTCTTAGGTGTACACTTGACTACACTATTCTAGGTTCTAGTTACCACCTTAATACACAATTCTAGGTGTTCATTACCACTATTCTAGGTGGATATTGTCATTATTCTAGGTGGAGGTTAAACATTCACCTCCTATATGCACATCTATTACATTATTCTATTTGATCGTATTGATTTGGATCTCTTTTCGTGTTATTACAATTATCTCTCTTATATTTTCATAATTTACAATAGTGTATGTTTGCATTGTTTTGTCTTGGAACAATTCACGTCTCACATCATTAACTGTGTATTCTTAAAACCAAGTAGATCCTTGGAGATTATCCAATAGTTATAACATTATGTGTTACAAATATGGGACCTTAAATTCCTCATGATCTTTTGTAATCGAATAATTAAACTGGGACGCAACTCACATATCCTTCTTTGCATTAATATATCCCCTTGGCGAATTAAATGCTATCAAAATCCACCTTCTAATATTTTCCTCTTAGCTAGTTATTTTCTATTTGTTTATCTCCATGTCAATCCCTCCCCCTTTCTCCATCTCCCCTCATATCTTAATTTTAGATCTTCCTTATTGAAGTCACGTGCAATCTTGGTGTGGCGTTATTTTGAAGTGACACTTGTATCATGTGAATACTAAAGGACTGTAGCAAGGATATGCTATGAAATTTTCTCTTCATCTTCAATCATTTTACTTTATTTCAAATCCTCGACTTTGTTTTAAGAGTACACCAAATTATAGTTGGATTTTTTATTATATTATATCTTGGATGTCTTCCACATCCTTCATTGGTTTAAACATAGGCCAAAAATCATCTATTAAGTAAGTGTATGCCAATTTAGACCATATGTTAAAATTATTAGCAATTAGGTAAGTCCCACATCATTGAAATTTTTTCTCTAACAATTCATCTACAAGCACCGTATTTTTATGATTGTAATATGCATTAAACTTGAACCAAACAAAGTGCTAATATTTTTTAGAAATAATTTGATTCCCAATGTGAGAGTAGGATAGGCCAAATAGAATAATTATTCTTTATTAATATTATGTATAGAATATCTTCACATATATAGGAAACTTAATTCCTATTATTTAGGAGAGTTACAAACAATATCACTATATAAGTGAGTTGTTAAAACAACTCACAAAAAAATGTTTGAAGTTGAGAAATATTCATGGTGAGCAAAGGAGAAAAGAGAGCAAAGGAGTTTTTGAAGTTTTGGAGAGTGGGAAACTGATGGCAGGGAAATCCCACCTATATCTACATATCCTACTACAAATGTAGAAGAAGGTGTGTTCTATGAACATGAAGACACCAGGATAATGGTCTCCACAATAATACATCGTACTCTTGGTTGAAACTGAGTTAAAAATGGATCTATTTCAAAGGGACAAAATTTTTTTCCTCCAGGAGGTCAAGGATGCATCGGGATGTGTTTTGGAAATCCTTAATTCCTCCTCAATAACACTACAAAAAATTTGAACAAAGCATTGGTTGGGAAACTTGTGGGTGGAAGACCAAATATCAATGTTGTTAGAAGGTGGGCCAAACTGAAGTGGAACCCAAAAGGACACCTAGAGGTAAGTGCTCTTAAAAATGGTTTTTTCCTTTTTAAATTCATTATCCAAGAAGATATGTAGAAGGTTTTGGAAGGACCTTGGTTTTGGGGAAAATTAGGTTGGTATCTTAAGAAATGGGAACCATCTTTCAATCTAGAAAAGAAAATCTGAATCAGTTCCCTGTCTGGATCCATCTTCCTAACCTACCTCTAGAATTTTGGCATGAATATATTGTTAAAGGAATTGATAACTCCTTAGGATCTCTGGTTATAATAGAAAATGCAACCCTAAATATGACTAGACTTGTTTGTGCTAGATTCTATATCTATACTATCATAGACAAAGATATCCCAACTAGGATTAAGATGAAGTCTATACTAGGAATATGGGAGAAGAAGATTGAAATGGAAATTTTTCTAGCTAAATGTTCCAAATGCAATGGTTGGGGGCATTCGACTTAGAATTGTAAGTTCAAGATCTCCAAAATGTACACGGTTGTGATGGGGAATGAAGGAAAAGAAGACAAAGGTAAAGGAATAATGAAAAGTGTAGCTGATCATAGGAAGGTTTTTTTCAAAAATCATTGAAGGATATAAACCTCTAAGGATCCAAGATAAAGAGGAGACTGAGAAAAATCAAACAAAAATTGTTCCAAAAATGGATGATGAGGGTTTTACTTGGGTGGTCAATAGAAGGAGATCTAAAAATTAGTCCTGGTCTAATTGATTCAAAAGTTAAGAAAAAAATGAAGAAACTATCAACTAAGGACTCCCATTCTATCAGATAGTTTTATCTCTTTGTTTCTAATAAATAGAATGGGTTGAGTAGAAAACCCATTGACAAGCACGTAAGGAGAAAATCATTAAGGGTGATCAACATTCTGTAGAATTATTCTTGGAAGAAACAATGAAGGAACAGAGAAAATATCAGAAGGAAGAAGAGAAAAATGAAAAATATGTTATTTCAATGGGAGAGAGGATGATAGTAGGATATTTTATTAACCTTTCCTCAGATGAAATGATGAATTTTCAATAAATCGTAAATAAGGAGGTGGAAGATAAGAAAGATAAGCTAAACTCTTGAAAAGGGGGATTCCCTTGAAATAACTCCCTCGAGAAAATGAAAAGTAGTTTCATCTGCAAAAGGGGTGAATCCTCCAAAATTTATCCTTCTAGAAAAGGGGATTTACAGGCAAGAGAAAACCCTATTAATGTGAGAGTATTAATAGTAAACAAGGAAGGCCAAAAAAATTTGAATTAAGGAAAAATTGACTAGAAGGAAATAGACTCGGGAAAATAGTCTTGTTTAGACCAGAAGGTCTTCAGAAAAAACAAATCCAATCTTATAAAATGAATTGCATCTCCTGGAATGGAAGAGGGCTCAATAGCCCAGTTAAATGGAGGATCATTACAAACTTGATTAAAGGATAGAACATAGATATGTTAGTTGTGCAAGAAATAAAAATGAAAGAATACAATTTCTTAAATTCTTGTAATATTTTTTGGAATAACTCTAAATATTTTTGTTAGTTCAAATGGGGCTTGAAGAGGGATAACTATGGTATGGAACCCTACCCTTTATGAGGGTAATTTTCTCATGAAAATAGATCATCATATGGTTGTAATGATGAGAAATTTGGAAAATAGAAAAATATGGGTCTTATCTAACATTTATGCTCCTACCCTTTACAAAGAAAGTAAAAATTATTGCAGCACCTTATTACTTTAAAAATCATATCACTAGCTTTGATTTGGATTGTGATGGGTAATTTAAATACCCCTATGTCTCCTCTAGAAAATAAAGGAGGATCCCAAGATTTTACTATTGGTATGGAGGATTTTAAAGACTTTATTACTAACTCTCAACTCCATGATATTGAACTTAAAGGTAGAAAATACACATGGTCTAATAGAAGAGTTGGTTCAAAACTAATACAAGTGAGACTAGATAGATTTTTGGTAACAAAATAATGGTTAAGTCAGGACATTTCCCTTTTCTCTCTTCCAAGGATAGGGTCTGATCATAACCCTATTATTTTTGATGATAAAGAACCCTTCAAGAAGAAGAAATCCCTTCCGTTTCGAGAAAATGTGGCTCCACAGTGAGGATATTAAAGATCTTATTAATGAATGGTGGAAGTTCAAGGTCCAGGGAACAATGATTTATGGATAAAAAAAAAACTGTAGAATGTCAAAAGTAATCTCAAAGTCTGGAATAAGAAAAAATTTAAGAATATTTTTCAGAAGAAAGCAGAAATCAAATCTGACTTACAAAATTTCCAAAGGTAGAATGAAAGGTTGGATTTAGAACTAGATTTGGATGAATATGAAAAGGAAATATTCCTCCTTTCGGAATACCACAACATCCTTATGAAGTAGGAAACCTTATGGAGATAGAAATATCAAATTACTTGGCTCAAGGAAGGGGATAAAAATACAAGGTTCTTCCATCTATCTACCCTGAAGCATAGAATTTTCAATAGAATTAGTAAAATTAGGAAAGATGGGAAGCCTTCTAGAAGAGAAGGATGAAATAAATGAAGAGACTATATCTTTCTTTAAAAACTTTCTCACTAATCAAGGTGTTCCTAATTTGGCAAAGGAGTAGGATTTTCTTAAGTTCATTCCTTCTATGGTTTTACGTAGAAGATAATAAGATCCTCTTAGTTATCCCATCTATGGAGGAGGTTTAATTTATAGTGACACATCTTAGTCCTGAGGCTCCTGGACTGGACAGGTTTTAATCCTTTTTATTTGAGAATTTTTGGGATTAAATAAAAAAGTATGTTTACAATGTTGTGAGAGAATTATTCAGCCATAAAAACATGCTTAAGGATATGACTTGTACCTTTCTTTCTCTAGTTCAAAAATGTGGTAACGAATTAAATGAATTTATACCTATAAGTATTTGCAACACAACCTACAAAATTTGTACAAAAATCATTGCCCTTCGTTTATAATTGATCCTTACTTCTATCATTTCAAAAAAACAAGGAGATTTTCTTCTCGGTCATCAAATTCAAGATGGGATCATTACAATCAAATAGACTATTGATTCAGCTAAACTTAGCAAGAAGGGAGATATGATTCTAAAATTATATATTGTCAAGGCTTATGACACGGTTTCATGGAGTTTTCTTGATAAAATCCTAAACATGTTTGGTTTTGATGTTTCCTTTCGGAGTTTAGTTAAGGCTTGTATTTTAAATGATTTGTTCTCCATTCTTATTAATGGTAATCCATTTGGTTTCTTTCCCAGATCCTAAGGTTTAAGGAAAGGGGATCCTCTTTCCCCTTCCCTGATCATAATTATGGCAAAATCCCTCAGCAGGAGACTCAATGTGGAAACTAGTAATGACTATATCAAAGGGATATCTCTAGCGAGGGATATTGATAATGTGACTCATCAAAATTTTTTGGATGACATTATCCTAGTGGGAGAAGCATCTACTCTTGAAGCTAAGAAGTTTAAAAATCTTTTAGATGATTACATGGATGTTTGGGACAAGCTGGTGAATTATAGGAAAAGCTCTATTTTTTCCTCAACACTTTGGAAAGTCGATGTAAGAAGATATCTAAAATTATGGAATGTGACCATAAGCCCTTTCCAACCATTTATTTGGGCATTCCCCTTGGGGATAAAATAAATTTTAGTGGTGAATGGAACTTTCTTATTAAAATATTTGAAAATAATCTCGCGGGTTGGAAAGCTAATTTGTTATCTCAGGATAGGAAAATTACTTTACTCAAGAGCTCTCTTCAAAGCCTCACAGTGTATGCAATTTCTCTCTATCAAATTCATGGGATAATAGCAAAAAACTAGAAAATATCCAAAAAATTCCTATGGAGTGGAACCGAAAGAAAAGAAATAATTCCCCTGGTGGCTTGGAATAGGGTCTGTAAACCTAAGAAGATAGGGGGACTTGGTCTTAGAGATTGGACTAAAATGAACAAATCCCTTCTAGCTAAAATTGGTTGGAGGCTAACTAAAGAAGATGGGGTGTGGACTATAATTTTAAGGAAAAAATATTGGATGAATGCAAATGATAAATGGTGGATATTCAAATAGGTGTCTTTCAATGGGTCAAGTATATGGAAAGATATTAATTGGGAAAAGGAAATAGTTGTTAAGGGAAGTAGGTGGAAAATAGGTAACGGCAATGAAATCTACTTTTGGACTGACAAATGGGTTGGTAAATTTACTCTTGAAGATAAATTCCCCAAATTTCAAAATTGTTAGAAGTTAAATATGGGGGAAAAATAAACAATTACATGGATAATCATGAGAGCTTCCATACTTGGAAGCACATAGAATTAGACAGGTAGGAACTTAAAGAAACACATTTAACCTCAATGTTTTCTTAAAAAACTATGTGTCTTTTAACAACAAGGAACAAGATAGAATTGTGTGGCATAGAGAACAAAATGGTATTTTCTCAGTTAAATCAGCCTATGCATTATTCTTTGAGGAGGAAACTAGAGAGGAAGATCTTGTGGCTAGTAAGATATGGAACAAGAATATCATTCCCAAGGTCAATGTTTTCAAGCTGGCTTATGATGATAAATAAGATACTTACAGTTGATAACCTCACCAAAAGAGGTTTCCATATAGTAAATAGATGTGTTCTATGTGAAGAGAACTTGGAAACGGTTAACCATTTGTTCTTGGAATCCTCCTTTTCTTATCAAATATTTTCTTCTATATTGGGTATGTTCTCAATTAAATAGGTTAATCCTAAGGAGATATAATCTACGTGGAATCAATGGAAATGTCCTTTCATCAGTCAAGGGATGAAAAATCTATGGATAATGAGCCTTGGAAATTTGTGGTGGGAAATATGGAAAGAGAGGAACAAGAGGATTTTCAATAGTAAGAAACTTCCCAACAGGTTGATTATTAACAAATGTTTATAGGCTGTTAGAAATAATTTTTCTATCCTAAAGAACAAATAAGTGGAAGTCATGGAAATGAACAACATATCATAAATAAATGGAACTTAATTGTGACCCTCAACCCAAGAAGAGCAATCCTAGAGAAGGGGTTAAATGGACCTCTCCTAGAGAAGGTGTTATTAAACTCAATTTTGATGGTGCCGCTAAAGGGAACCTGGGTAAGGTAGGAGGAGGAGGAGTTTTTCAAGATGCTAAAGGTATGTTTCTCCTTGCATATTTATTTAATTTGGGCATACAATCTAACCATGTCACAGAGGTTGTGGTGATGTTCTGGGGAGTGAAGTTAGTGGAAGAGAGAGGCTTTAAGCACCTAATTGTGGAAGGGGATTCTCTAAATATAATATCATGTATGAGGGAAAAATTCAGCTTCTATATCTATTGAAGACTTCATTAATAATACCAAGAATAAAATGTCTTCCTTTATTGAAATATCTTTCCAACACATTTACCATGAAGGAAACAAACTTGTTGATGTATTGGCTAACAAGGGGGTGGAAGCTATGGACTTAAATGTGGTTGACGAACTAACCAATATGGAAGCTAATTTCATACACATTCTTGAAAAGGAATGTGTCCCAAATAACATATCTTTCTAATGAGAATGGATACATGTTATGATGCTTTTGGGTGACACACCATGATATTATGAATCCTAGACTCATGTTCAACCATTATTTCCTATCAATCCATGGTTTGGGTTGATCCCCATATAATTTTGAATCATTTCAACAAGCATGGTAAATGTAACTACCATAAGGGTTTGCATATCCATTATAGGAAGAAGAGTTACAAAAGTAAAATGGGAGGTGATTTAGTGAGAACTGAACCTAGTAAGGTCCCAAAAATGTCAAAAGAGGTGGAGGAGTTGCTTGATAAGGCTGGTCTATTAAATTTTTTCAAAATATTCGATGGGTATGATGAAAAATTAAGTGAAGTTGTTTCCAAAACTTGGAAGGAAGGTCATGTGTGGGTTGGGAACTTCTCATTCACAATCTCTCCAAAGTTCATAGCAAAAGTGTCAGGTCTGTCTCAGGAAGGAAGATGTATCTTTAAGCCCAAGTCGGACTACATTCGGAGATCGAATGCTTCATGCAAGGTAAGGGAGTACCTATTTATCTTCATAATGGTTACGCTAGAGAGGATTTTCCTCAGCCTTTTAATGAAATAGCTCAGTTAATCATGGCGTATATTTCTCTGGAAGGGAGATATAAAGTGATTTATGGGTATCACTTTCCTATGCTAAATCATGTTAGAAATAACAAACCCTACAATTTCCCCAATTTTCTATATCTTTCTTTGGCTAAATTGGTTTCTTAGGTTGGAAAGGAACCTTCACCCTTCCTTTACATCAAGGTCTCATCAAAGCCATGCTTAAGATGGGTACCCCCTCATTGGAAAAAATGAAAAAATTGGGGCTTTTGGAAACCGAATCAAACCAGTTTAGGGGGAAAAAAAGAGAAATTGGAAGCTAATGTGGCTACTCCTAGTATGGAGGAAATGGGGAAATCAATGGCTAAAAGAACCAGGTCTCATCTAGAAAAAGGAAGTGTTAAAAAATAGAGGTGGGAGAGTGGGGCTTCAGAGCCTTGGGAGAACTTGAAATTTTTTTGACTTAGGGGAACATCAGGAAGAGGAAGATTTCCATTCATATTCATAGGATTGAAAGGAAGAGGAAGATTTCCATTTGGATTCTAGAGGATTGATAGGAAGAGGAATCTTACAAAATTGAGTAGTGAGGAGTTGAAGGTTGGGAAAGATCAGGAGAACTCAGAGGGAAAAATATCCAAAAACTTAGAGGAGGCTATTAAGAGTCTACACGATCTCAAAACTACTCAACTTGTTCAAAGCCTAGGATATGAGTGGTCAAATCGAATGTATTCATGAGAGAGTTTGAAAATTGTAGGTTGGATACTGACATAAATAGACATAAGATAAGCATGGTGACCATAGATCTGAGGGAGCTACTAGGAAAAATTTGAGAAACTCATGTCTATTGTTCTTAGTGAACAATTAAAGAATGCCAATGAGAGATGCCTAGCCATGGAGAATGAGATGTTGAAAATGAAGGAGATTATTCTACTGAGATCAGGGATGTTCACATCCTTAATGTCAAAAGCACAATTCACCATCTTAAACTTCTTTCTAAGATGATCCATTCCATAGTAATTACAAAGAATATTGAAAAGGATGGGTATGGACCCAAAGTGGAGATAGTTAAACTGAATTATCTATTATGGAAATCTACTATTGATGGCCTAGTTACAAAATGGAATGGGTGCATGCACACGGTGGGTTCTCGATTAATTAATTATGGATTTTTGTCATTCTAGATGTTTTTTTTCTTTTATTTTAGCATGTTTTTAGTTCCATGGCCCTTGTTGTTAGTTATTTTACTTTGGGATTTTAGGTTATTTTTATTTTTATGGCTTTATAGTTTTAGAATTTGGTTTTTAGGGCTTCAATGGATACTCCCTTGGCCCTTTTCTTTTTGATCTTGCATACTTTGTATGGGGTAGGGTCCCCTCAACCCTTTTTACCTCTTATAAAAAAACTCACTAATATTACATTTAGAGTTTACCCATACCAATAATACTAAATATGTAAAATTATTATAATTAATGAAGCAATAATTAATATTCCTAACATTTCCCCCCTTAGTGAAAACATGGGAAGAAAGCGCATATAAAAAATTGGAGATAGAATCGTTTGCCTCCACATACTTTTAGGTTTGCCTCCGTATTTTCCATCAAATCTCCAGCAACTTGGGGTTTTGAGAGTACTTTCCTCATTAACTTTGTAAATTAGGAATCCCTCATCATCAATCAACAAAATATTTTATTTTCCATAGACATTACCAAAAATGTCTAGTATCTGTTGACTAGTATTTGTTCCAGTCTTACATTGGAGACATCCCCAAATGAACTTAAAGTGGGTATCTCACAACCAACTAAATTTTTTAATGACAATGTAATTCACAAGTATTAGATCCATACATGTAGACCACAAGGAAACGTCAAAATATTCTGTTGTAGTTCTTATAAAAGCAGTAATAAATACTCATTCAAAGTATTTAGTAGTCCCATGTGTAAAATATGGAACCCTATTACGAGGTATTTTGTCACCAATACCAGAAATTCCAAACAACAAACCTTCAACTCCCAAAACTAGTAATTTCTGAGGCTTCCCAATTGAATCTATAAAAACAACTCAGAATTAATTTAGGCTTCCCAATTTGATCAAGAAAAAAATAACTCACAATATTGTTACGATAATATTTTATTTTGGTAATTCACACAAACAACTTATAAATTTATACTCTCAACTTATATGTAGTGAACATATAAATACTCCCAACTAATAAATGTAAAATCTCAACATATAAAATAAAGATGGAAGATATGAATGTATCTTCTTTACAATGTTTAGTAGTATCATTATAAAAACACTTTGAAATGGTAAATAGTTATTTAGTTTTTCTTGCTCCAATTTTTGATGCCCTCTACAACATAAAAACATAAATATGCTATTAGTGATAAGTTTTAATACAAATCGGTCACCAATGACATGTATTTGGAAATAAAATCTCCATTACTTTTCCTCCCCACCATAAAATTTCATGTGGGGTTTCCCCTCAGATACGTATTTTTATACACAATGTGTCTCTAGAGATAAAACAAATATCATCTCTTATCCAAACCTATCATAGATCTTTAATTGCAACTCCATCTTAGACATTACACTATACTTTTCACCAAATAAGTACTAGTTTATATTGAATTGCTATTTTTTTAAAAGTCTTTGTCATCTTTTCAAATTCAATGGAAGCTATATTGTTAGACCAGAGACCCACTTCAACTTTGTTTGATAGTAACTTAAAAAATTATTTGGGGCCTCCTCATAGGTTGATAATCTCCTTTCTAAAATTGAATTCCATATCCTTATGTTTTTGGTTTTTATCATATAACAAACCATCCAAATCTAAAATAAGTAAATAATCATTTTGGCTAACTGCATGGAAGTAAATAATTTTATTTTCAATCGACCATAATTCAATTATAACCAATTAAAATAGACAACATTCTAGGAGGCTACCAATCACTGATTGAGCTCACAACATGGCTTGCTTCACCCTCACCTGTTGTTGGTTCTTGTGATGGATATTCTATTAAAAACATTAATTAATTCATAATCAATTTCATGTTGAGGTAAATAAAATAATGATACTACTTGCTTCTATGTATTGTACTACCCTCTACTCTACATTATTAATTAGCTATAGATGTAGACTAGTGATTGATAGACAAAGACGTTATTGGCTGGAGTATACTTGGCTGGAAAAGCATGATGAAAATTAGGATCTTAGTGTCTACAAAGATTCATATGGGATTGGTATCAAATAAATATAAAAAATAGACCACTTTGTTATTGCTTTGTGAAAAATGGTCCATTTTCTTGATATAGTTATAATGAGTTCCTATAAATTTGTGGGGATTATAAATGATTTTTTTTATAATTACACATGACCAACATACTAGATTTTGACTTCCTATTCATGTGTGATGCTCCTACACCATCCACATTTGTCATCATTGTTGTAAAAAAGTAAAGAATTGTTAAGTAAATGAAAATCATGACAAACAAAAACATAATGCAATGATTATTTTAAAAAATGATTAAAGGCTAATCACTTGGTATAGATTCATTGGTTGTTTGGGTAGAAAATTTTGGAAAAACAAGTTGAATCGGTTATACGTCAACAACTCGATCATGTTCAGTAGTTTGAAGTGGCTTGGAACTGACAGTTACTTCCTCTCTTTATTTGTTGTCTACATAAATATTGGTCGTATTAGTAGCATATTTCAGTAAAAAATAATTATAATAATATTTTTCAATTTTTTTATTGGTAAATAGTTTTGAAGGGACTATACACTGTTAAAAAAGGGTTCAACAACAAGATAGAGCTATATAGGGACAACAAAAGAGGATCAAAATCTAGATAAAAATTATGTCCATCAATAACCAAAAGATAGTTACTAGTAGAAAGCTAAAAAGAACAGAAACTGCAACTAGACAATAAAAAAGTAGCAGAGAAACAACAAAAAGACCTAAATAAAGCAATGACAAGAATGAAGCCCTCCATCCCAAGGGAGATTACTTCTTGGAAGCTCTGTCGATACTAGATTGGACTGTTTGTATCAAAGTTAACAACACCAAAGTGGTGATGTGCATGGGATCAGTTACATTTAGATTTGATATGGTTTGACTTCTCTCCTTTTCATTCCCTCAAATAGTGCCAGGGATCCCACTATGCATGGTAATGCTTCAAACATGCTATTCTAAGAAGTCACTAATGGCATTAAAGATAGCCATGTTATGATCATGCCTGTCTTTGGATCTCCCCAATCTATTGTCCAAAGAGTTTAATTTCTTGTAAATGTTAGCAATCTGATCCTTCCCATTGTCAGTATCATCATCAATATTTCTTTTTCATTTCTACTTGTCCATGCACTACAGGTCCTTCTTTAACTGCATCATCTCTTTCTCTAGAGATTCCAACCTATGAGGTATATTATTATGATCCACGATGCGGGGCCATTTCTGGCAAGCATTACTAATATGTAGAAAATTATGTGCAACTTCCAGCTCTTTGGTGCTTCTAAGAACCCAGGCAGAGTGAGGGATGTCAATTTTGGGAAGTTTTGGGTTCTTAGTCTTGGGTTTGGAAGAGGTATTCAGAATGGAAGTGGGAGCAGTGGAGGTAGTGATGTGTGGATCGCTGGGAGAGGGCGGGAAGCCGGGGAACTTGGAGACACAGAGCTTATGAAGTAGGAAGATAAGGCCCTGCTAAAGAGGTATAACATGAGAGTGCTTCTAGAAATCTAAAATGGAGAGTTGAAGGGAGTTTAACAAGTAATGCGGGAAGAAGCGTAAATTGTAGTCTAAAGTGGTTAAGAAAGACTAAGTGTTTGACATGAACAATTTTGTAACTTCATCAAAAACCTTGGGGATAAAACTTACCCTAACACCCGCATAAACAAATTTGATCTCCTCTCCTTCTTCAGAGAATTTCTTAGCCTCGTCACACATCAATCCTTTTGTTGAAAAATTATATCCCTAACTTGAGCCATGTTGCCTCAACAATCAATTCTTCATTTATAATAACTCGGTGACCACCATACTCCACCTTTCTATCCTTCCATTCCATTGCAAAATGAACCGAAATATTCTGGTCATGCCCCTGAATGCGTTCTATAAAATTGGAAATTCCTCCCTTTTGTAGGAGGTTCCATAGCTCCTCATTGTTATTCCAAGCCGGATCACTGCAGGGCTCCTGTTGGCATGGGGCACCTCCCATCTCCTTCTCCCTGCTATTCCTGTAATTTTTTTACTCAAAACCCTCATTTGAATCTTTATTTTCCTTATGTTTGTCCCAGTTTTTGAGAACCCAACCACCTATTCGAGGATCATGGGCGTTAATATGGCCATAGTTAGGATGATATTTCTCACATGTGTGATCTTTCACACCCACTAAATCCCACACCATTTCATTATTATTCCTACTCCATGCTTGATTGCCCATATTTATCCACATTAATGCTATTATGTACCTCCTTAGGGATGTAATTTTCATTATCCCAAATGGTTAGATTATTATTGATGCCAAAATTGGCCAAGGTATCCGCAACCTTATTCCCCTCCCTATAAGTATGCCTAATGATGATATTCTTGAAATTTTGATAAATATTTATGGATTCCATAATAAATTCCTTAATAGTCCAGCTAGGAGGAGAAAGTTGATTGAGGTGATTGATAATGTTTAGTGAATCTCCTTCCAAAATTATGTTATGTATGTTATAATCTTTGGAAACCCTTAGCCCCATAGAGAAGCTAGGGATTCTGCATAATGATTTGATTGATTCCCCATTTTACCAACATAAGAAGCAACTAAATAACATTAATGATCATGAATTACACCTCCCCCAACAACAATTCTATGATTACCCTTGGAGGCACCATCAAAGTTTAGTTTATGCCGAGTTAATTTCGGGGGAGGGATCTAATGAATTAAAGACCTATGAATGTTTGAAGTATTCCTAATATGAAAATTTTCAGCTCCAATCTTCAATTTGGAAAGAATATATTCTTCATTCTCAGGATATTTCTTATTCTTGGGAGGTTTGAATCTCTCAATATTTTCTTTAATAGCATGACCAATATTAACAAAGCTAAGATTGCAATGTTGTTTATTATTTCAGAAAATGATGTCATTTCTATCTTTCCAAACCCTTTAGATAATATGGGGTATAACCAGTTTCCAAAGTCTTCTCAAAACACAATGCTTAAAAGGAGGATTCCATTGGATCCAAAACTAAATGAAATCCTTTGGCACATTCCAGAAAATATTGAACTTAGAAAAGGTGTAGCTCCAGATCATTGAAGCATACTCACAGTTGACAAAAAGGTGCTTAATATCCTCAGACTCTTTTTTGCAAAGGTGACATCTATTAGGCATTATGAATCCTTTCTTCATCAGGTTGTCATTAATAAGCCAAAAGAAAAAAATAATTTTAGGGGTTATTTCGAGTCATCCAAATATTTCTCTAATTAAACTCACTTTAGATATTCTCAAAGTAATAATTATAACCAGATTTAACCGTATAATCTCCATCTCTAGAATTGTACAAGGAAATTTCATCCTTGACTTCCAATTGATTCAAGGGAATGAGGTCCAATTGTTCCTGAGGAGAGGACATCATGGATTTCAGTTCAATTCTATCCACAGAGAGTTGTTTTCATCTCTTCTTATTTCCACCAATTTCCATGTAATCAATGACCTTAGTACCATACTTATGTGCGATACTATCCTCGACTGCACCAAATATATCATTGAGGATGAAATTAGACCAATTATCCCCCCAAAGATTATTATCTTTGCCATTTCCCACTTTCCATCTACATCCTTGCTTGATGAAATTCTTGACTTGAATCAAGTTATTCCAGAAAATGGAACCTTGGGGAAGTTGTTCATCATGAAGGAAAGAGAAAGTTTTTGTTGTTCAAGATACTTGGCCTTAATAAGATTAATCCACGGTTATTCCTCCGAGAACATTCTCCAACCCATTTTTGCAATTAAGACCATATTCATTTTTCTTATATCTTTTATGCCCAGTCCCCCAATTCTTATAGGAGTGCACACTTGATCCCAAGAAACCAGGTGATATTTAAATTTTTCCTCCATTCCCTTCCATAAAAGTGTTTCTGGATCCTTTCAATTTTTTCTCTCGAAGGAAGAAGGAATACTATAGAGAGGCATAATGTAGACAGGTAGATTTTGAAGAGTGTTTTTGATAGCGAGACATTTACCAGCACTGGAAAGAATGGCCCCTTTCCATCCGGCCATTTTCTTTTGGAATATTTCTAGTAGATCATTCTAGAATTTAATTGAGACTTTTTTAGTAGCAAGGGGGAGCCCCAAATAAGTAGTGGGAAGTGAATTGATTTTACACCCCATTTTTTTCGCAATTCTATGTTGTCTTTCCTAGGTGTGTTGAAAAAGAAAATTGAAATTTTATCAAAGTTGATATCTTGCCTTGAAGCATCCTCATAAAATTTTAGAATGGATTTGATCACCTTAGCTTCTAGGATAGATGCCACTAAAAACAATATTGTATCATCCACAAATTGCTGATGAGAAACCATTTGATTTGTAGAGGTAGATTTAGTGCCTTTGAGAAGACCATCTTTAACTTATTTGTTAATTGTTCTGTTGAGGCCATCCTCCATAATAATGAAGAAAAAAGGGGATATAGGATCCCCCTAACTTAAACCCCTACTGCTGGTAAAGTACCCCCATTTGGTTCACTATTAACCACCACGAGAAAATCTAGCGGTAGAAATGCAAGCCTTCATAATTCTTGAATTTTTAAGAAAACCATATTTGGAGAACCTATCAAGAAAAGACCAGGAGACTTTATCAAAGGCTTTATTCATGTCAAGTTTAAGGACCATGCTTGTTTGTTTATTATTATCCGTAGAATGTATAATCTCATGGACCATGATCACATCATCTTAAATTATACTTCCTCTAATGAAGCCACTATGTTGTTTTGAGATTAAATCATTCAAAATGAACTGAAGTCTGGTAGCAATAATCTTAGTAAAATTTCTATAGACAACATTAACCAAGCTAATGGGTTGAAAATCTTTGAAATATTTAGCGTCCATTTTTGGAGAAAGCACAATGTGATTATTATTTATCTCCTTCAGTAAATCACAAATTCTAAAGAATTCATTTACATCCCTAAGGAGATCATCTGAACAAATTTCTCAAAATTTTTAAAAAAAATTGACAGAGAAGCCATCAAGTCCGAAGCCTTATCTCCTTCAAGAGTAAAAACAACTTTTGAAGCTCCTCCAAAGTGATAACTTTGGTAATGTCTTTAAATCTATGCTCCTCAATTTTTTCTTGTGGAATAGTCTCTAACAGAAAAGAGGAAGCCACATCATTAGTAGTACTCTTCTCATTGAGCAATTTTTCATAGAATCTAAGAGCTTCATCCTTGATGATCTGCATGGATATTTTATGATGATGTCATTTCCTTTAGAAACTTCCGCAATCCTATTACATGCTCTATGCTTCAAAGTGGTCATATGGAAGAACTTTTTATTTTTGTCACCCTCTTTTGACCAAATTACCCTAGATTTAAGTCTCCATAAGGATTATTCCCTGCTACAAACCATGTGTAGCTCTGAAAGGATATTTTTTTCGCTAAATGATCCTCCAAAGACCTCCCCTTAGAATTTATTTTGATTTCTAAATCTTGGAGTTTCTGTTTTAATTCCTTTTTCTCACAAAAACATTCCCAAAGATTTCTTTATTCCAAAATTTAACCTATTTTTTGACATTTTTAAGCTTTTGAATAAGCCTAAATTGAGCAGTTCCCTCACCAACCCAATTCCACCATTCCTTAATGTTATCAAAGATGTCATCATGCTCCATCCACATACTTTTTGAATTTTAAGGAGCTCCTGGTGGGCTTAGCCCAATTGAAAAATTTAAAGCTATCAGATTGTGATCAGATCTAATTCTAGGAAGAGAGGTGAGATGAAAGTCTTGGTGTAGAATCCAACTAGCAGAGATAAGAGATCTATCTAGTCTAACTTGAATCATATCCCTACCCAAAATTCTCGCTTGTCCATGTATACTAATTGTCATGAAATTCCACATCCATGAGATTTAAATCAAAAACGAAATCAGCAAATTCATCCATGCAGTGGAGAAACAAGAGTTTCCCCCTTGTTTTTCCCCTAGATTTAAAGGAGAGTTGAAGTCACCCATAATAATCCAATTGTCATAACTATGTTGATTTCTGAAAATCTTTAGATCATTCTAGATTTTCCTTCTTCCAATAACCGTATTAGGTGCATAGATATTAGAAAGGATCCAAGTACAGTTATTTTTAATAGCATGGAATTTAACAACAAGATGGTTACTAGTTTCTAGATAGAATCATACTAGTATAATTCTTTTTATCCCAAAAATTAGCCATGCCACCTAAAGCTCCCTAAGAATCCACCGCAGCCATGTCTAAATTTTCCCAAAAATATTTTTACAATTTTCAAGTACCTTAGAGTTCATCTTGGTTTCCTGCAGAAGTAGAATGCTAGGTCTACTAGAGACTCTTAACTCTTTGATTATTCTTTGTTTAGAGTTTCCATTCAGACCTATGATATTCCAGGAGATGATCTTCATCTAAATGATATAGGTGTTGAAATTACCTGATGGCTCAATTGGCTTTGAGTACCATCTGTAATATCTTCCTCTATTCTTTTGGTTTTGAGTGTCTTCTTTGAGGGTCTTCCTCTTTTAGAGCTACTTCCAAAATCCACTATTCTTCTAGCAGATGATCTAGTAGTTCTGGATGTTGAAGCTCCCTAGTTATCAATTTTCTTTTTTTCATTATAAAGTGAATCTAGGATCTTCTCAAATCCCTTCAATCTTTTTTTTTTTAGAGTTGACCTCTTAAAAATCATTGGTCTAATCTGGATCTCCATCAAAAACATATTTTATTTGAGTGGTGTTACTTCCCCCTCCTCTTTCTCTCCCTACTTATTATCAAAGGGTTGTAAAGTTGTTGATTTGTTACTGGGTAGGGGGTTCCCACTTTTAGGAGAACAATTTTTAATCAATGGAGATATTTTCTTCAATGAGGCTTCTGATTCTACATTTTATTTTTCCTCATTTAGATCTTCCTCAATGATGAACAATGGATCAGGATTAACTTTCTTAGTTGCTTTTGTCCCTAGCACAGCTCTAGTGTCCTTATACTTATCCCAAAGTCCATTCTGAGCTACCTCCTTAGAGAGAAGATTCACTATAACTGTCTCAGTTTTCTCATCAACCTCTAGAATCACCTTTACTGGAGTCTATATATCTAAATATTCTTTGGAGGTTGGGTGAACTTCAGATGCTCCCATCGCTGGGGTTTTAGGATGCCAGAGCTTCCTACAAATCAGTGGTTTCCTAATTGGAGTTCTAAATCCCTTTTTCCTTTCTTATAATTCAGCTCTAGTTGGTTAAGGGGTATCCCTTCCCTTTGTCCTTGATCTTTATTTTTCCTATATCCTTATTTTCCAACCTAGCTTCATGTATCTTATCAGAGTCTTCAATAGGCTTATCATTTTTCCTTTTTTTCCTCTTGAGAGATCTCTTTGTTAGGACACCTTGTTTCACCTGATTCTTAGATCGTTTCTTTGAAGTGTTGACGAAATAGATAGGGTAATGAGGAATAGGAGGAATACCTATTCAAATTTTGGTTGATGGGTTGTTGCGCGTGTATGACTTCCAAATCCACAACTGATCGTGAGAGCTTCCTTTTGGCTAGGAGGAACTACTTGTAATGAAAACAAGACCACGGAGAACCAATTAAACAATATCGGCAAAGTGAACTACCTAGCGTATGCTAGATCTGAGAAGTATGATACTTCCTAGAAGGTTGTTAGTCCACTTTTTAAAATAATTTAATGTTGTAAAATAAGTAAATCCTATTGTAGTTCAAAATGATTTAGGTACTTAAAACACAATAAGAAAAATATATCTAATCTAATAAGCTAAGCTAGAATAGAATCCAAAGGTCAAATGATTGGTTATGGGTCTCTGCAGGTCTGATAAAGGTCTCAGGTAGATCACAGGTGAATGAGGGTGAGGTGAAATTAGGTGGGTAGGTCTCTGTTCGAGGTGTGTGGGAAAATACGAGACCGGTGTTGGTCGGGGGTGGCCAAGCGGCGGTTAAGTATAACCGGTGCCAATTACTATGAGATCTAGAAATGTCACAGAACAAGTTGTGGTCTCCTTTGTGATTACACAAAGGACTTTGGTGGGTCGAGATGAGGTATTGGGTGATTGGAGTAGGATTTTACAAGGTTTTAATGGGTGTATGGAGGTGAAAATGTTGGAAAAGGTCAGCAGGGGCAAAGATAAATAATGAATGATAAAATGATGATGAAATGAAATAAACCAGGAAAGTATGATGTTATAGTTACTTGGATTCCATTCTTGAATGCCTATGTGTGAGGGATGGAGGTGTTGATGATGGGTTTGAAGGTTGAAAGTGATCACCAACTAAATAAAAGCTTCTACATGGGCTACATGAACACTCCTCTTTGCTTCGATAGATCAGATCATGGTTGGGATGGCTATGTAGGAGAAGATGCTCAATTTCCTTCATTGCATGCAATTTTTCTTTGGAGTATGGTCTCTAAAGATGCGTTATCTCTTTGAGATGTGTTCTTTCTTGTCAAATTTTTCCCAATGTTTTCCAACCTTGAGAATAAGGTAGTTTAGGGGTTAAAAGGGGTAACCGATGGCGGTTCGGCTTAACCGACAACGGTTAGGGGTAACCAACGTCGATCAAGGTAGGATTTCCTAGGTTTAATAAACTAAGGAGATATTCTTGATTTCCTTATATATCGTGTCGTTATCTCACAGATTAAACTAGGAGCTTCTTGTGAGCATGTGGGAATGTGGTTAGAGGGAATGTAGGCATTGATTTTTAGGGTTTGGGTAAGTCTTAGTTAGTTATGGCAACTTGCTAAGAATAGGTCTTAGGTTGAGTTAGCTTGATGAGGTGTCTAAGTGAACTATATGTGTTGATATTATTTAAATAAGATATTTAAATAATAAATAAAGTGATGGTAATGCATTAATTTAATTTAATTAATATTAGTGGGGTGAAGGGGGTCATGGTATTTGGGTAAATGTAATAAAGGGTGCTTATATGTTGAGAGACAAAAGGGGAATGTGACCTAATTTTAGTGTCTATATTTTGCCCATTTTTTTTTCCATATCTTGTATTGGTAAGCAACGCTAACAAAAATAAGATGTGGTTGTACCATGTGTGGGTGAAGGCGATCCCCTCAAACTAGGAACTAACGAGTTAGTAGGTGAAGTGGTAAGTGGTTTGATAAAAGGTAAATGTGAGGAAAAGACAAATGGGTATAGGGGAAAAGGGTGAAAGGTATACTCGAGAAATCGAGGTAATGGGTCGGGGTGATAGGTAGCAACAATTAAATGCACACACACATATAAAGCGCAGCATGCTATCAGTTGAAGAGTAGGAAAGCTCTACATCATCTAAGGTCAATAGGTTTATCCAAACAAGGTTAAAGTGAATCTGGTATCCAAGGTATAGGATATAGTTAGGAAACACAATGTAGGTTAGGTGCAGGAATGTTTAGGTATGTTCCGATACACCAAAGGTAGGGTTAGGATAAACGGTCATGAAAATAGGCTAGGTAAGGTCATTAGGTCAATCAACATAGGTAATAATGTCGCAAGGTATAGCAAACACATGAGTTCAAAGGTCACTAGCGATGGTCTAAGTCCAAATATCTAGGTCACAACATGGGTAAGGCCAAGGTAGGGGTAAAATAATAAGAAGTCCCGAAAGGAGGACAAAGGTAGGAGGTGAGTGACGAGGTCGGAAAGGTAAGGTAATGGGTTGGGTAAAGGTTGGATGGGGTAAAGGGTGAGTAAAATGGTAGAGTAAGGATAATGTGTAGGTGAGGGTGGTGATGACGGTCATAGATAACTGACGTCAGTATAGGAAAACCGACGGCAGTCAGGTAGGGCACGCGACTAATTCTAGTCAATGGTAATCGACGCCGTTTAGGTCAGGTGGGGTATAAAAACAAAAAATCCACATTTTTATTATTCATTTGTTATTTGTGAAGTGAAGAAATGACAAAAATAGAAAAGAGAGAGAAAAGTGTCCTGGAGGAAATGGGATAGTGAGGCGGTCTAATTTGAGGGGTGGGTGGTTGAGTAGCGGGTCCATAGGATCAGGGCGAGAGAGCTGATTGGTCAGAGGTTGTGAGTAGATATTCGGTGATGGAAGAGGTGGAGAGGGATCGGGTGGACCACCAACATAGTGGCCAGATGTGCCATCGAGATGGTAGCGAGTCAAAGGCAACGAGTGTAAGCGCCCAACACTACATTGTTGATTAAATAGATTAGAAGTTTTGGTATTTGTTATTTGTAGGGTTTTGTGGGTGTTTTGTTTTTTGTGGGTGGGAAAAAGTTAAATGTGGGTATGGGGGAATAATGGGAAAAAGAGGGGGAGGGTAGTAAATTGTATAGGTGGGATGGGTAGGGGTCTAAGGGGATTTTAGGTCATTGTAGGTGGGGAAAATGGAGTGGGGGAGGTTTATAGAAAAGGGAGGTTTGGGAAGTCGTAGAATTTTTTGCGATAGTGACCGACATCGGTCAAGCTTGGCTAGTGTCGGTTGGGTAGAAGCTCGGTATCGGCCACCCAACAGTGTGATGATGTTGGTTTAAAGGTGGTGAAGTCGGTTAGAATAAACTAGTACTAGTCGGGATTTTAGGCACAAAGGGTGCAAAAGTGATATAGGTTAGGTGGTTAAGATGGGAAGGGTTAAAATAGGGTGGAGGGTAATGATAATTGGTGAATATGGTCATGGTAAATAGGGATTAATATTGTGCTTAGATTGGATGCAGGGGAGAGCGTAGTTACACATGCGGGATAGGGTTCCACCTCTACTGGTGACATTGCGTGGCTTAGCGACCCCTTTAGAGCTACAACATGTGGAGGTAGTGGGCTTGAGTGGGATTCGATGCTACCGACATGTTGTTTGGTAGCCCAACTTGATGGTTGCGCTCATCGATAGATGGGACTCTCGACCAACACATTCCACCTTCTGATGGGTGAGATGACTATCACCCTAGAGGACGTGTTCTAGATTTTGCGGTTACCCATATTGGGGGCCTAGGTTTACTCTATCTCTCTCGAGGCCTCAGAGGAGCTGATCGGGATAGTTTTTAGTGAGGGGGCGGTGGATCTAAGATTCCATAGTGCCATTTTAAGCTATGGAAAGATGTACCTAGCCCGTCCAGATGAGATGAGGCTAGTGGTTTTATTGATGGAGGCAATGTGCTACTATGCACTACCCGATGCAGAGGGTGGACACTTTCCCTAATCACTGATGGGGGTGCTCCATGATATGATGGTGCATGAGACACACTTTTCCTGGGCACTAGCATTCTTGGTGCAGCTATACCAAGAGTTGTGGGCATATGGGTGGTTGCGCTTGAGTTTGCTTTGTGTTGTACATTTATACTACACTACTGGGCCTATGAGCACATAGTCTATTTTTGACCTATAGGGATACCTCAAGTAGATGCATTTCCTATGAGATGTGTGTGGGTGGGATATAGGAGATGTGTGCCAAATGTAGGAGAGCATAGATCAGATAGGCCGACATATGATGTGGCCCATTTTCGATAGTTGTTAGAGGGTTTTCGAGTGGACATTATCTGGAGGCCATATGTGGGATTCCCCTCATATAGGCACATGCATGAGGAGCTAGTTGAGCTCCAACTAGAGAGGTGGATACAGGGTCACCGTTTTGGGGAGGATGAGATGATCCCGGTAAGACGGTGGTTTGACGACATTTTGGGCTTCATGCAGGATATTCCTCCGTCCTTCCCACAGTATCAAAGAGATGACGTGGAGAGGCCTCTACCTCTACCACAGCCTACAATGCCTATAGGGGAGGAGGAGTAGTCAGTGGATCGGTGGATAGATGATGCCGGATGTACGAGATAAGTACGAGCGGTGGTGGGTGGCTCAGTTATGAACCATACCACCTAGACCGGGGCAGCTTGACTTAACTACCATTACAGTGTAGAGATTCCCTACGGGCGGGTAGTGATGATGATCACCTAGATAGGTATATTGCAAACACAGTTGGAGGGGTCATACGTATAGGTAATAGAGCTACGAGTACAGGTGGCCAGTTTGTAGGCCCAGATGGTGGAGGGAGAGGGTGGAGGAGATGGAGATAGATATGGTCATGTGGCAGCCTTATTGGCTCAAGTGGTAGGTTTACAGGGCCAGTTGGCCATAGCCTAGGCACATATTGGGACCTTACAAGCCCAGATACAAGCATAGGGACAATGGGTACCACCACAGGCACAAGGACAGGGGACACCACCACAGGCATAGGGAACCGGTCCCGATTCACAAGATGGCATAGGGAAGGTCACTACAGCGTAGGTACAGGGGCTGAGACCTATGGGACCACCACAAACCATGCCTGTATCTAGGTTACGATATTTCCTAGGTGAGGCGAGATATTATCAGGATCAATTCATGGCGGTAGGGATAGACTTTCTATCCTACGGAGAGTACAGGGCAGAGTAGGTGTCCAGTGAGAGGATGAGATCCCACACACATAGTGTGGAGAGAACAGGAGGTCAGCGAGCTCTGAGGCCCAATCAAGGAGTGGCCACTAGTTCATGGTGAGAAAAGCTAGGTGATGTACTAGTAGGGATATAGGAGGCCGAGGGTGCAGGTGACACAGAGATGGAGGACATCCGGTGAGATGCCAGAGATGCGGTCACCTGATTTTTGATGTATACTAGTGATTTTTTGAAATATATATGTCGGCCTGCATGCCAAAGATAGTGAGGATGTACGAGTGATTTTTTTATATTTTGATCATACACCAGCCTACGTGCCAAAGATATTGTGTATTAATTCATTCATTCTTTTTGTATATGTGAGGCGGCTTGCGTGCGAGATGACATTTGTACTATATATATCGGCTTGCATGTTGACATATTTATTGATTTGTATGATGAGACTCATGGTATTTTGTGATTTGTTGATGTGTATATGAGACATTAGTTTATGGATTTTAATAGATGAGATATGGTTTTGTTACTTTAATGTGGTTTGAAATTAGGTGAGTTAAGCATGATGGAGTTAGGTTGGTTTAGGCATGGATCGAGTTAGGTTATAGGCATGGATCGAGTCAGGTTTGGTTAGGCATGGATCGAGTCAGGTTTGGTTAGGCATGGATCAAGTCAGGTTATAGGCATGGTTGAGTCGGTGTGGTTAGGCATGGTCGAGTTGAAAGTAGGTTTAGTTATGATTCATTAGTTTGGCAATGAATGATACTATGGGTCATATGTGAAATGTTCTATAATCTATGCATAGTGATAATAGAGATATGGTAGGTGTAATAAATTTATGTTGTGGTAAGCAACTTGTTATGTATGTGGCTTAATTTCCAATTTTGTTATAAAATGGGAACTAAGTGAAATGTGATGTAAATGGTGAGTTAGGCGGGGTTGATAAATTGTTTTAGGGTAGATAATGGCTGAGCTAACCTCCAAGGGCCCCATGCACTCGAGTGTTGCCTACATAGTTCCAATGAAAAGGGACCTCGGAGCCAATGTAGTTCTCCCATGAACTAGGGAAGAATATGAAAATGAGTCGGTAGGTTTTTGGGCATGTTGTGGGTTTAGGTGTATTAGGTGTGGGTAGATTATAGGTAAAAAGATCCAGTGAAGGTGATTATGGCTAAAGGGGAGGATTACCTCAAAGGTAAGCGTCGAGGACCAAGTCTGTATAAGGTAATCCAAAAGTAAACAAATATGGTTAAAAGATAAGAGGGGGCAATAAAGCCACCGATTGGGTAGGATCATACCGAGTAGATTATACCTTGGAGGAGGTGAGGAACATAATACCCGAAAGGCATTGCATGATTAATTGTTCTATGATGAAGGTAGTCACGGAGTTCACCAAATGTCTAAATTCCAAGATGCCCCTTGAGGTAATTGAGGAAATGAGAGTGTAAATGGTAAGGTGGGTGAAAGGTAGCTAATTTTATATGTTTTGAGTGATAGGGCTTTTAGGAAAGAGGTCCTAGGTCACAATGGGAAAGTCCATGACTAAAAATTTCTTTGTTTTGATAGAATGATCGATGCAGAAGTCTATATGGGATAATGAATATGGTACTCCTTGAGGTCTTCATGAATCGATTAATGCGGGAAGCTTCGGTTTCTCTCGTTTTTTTGGGTGAAAGTTTCACATAGTTGTCCTTTGAGGGAGCAGTCTATTTATAGCAGTAATTTTGTCGAGAGGAAGATGTCCTTTTGAGGGATTCATCTTTTATTAGAAGTTTGACTCAAGGAGTTTGGTCCCATATGAGTTCTTTGAAGTCATGGAAAAGACCAAGGTGGAGGATAGGACTCTTGTTCAAAGGGAAAGGTGGAATGACCATGGGATCTCATCTAAAGGTAGAAAAAAGTATCCATGAGAATCATGTTATGTGTAGTGCCGTGATACAAATATTCAAGAGAAGATAACAAGTGATGGGTACTCACATTATTCTTGTTTAATTTTTAGGGAGTGTATGGAGTGGATAGCTCAAGGGACGATCTTGTAAAAAGACAAAGGGTGAGGTAGGATAATGAGTCAACAATAGAATGTTCAAAAATACAATGCGTTAAGGGCATAGGTTCGAGTTTACGATCAAGTGAGGATAAACAATAGGCACCTGATCCATAGGTATGAGTTACAATGTATGGTCCAAGCCAATTAGGAGAGAATTTTCCCCATTTACTTTTTTCTGCTTTGGTTACGTGTTGATTTTCTTTCAAGACAAGGTCACCGACTTGGAAGGTTTGTTCATGAACACATTTGTCATAAGCACATTTGATACATTGTTGGTAAACTTGAAGGTGATCCAGAGCATTAAGATAACATTCATCTAATAACTCTAGTTGTGCTAAGCGGTCCTAACAAAAGTCATCATTAGTAAGCATGTCATGGAGAGAAATATAGAGTGAGGGGATCTGGACTTCAAGAGGCAAAACAGCCTCTGTACCATAGACCAATGAAAAGGGTGTGGCCGCCGTGGAAGTGTGAATACTAGTGTGGTATGCCCATAGGGAAAAAGGAATGAGCGTATGCCAATCCTTCCCAGTATTGTCAACCACTTTCATTAGAATTTTGTTGAGGGTTTTGTTAGTGGATTCGGCTTAACCATTGGTTTGTGGGTAATAAGGAGATGAGAAACTAACCTGAATGCCCAAGGTGTCATGAATGTTTTTGCAATGTTTTGTTTTTGAATTATTTTCCATTTTCAATGATGAGGCGATGGGAAACACCAAAGCGACAAATTATGTGATGGTTAATGAACTCACCTATCTTCTTGGCTTTCGTGGAGATGAGTGGTATGGCTTCCACCAATTTTATGTAGTATTCGGTAGATTATGATCCATTGATGGTGTTGGGAAGAATGAGGATTGATTTCTCCGACAAGATCCAAACCCCATTGAGAGAAGGACAAAAGGTCACGAGTGACCTATAAGGCATGATTTGGGTGTATGATGAAGGTTGGAATGTTGTTAACATTTCACACAACATTTGACATAGTCGCAACAATCATGGTGAAGGGTCACGTAATAGCCTAGGTGAATAATATGCTTAGGAACAGTGAAGGCCACTAAAGTGACCTCCACATATGCCATCATGAACCTCCTTAATGATATAAGGAATTTCAGAACTTGTGAGGCATCGTAATAGAATACCATCAAAGCCACTTTTATTGAGGAGTCCCCCAAAATGACAAAATGACATACCCTTTTAAGGAAGGTGCGTTGTCTGCATTACGGGTGAGATCGGGAGGTAAGATGGAGAGAGAAAGGTAGTCGAGTACTTGTTTATACCAAAGGTCACTTGGGTCGGGTGTCAATTCTGATTGAGTAAACACCGTGAGGTAAATAAGAAGGTGAATGGAGGCATTTTAAGTGACCAAGATTTTGGAGTCGGCGAGTGGAAGCGGGTATTTGGGAAGTTAAGCAAGCCATGGTATCGGTAAATTTGTTGGTTTAATGTGGGATGGTTTGAAGGGTGTAACTATCAAAGGTGGTCAAAAGTATGTCTACATGATGTTTATATTTTTGAAGTATCTTGTTACAACATTGGTACATACCATTGACTTGGTTGATGACTGATTGTGAATCACCAAAGATGTGGATTGATTTGACATCTAGGGCATATTTGGTTTGCGCAGACCTAGTCCGAGTGCTTCGTATTCAGAAATATTGTTGGTGCATTCAAATTCTAGTTTGAAAGACAAAGGCATGGGTTCTCCATCTAGAGGAATGAGGATAATACCAGCCTCACCCCCACACTGACACTTAGAACCATCGAAGAACAGTTTCATTTGGTAAGGGAGCTCGTCCAGGGAAAGGGTAGCAATTGACTTATACGGAAAGTCATAAGTAGAGGGTTGATCCCCAGAAATAGGTGCGTTGGCTAGTTGGTCGGTGATAGCTTGGAAAGTGATGGACTTTTGATGAATTAATTTAAGGTCAAGATCAGCTAAAATCATAAGCCATCGCATGGCACACTAATTTTGATAAGGTTTGGTGTACATGAAGTGTAAGGGATTGGTGTTGGTCACGACATAGGTTTTGTGGTTGAGTAGGTAATGGCGGAGTTTGGTGGCAATGAAAAATAAGGCTAAGAAAAGTTTTTCTAGATGGTTGTATCGGGTTTCATAGTCCAAAAGAGTATGGCTTATGTAATAAACCACCTACTCCCTATGTTGTTCATCACGATGAGCGAGCATGACACCCAAGGAATGATTGGTAGATAATATGTATAGGTAAAAACTTTGATCATATTTAGGTGGAATGAGTACGGGTGGCTAGAGAAGGTATTGTTTGAGGGCCTCAAAATATTTGTGACAATCATCATCCCATTTAAAGGAGACATCCATCCTAAGCAGATGATGAAATGGTTGACGATCGAAATAATTGTGAAATAAAATGGTGAATGGACTATAATTTACCTTACAGGATACAGAGTTTCTTAAGGTTAGTGGGCAGAGGAATTGTTATCCAAAATTCACCCCCTAGGGTAAATTTGATAACATGCATCAGAATACTCAAGTCCCAGGAAAATAGATTGATTCAAGGCAAAAAATCATGTTTTAGGGTCCCCTCGGATTTTTTTAACTCTCCTATCCAAGAAGAAAGGAGCAAGTTCTAAAAAAGGGTGAAAAAGTTGCAAAAACCAAGCTTGGGGCAGAAAAAATCATGAAAATCGGCTAAGTCCTAGTCCAGGCAGCATTGGAGCAGTTGGGACATCGGGACGCGCGGGACGCGGAAAGCTGATTCGGCTGAAGGAGGAAACAAAATCATGTAACTGTTGTGCGAGTAGGCTGGGACATCTGGGCCGTGAGGATGCAAAGGACGTGAACTGCCGGATCACCAAAGCAGAGAAATTTTGCACTAGGACAGTTGGGACATAGGGACGCGTGGGACGCAGAGAGCCGAAGGAGCCGAGAGCCAATCGAATCATGCCACGTGTCTTCGCCTCAAAGAGGGACAAAGAATCCCGAATCGGGTGGATCAGAAGTTTTTGTCCCAGCACAATTCAAGACATCGGACCAAAGGGATATGAGGGACGTGAAAAGCGAAAGCGTGCCCACGGGACGAATCAGAAACGCCACGTGTCACATACGAAAACGTCCAAAATTTCAAAGGGCAAGGTTAAAAGTGTTTGCCCGAGCTAATAAAAAGAGGACATGTGTCCTAAGGAGAAGGAGAGTGTGGAGCTCAGGGAGGAATTAGAGAATTTGGCAAAAGTTTTGGCCAAAAGCTAAAAGGTAAAGGATGACTTTGCGCCCCTGTCCTCCAACCAGATCATGCCATGTGTCCCAAGTGGCGGGGACACGGGGAAAAAATGAGAAATTTTCCAAAATTACAAAAATTCAAAACTTTCAAGGAAAACCCACGGGTAAGGGAAGGAGAGAGAATTTCTCATCCAATCAGTGCCCGACACATGTCCTGTGGCGGAGCGTAGGAAAAATTTCAAAACCCATTTTTGCCTGTTTTGTGCCCTAAATCTTCATATCACCATATCTTTCAATCCAGAGCTCGGATTTGCACGTTCTTTATATCATTGGAAAGCTTATAAAATTATCTACATGATTTCGGGGTCAATCTTGAATTTTGGTTCAGTCTAGAGAGAGAAAGTTAAGAAACGGCTCTGACAGTGTCCACGGCCAGAAGTGACATTTCAGTGACCAAATTTAATACAGAATGGGTCGCATTCTCCTCCAATTTGGTCAAAAATGGCAAGGTATGGGTTTGTAAGGTCCTCCATGCTGATTTAATGCATTTGTAGTCAATGAGGAATGGGCTCCCATGTTTTGTACATTTTCTCTCTCCTGGGCTTGACCCATGCAATGTAAAAGCTAGATTTGGCTCATTTCTAAAGGGGGAACACTTTTTGGCATAGCAATCTTCTTCTTTCACCTCTAGCAAGTGATTGTTGCAAGAATCAGACCTCTTCAAAGATTGTAATAGTTTTTACCTCTCTGAGGTTGTAATGCAGTGGTTTTGACATTGGAAATAATAATGCAAGCTTTGTGAATGGGTTTCAGTCCTTTGTTTGTATTATTTGCTTCATTTCAGATCCTAAATTATATCTTATCAGCCTGTGTATGTTTTATGTTGCAATCTTTGGTTTGTGTCTATTTGCATGAAAAAATATTCACCACTCCTTTTGGTGCATCACCATCTTTAGTTAGTTTCAATTTTTGCATTTCTATCCCTGTCTCCTTACAATTTAGAGTAGGATTAGGATCTGAACCTCTGTAGTTGTGTAAAATATAGATCTAAATCAGAGGAGTTTGAGGAACCAGCCTCTAATCTGGAGATTCCTCTCTCAGTTTCACAAGTCCCACACTTGGAGAGAGGTTTCCATGTTGTGCAATCACACTGGATGCCTGAAACATCAACCTAGAAGCCTGATGTGCGTCCAAGGGTGCTGTGAGCCTGCAACAACAATTTTGGCACACTCGGTGGGACCTAGAGGTCTCATTTTTATTGCAGCAAAGTTGATGTGCATCTGCTGCAATTTTCTTACTTGAAAAGAGCTATTATTTACATATCTGGCGACTCCAAGGGGAAGAATCAACTGGTTTTAGCCAAGTGCAGGCCTAAAAACTCATGAGAAGAATCACCACAAGGTCAAGAGTTGGAGAAGAAGAAGTGCTATTTGAATACCTGCAATTATCTCTAAGAAGAAGGCAAAGAGGAAGAAGGATTCAAAGGTCTCCATCTCCACCAAACAGAACTCTCTCAACTCCTCCACCTGGTAGGCCTTTCATTTAGTCAACAAGGGTTTTAAGACCAATTAGAATGGCACAGAACAACCCCTACGTCAACTTCACAGGCAGCAGCCCACTTTCCCTCAATGCACAAGGGTAGCCAAGAACAGCCCCTAGGCCAACTCAAATTCCAGATTGTTGCTGCCCACATGCAAGGAGTGAATGTGCAAACCAAGGACATCAAAGAGATCCTTCATCACCATTCAAGATATCATTGATCGGATGAAGAAGACAAACGTCAATATATCAATGTGGGAATCCCTATCTATCCCAGCCCAAAGAGATCTACTGCAAGCTACCATGAAGGACTGGCCAACTTTGAATCAGAAGGTTCAGATGCAAGACAAAGTGCTTACAAATGCTGCCTAGCCTGAGGGAAATCATGGAGGACAGCAAGGTAAAATGTTGAAACCCCCTCCTTTCTATGTTTCATTAATCATTAGAAATCAGCTAGTGCACAATTGCATGATAGACTCCAGGGCAAGTAGCTCAGTAATGCCTAAACAAATAGCTGATCAGCTAGGGCTCTAGTATGAAACAATATCCAAAGGGGTAGTGCAGCTAGATGGGACAATAGTAGCAACAGTTGGAGTGATTAGAAACTTGAGTCTTACCTTGCATGCATGTCCAAATGTTGTTGTTTTACAAGATGTATCAGTCATAGACCTTCCACCACTCTTTGCCCTATGCTTGTCAAGGGACTTCATAGCCAAGATTGGGGGATATTTGTCTATTGATTGGTCACACATGCTGTTCAGAACGAGGTATGGAACTAAGGCTACAATTAGGTCTGAACCTATTGCAAACTTCCACATTGAGCCTTACACTCCAAGTCAGATTAATGCCAATTGCTCAGCATTTGATCAAGAAGAACGCCCAAGCACTGATGAAGCTGACACCAAGGTTGGAAGCATCCCAGATCTAACTCTTGATGAATGGGAAAACAAGGTACATGTATTTGATCCTTATCAAGAAGTGGAAGAGCTAGGGGTCTATTGCATACACGAAGAAAATCAGCCTATTCCTAGCATCACCAAGCCAAACCACAAGGATTTGAATGAGAAAAGGGCAGGTTGGATCACACATGTCATGGAGTATGACATTGAGATCAAGATCACCAAGCTGGTAAGAGGGAAAGGATTGTGTGAGAAGCTGGTTTTGGGGAAGCAAAAAGAAGTATGCAATGAAGAAGAGGCTATTTTAATAGTCCAGACAGCCATGAGCCAAGTGGAAATCAAGAAGAAAACAATGCTGCCCCCACTCCTTGCTGGACCCAAGGTATTATACACTTCCTAGGCATAGGCCTATGCCCTCCGAAGATGAACAAGACCCAAAGGAGACACTTCAGATTGCAGGCTGTCCCGTATGCCATTGTTGATGGAGTTTTGTTCAAGAAAGATGTAAATGGAGTGCTGTTGAGATGCATTAGCACAAATTAGATTCAAAGGGTGTTGGAAGAGTTTCATGGTGGACCAGCTGGTGGTCATTTTGCACCAAGAGTGATAGCTCTAAAAATCATGAAGGCTGGTTATTATTGGCCTAAGATCTTCAGTGATTGCTATGCATGGATCAAGAGGTGTAAGAATTGTGCATTCTTCACAGGAAAAGAGAGACTTGCTGCCCTTCCATTACATCCAATCTCAATTGACCAGCCATTCATGTAATGGGGTTTGGACTTCATTGGAGTCATTAATCCTAATTCAAGCCAAGGGCACAAATGGATTTTGACAGCCACGGACTACTTCACCAAATGGATGAAGACGGTAGCACTCAAAGAGGCAAATGATTCTAGCATCTTAGAATTTTATGAGGGGATAATAGCTTGATTTGGTGTACCTGCTACAATAATCTCAGATAATGCATTGGCATTCATTAGATCTAAGGTGACTGAGTGGGCTGTCAAGAACGGTATCTACCTAAGCACTTCATCAAACTATTACCCTCAAGGTAATGGCCAGGCCGAGTCTACAAACAAGAACTTGTTGAGGATCATTAGGAGGACTCTTGACAAGAATCATAGGTCTTGGCATACTAAACTGAAATCAGCCTTATGGGCTGATAGGATAACTCCCAAAAGATCCATAGGTAACTCTCCATTCAAACTTGTCTATGGAAGAGAGGCAATCTTGCCCATGTCACTTGAGTTGCCAACATTGGAACTCATGAAGCAGCTGGAGTTGCTAGAGTTTGAGCCCATGGAGGTGAGGTATGCAGAGTTGATGGAGTTGCAAGAGATCGAAATCAAGCATCCCAAGCAATGGAAAAGGATCAAGCTCGATCAAGAAGACCTTTGATACGAAGGCCAAAGATAGATCTTTTCAGTTGGAGATCTAGTGTTGAAATGGGATGTGGATAGAGAAAAACCGGGAGGCATTCAAAATTTGATGCCATTTGGAGTGGCCCATACATGGTCATGAAGTGCAAGAACAACAATGCTTTCCAATTGGCCTCCTTGGATGGTGAAGAACTGCAGATTCCAGTCAATGGAATCTATCTCAAGCGTTGCTTCTAGAGGAAAATTCACTACCTTGTAAATATTAGATTATATTTTCATTCCTCCAAGTGCTTGTGCACATTGTTTCTTGTAGGTTAGTTTTGTTTTTCCTAAGTGCTTTGGCACAACTTGCTATCCATGGAGATGTTTTTAGTCCTTGCTTCCATCGGTGATAGTCCATCTTCCTCCTTGCACATTCTAAGTCAATGGAGGTTCTAAACTGTGAATATCGATGACTCCATGCCCAATGGACTACTTCAGGAAACTAGTATCTTCTACCTAGCAGGTAGGTAACCCCGCTGAGTCGCCAAATTGTTATCCAAAATTCACCCCCAGGGTAAATTTGATAACATGCATCAGAATACTCAAGTCCCAGGTAAATAGATTGATTCAAGGCAAAAATCATGTTTCTAGGGTCCCCTCGGATTTTTTTAACTCTCCTGTCCAAGAAGAAAGGAGCAAGTTCTAAAAAAGGGTGAAAAAGTTGCAAAAACCAAGCTTGAGGCGAAAAAAATCATGAAAATCAGCTAAGTCCTAGTCCAGGCAGCATTGGAGTAGTTGGGACATCGGGATGCGGAAAGCCGATTCGGCCGAAGGAGGAAAAAAATTGGCTAACTCATGCGGCAGAGAGCAGGTCGGGACATCTGGGCCGTGAGGATGTGAAGGACGCGAACCACCGGATCGGCCAAACAGAGAACTTTCACACTGGGGACAGTTGGGACATAGGGACGCGTGGGACGCGGAGAGCCGAAGGAGCAGAGAGCCAATCGAATCACGCCACGTGTCTTCGCCTCAAAGAGGGACAGAGAAGCTTCGAATCGGGGCGGATCAGAAGTTTTTATCCCGCAGACAGATTCGGGACATCCAGACCAAAGGGACGCGAGGATGTGAAAAGTCGGCGAGGCATGGGACGAATCAAGAAACGCCACATGTCACAAAGGAAAAGGTCCAAAATTTCAAAGGGCAAGGTTAAAAGTGTTTTCCGAGCTAATAAAAAGAGGACACGTGTCCTAACGAGAAGGGAGTGCGGAGCTTGGGGAGGAATTAGAGAATTTGGCAAAATTTTTGGCCAAAAAGCTAAAAGGTAAAGGATGACCTCGCGCCCCTGTCTCTAACCAGATCACGCTACGTGTCCAAGTGGCGGGGACACGAGGAAAAAATGAGAAATTTTCCAAAATTACAAAAAGTCAAAACTTTCAAGGAAAACCCATGGGTAAGGGAAGGAGAGAGAATTTCTCATCCAATCAGCGCCCGACACGTGTCATCCAGGTGGCGGAGCGTAGGAAAAAAATTTCAAAACCCATTTTTTCCTGTTTTGTGCCCTAAATCTTCAGATCACCATATCTTTTGATCCAGAGCTCAGATTTGCACGTTCTTTATATCATTGGAAAGATTATAAAATTATCTACATGATTTCGGGGTCAATCTTGAATTTTGGTTCAGTCTGGAGAGAGAAAGTTAAGAAACGGCTCTGACAGTGTCCACGGCCAGAAGTGACATTTCAGCGACCAAATTTAATACAGAATGGGTCGCATTCTCCTCCAATTTGGTCAAAAATGGCAGGGTATGGGTTTGTAAGGTCCTCCATGCTGATTTAATGCATTTGCAATCAATGAGGAATGGGCTCCCATGTTTTGTACGTTTTCTCTCTCCTAGGCTCGACCCATGCAATGTAAAAGCCAGATTTGGCTCATTTCTAAAGGGGGAACACTTTTGGGATAGCCATCTTCTTATTTCACCTCCAACAAGTGATTGTTGCAAGAATCAAACCTCTTCAAAGATTGTAATAGTTTTTTACCTCTCTGAGGTTGTCATGCAGTGGTTTTGACATTAGAAATAATAATGCAAGCCTTGTGAATGGGTTTCAGTCCTTTGTTTGTATTATTTGCTTCATTTCAGATCCTAAATTATATCTTATCAGCCTGTGTATGTTTTATGTTGCAATCTCTGGTTTGTGTCTATTTGTATGACAAAAATATTCACCACTCCTTTTGGTGCATCACCATCTTTAGTTAGTTTCAATTTTTGCATTTCTATCCCTATCTCCTTGCAATTTAGAGTAGGATTAGGATCTGAACCTCTGTAGTTGTGAAAATATAGGTCTAAATCAGAGGATTTTGAGGAACTGGCCTCTAATCTAGAGATTCCTCTCTTAGTTTCACAAGTCCCACACTTGGAGAGAGGTTTCCATGTTGTGCAATCACACTGGATGCCTGAAACATCAACCTAGAAGCCTGATGTGCATCCAGGGGTGCTGTGAGCGTGCAACAATAGGAATTTCTAGAATGGCCTTGAATTTAGCAGGGTCAACTTCTATACCATGGAGGGAAACAATAAATCCCAAGAGATTTCCGAGAGAATAGCGAAGACATAATTTTTGGCCATTTTGTCAAGGCGACATAATATTTAATGAGGTGGTCAAAGATGGTTTCAGGATAGTGAGGTGCTCGGAGTGAAATTTAGATTTGGCCAAGAGATCATCCACATAATCTTCCAATATGCAATGTATGATATCATGGAAGATTTAAGTCATAGCACGCTGATTTGTAGCATTAGTTTTTTTAAGGCCAAAAGGCATGACTCGATAGCAAAAGGTTCCCCAAGGGGTGATGAATGCGGTCTTGTGTTGATCTTCTGGGGCAAGAAAAATTTGGTTATAACCCGAGAAGCCATCCATGAGTGAGAGCATCTCATGACCAGTAGTGAGGTCAACCAATTGATCAATACCAGGCAAGGGAAAGTCATCTTTCGGGAAGGCTAGGTTGAGGTCACGGAAGTCTATGCAAATGCAAAGTCCCCCTATTGCTTTAGTAACAGGGACAATGTTAGAAATCCAACGAGGATAATCAATGGGTAAGATGAAGGAAACGGAAAGAAGGCATTGAAGTTCTTCTTTGATAAGAAGAGCAATGTGAGGGTGCATTTTCCTCAGCTTTTGTTTAATAGGTTTGGCATCGGGAACGGTTACAATATTGTGGACCACTATGGTGGGGTCAATACTGCATGTCTACATAAGACCAAGTGAAAGTGTGGTTATGATTTTTGAGAAAAGAAGTGATGGCTTCATGTTCAACAGTATCCAAAGATTGTCCGATCTTTAGGATGTGCGGGTCATCCTGAGTATGAATGTTGATCTCGATAGTCGATTCATTCAACATGGTTTGCATCTCAGAGGGTAATGACCAATGAATATATGAGTCTTCTACACCAAGGTAGGTGAGTATGGATTCATCATTTTGACATTGAACAATGTTAATTGTAGGTGTGTCGTCATCGATCATTTTAAGATACAAAAAGGTAAGAGTGGAAGGGCCTCACCCTCACATTGATAAGTCAGAGGCCCCAAGGAAATGGTGTTTATGAAAAAAAAATTAGGAGGGATAGATTCAGGATCCATTGACTCCATCGGTGAGGGTGGTGATGAAGGTGGAGTGGGTGAAGAAGGTGGAGAAGGGCTAGTGTCCTTAATGAGTTCAATGTGCGCTTGTTTGGTAGGTGGTTTGGGAAAGCCGATACCGCTACGGTTGCTATATTTGTGGGTGGTACATGGAATTTCATTATGGCAGCCTTGCTCGTAAAATCCAAAACCAAAACCCTTCCATGCATAGCGGTGTAGGAAGGTGTGGGTGAAATGGCGATTGGTAAGTGATTGGAAGTTAGCGGAAAATGGGCAAGGGGTTGTGATGGTGGTTTAGGTGTGTAAGTGGTAGTATCAAGTCCCCCATAGGTGAGACTAGTATGAAGATGAGGAGGACCATAAAGGAGGCGTTCTCCTATATGGTGATCATAGCGAGGGTGTTGGTGAAGGCTTCCATACTCGTGTGGAGTAAGGAATGTGTTGACACTATATAGGTGGTACTCCCCGAATGAGGCGTTGAAAAACACCTTCCAAGGGATTAGTGGTTGGTATGTAGGTAGCTGGAATGGATAATGTGTTGGAGGTCGATGTAGAGGTGGAGTTAATGGATTGGGAAGCTAATGGGTCATTTGTGGAGGTTATAGTAGTGGTAGGAATGGAGGAGGTATGTGTGGTGAAAGCAGTGGTTGTACTAGTAGGTGGAGGTGTAGGTGAAGCAAGTATTGGTTGTGGAGGTAGACGGCTTGATAGGTATGAGCACATCATTGGGTTGGTAAAGCATGTTGCATGTTTTGAAAGGTGATGGGTCAGCTAGAATGGTATAAGTGTGTCCTTCATGTTCAAACTTTACACAACAATGCAAAGTGGAAGGAACGTAACCCATGACATGGATCCATGGTCTACCAAGCAACAAGTTATATTAGAATTCCCCCTCCAAAACATAAAACAATTATGGAATAGTGCGGGGGCCCACATGAACATGAAGGATGATAGTTCCTAGTGTGGAGGTGATAGCATCATTGAATGAATGCAACATGACCAGATGTTTATGCATGTAATTTTCAGGTATGCACATTTGAGCAAATGCATGGGATGAAATGATGTTAATGCTAGTGCCTCCATCAATCATCACATGGCGTACCCGTATGTCATCAATGTGGACGGAGATGAAGAGAGCTATGTCTGGATCATCATTTTGGTGTGACATTATCTCCTCCTCTGAGAAGTTAAGGGAGGCCACTTGGTGAACAAGGTGAGGTGAGGATGAAGGTGGTAATTTAGTGATAGGGGCTACATGATGGGGTGTGATAATGGAGGCTACGGGTGTAGGGTCATTGGGTAAAACCTCAATAGATTGAAGAATCTCCATGAGGGCTTGACGATGGGATTATGAGGTTTGGATGAGGTCATATAAGGACATTTTTAGGGAGATTGGTGTATTTTTTTAGAATTGTGTGATGTGTGACACCATTAGAAATGGGGTACGTAATGCAAATAGTTATTTTAGGTATGGGTGCGAGATGGTATGTTGGGTATAGGATTGGTTGGTGGGTTAGTTTCCTTTTATTTTCCATTCTACGCATGTGTAGTGACATGTATCATGTTGATTTGAGGGGAGTTGGAAAATGGAGAAGGTGCAAGATGAGTGGTATAACGACACGACGGGCAAAAACCTACTAGAGGAGAAAATCCTTGTGAGGTGAGCTGGGCGCAACGACATTGAGGTGGTGGCGTGGAAAGTTCTTTGATGCGAATCATGTTAATTTCAAATCTTAAGGGTGGTTCTAGGAGTGGTGAGGGTGGATCTTGCGGTTGTTGAGTGGGTAGTTTCGGAATGGGTGTTGGTGAAGCAGGATCCTCATTGAGAAGGTTATCATCGTCAAAGTTGGTTTCTAGTGGACACAATTAGATAAGGACGGTTTTCAAGGCCTTGTAGTTCTCCACATCATGCCATGCCACACGATGGTATGTGTAAATTTTAGTATCATCAAACCCTTTTGGCTTGGGTTTGAGGGGGTCATAAGGTTGGAGTGGCGGTAATGTGATAATAGAGGTCTTGAGGAGGTTGGTTAAAATTTGGGCATAGGATCCTGCTAGTGGATCACAATGGGAAGTGAATGTGGGTTTGGGTGTAGGTGTGGTTGATTATCGAGGAACTATTTTGGAAGAGGAGGGATGGGTTGAGCTATGGGTTTAGGTCTTGGTGTTGTTTTAGGTATCATCGTGTTTATCCGGGTAGGGGTATAATAGATGAATGGGTAGGAGGGTGTGTGGTTGTCTTGACTACCTTATTATGGGGTAGTGGGTTTTTTTGGGTTGCACCTTCTTAGGTAAAGGTGATGTGGGTGTATGAGGTCTAGAAGGAAAAGCAGATGGAGGAAGAGGGCGAATTACCCATAGCGTGGGTCTTTGTGAAGGTAGATGACGTGGGTTGTACTTGGGGTGTGAGGGATAATGACTGAAGTGTAGTGGGTAGTGAAGCAATAGATGAGGGTATTAGAGGTATTGGTGGTAAAAGGACTACAAGTGAGGGTGTAAGTTGTGTTGTGTTCTGGGTAGGTTAGAGTTTTTGAGGAAGGAATGGGTTGTTGTGTTATTCGTTTATGGATGGGTGAAGGTTACTTGACCATGTTGGGCGAGATGAGATCTTAAGACAGTGGGACAAATATGGGCATGATTGGTGCGGTCGGGGTATGAGGTCAATGAGTTCTTTTCTTTGGTTTGGGTGTTGAAGTAGGTGTGGTATGGACATTAGAGGATGTAGCTGAATCCGGTTTAACATGTGGATGGGTAAGGGTTTTGTTTGAGCACTAACGGGTATCGTGGAAGGGGTTGTGATAGAGGTGGTTTTATTTGGTTGGATTAGTCAAAATGTGTTTGGGTAGATAGTGGAGGTATCAGCCGAGGGTCTTTGCATGTGTGTTGACATGGGGAGTAAGAGGTGCCCCCATAGTTAATCCCTATCCACATAATCTAAGTGATCAGCCAAACTTGAGAACGGCATGTCTACGGGTGGAGTGGTGACGACCTAATGGAAATTCCCGTAAAATGTTTCTTAGATACAGGGAATTGGCTAGCTTCAGCTTCCATGGGTAAGAGAGCCGAAAGTAGGTTTGTTGGATTTTGGGTAGCAGATGGAGAATGCTTGCCAAGAGGAAAATGTATCTCAACTAGTTTAATGATAGGTGGAGGAGGTGATGGGAGCTCCTCTATAAGTGGAGGAATAGATGGGCATGCCTCTGTGGGTGGAGGAGGAAATGGGTGATCCTTTGTGGGTGGAGGAGATAATGGGAGATCCTCATGGGTGGAGGTATCATGTGGGTAAAGGTTCTCTAAGTGGAGAAGCCAAGGGTGAGATGGTCTTAATGTTAGCGGAAGACCCCTTCATAGGTGATGAAGGAGATGAAAGGTGTTCCTCTGTTGGTGAAGGAATAGGAGAGGTTGGTTCCAATGCAGAAGGAGGAGTTTGGGCTAGGATTTCCTCTATGGAAGGGATGTGAGGTAAGTGGGAGGTGATAGGTACCTCGTTAAAGATAGCGTGAACCTCATGGGTATGGGTATCATGAGTTGATGTCTCACCGGTTTGATTGGATGAAGGGGCATGGTTGGGAAACATTTTTGAAGATTTGTAGATTTTGGTTGGGGGTGGTGTTGGGATTATCCATAGTTAACTCACCTTTCTTGAGCATTTCTTGGATAATATTTTTGAAAGTGATGTAGTTGCCATCATTATGACCCTTTACTCGATGATAGTTATAGAAATCATGTTCTTTATACCATGCGAGACATGGGGCGAGCAGGGTCAAAACCAGTGTGTGGTTTTATAGGTGGAAGGGTGATGGCTCCAACTTTGATAAGATTTTCTAAGATAGAAGAGTAAGGTTCCCCAATTGGGGTATATTTTCATTGCTCTCATTTGAATTGAAAAGTCTAGACAGGTGAGAGATTAGATGAGGGTGTAGCTTGATTTGACAGATGAGCTAGGCCGGCCTTGAGTACCACTGTGTTAGTGGTGCCCTTAGATTTTGAATAATTGGTTTGTGGTTTGGAAGAAGAAGAGGTATCATTCAACTTGAATTCGAATTCTTATTGTGTAATTGGATTTTCTTCTCTTCGATGGCCCGAATCTCTAACTTTTGTGCCATAGTGAATGCCTCATTGAATGTTTAGAAGGTTTGGATCTGCAAGGTTGGGGAGATATGTCTAGCGCAATCTTGTGTGAAGAGCTTGATGAATTTAGTTTGTGGTAGTTAGAAGGTAAGTTGATTGATCAGGTTGCGCTAGTGAGTGACAAAATCTACGATAGATTTGTCTTCATACTGACATGTGGAATATAGATCGGTCATGGTAACCTTCTTGATGATATTGATAGAAAAATGATCTAAGAAGGCTTGGGCTACCTGATTGAATGACAATATAGAGTGTTTAGGTAACCCACTTACCAATCTAATGCGAGTTCAAAGTGACGGACATGGGAAAGGTTCTCAAAAGCAAGGCATCATCATGAGCGATCAAATAACACCCATGTTTTAATGACCACAAATGTTGTTGTGGGTCTTTTTGCTATTGAAATGATTGAATTTAGGCATTTCTAATGCATAGGGTATGAACGGATAGGAATGGATGGGTGAATAGGCTCGTTACAAATCTCGTCATAGGTAGGAGTGTTACAGAGCTGGAAACCAATGCCTCCAATGTCCGCATGTTGTCCAACATCAATTTAATTAGGTCCTTGGTGGGTTGTGATGATTGAATGCCTCTCTGTAGCGTGAGGAGGTTGGTTTTGGGCATATAATAGGGGTGGCACTCCAGTGTATGGGGCTACCATGTAGGGTGGTGGAGAAGAAGGTAGTGAAATAGTGGTGCGTACCCATAATGGATGAAATAGGAGGTTGTTACTAGTATGTATATGGGGGTGGAAGGGTTGTGGTAACCCTAGTGCCAATAGGGCTAATGATTGTGGAATGGAAAGAACCGCATTCGAAATGGGGTAGGGGTCACTTTGAAGCTGGAGGTGGGAATGTAGCTACGGGTATGTGTCACACATTAGGGGTGGATGGGGTTGTGTTTGGGGTATTTGTTGAGGGTACGGTGGATGTAATAGGTGCCACGGAGGTAATAGATGTGGCAGTCATGCTAGGATTATAGGACCTAACTATGAAATGACCTGGGGTAAGGTGGATGCGGCAGCATGAGACCGAGATGGGGCCGATTCAGGAGTGGGTGCGAGATTTGGGGGATAGATACAGCATGCCATATATCAACCCGACCCGAGGCGTCTCGAGTGGATGAGTGGGAAAGGTAAACCGCAAGGCGGCGAGGTTCTCAGTCAGGAGTCGTGTGAACTCCTCATCTCTAGTAGCGATAGTAGTAGGCTAGATGGGATCCATGGCTGGTGATAAAATAGAAGGTGGTGAAGGACTAGGTGGGAGTGGTTGACAACTGGCGTGGAATACGAGTGTGCTTGCTTGTCTTTGGGTCAGCACCATGTGAACCAGTATTGATCAAGTAGGGTTGTTTCTCTATAAATGACATAGAGAATAGCAGGAATAGGTGAATCTAGCGACAAAAAGTAGATTAAGTACCAAATGGTGGCTAGAATGTGAAACAGGATAACCGATTCCAGTTAGGGAAAACCAACGCTGGTCGAGGTAACCATACGGTCTCTATAGAAAATGACAGTGAGTAAACAGTGAGGCAAAAGGTAAAATCTAATAGGTATGCAAAATCGAGGATGTTTAAAATGACAATGGTAATAATGACAAATGATGGGGACTATGAAAAGTGGAAGAAAGTGAAGCAAAATGTCCTTTTGAGTAGGTTAGCAAAAGGACCTGGAACCGATGTCGATTTGGTATAACCGATGGCGGTCGAGGCAACCAACAACGGTACTATGAAATTGAAACAATGATGAAAGAAAGTGGTTGTGAATTAAAATATGATGTAGAATCAGACCCATAATTTTGTGAATGATAATGATATGTCCTAAGCACACTCAAGTGAAGCTGGAATACACCAGATGTGATGAGGAGCGTGTAAGGATGAACAAAAAAAAGTGATGAATGTGATCTCTCACCTCAAAATGCAAGCCAAGAAAAACACTAAGAAAATGTGATCCTCGAGTGCCCTTTCTATTATGTTTTTTAGCTTATGCTATTTAGGGACTAACAAATGAATTGTGAAATAGATTTTTCATGAGGATGACTTCCTATAAAGAAGGGGATCTAAAAGGTGAGGTTTCAGGTATGTTATGGTGGGGGTGGGCTTCGCTTTGAAGTATGACTCGACAGAGCAGTGAGATGGGTGCCCACTATGCCATGATCTTGTGATCACCTATAGCTTCTTCCAGGTAGGATGTTGTTTAAGAATGTATGTATTTTGAATTTTTTTGTGGTTTGGTAAGACTCAGAGAAAGAGAAAAGGATAGAAGTGCTTTTCTACGATTCGTTTGTCAACCATAAGTTAGGCATGACTTCCAACGTATAGGTTGCCCTCATTTAATGTGAGCTAATGCAATAAATCAGAATGGAATGCACTTATTTTAAGCCCAAATCGAAATGTGAAATTGGATGACACAATAAGATGAAGATGAAGAGGGATGCTCTTTCACTATAATTCAGAAAACATAAAGAAATGGTTATTTTTAATCACACCAAAACAAAAGTTTCCTTTAGAGCAAATAGAAAGAAGAGGTGGATTACCAAGGAAGAAAATTAGTGTGTATTCTTTTTAGAAGGGAAACAAACACATAAATTTTTTTCTAGGACTGAATGAAATGCAAGGAACCTCGGATGGGTCCCATTTGGGTGTACCAAAATATTTCACACTGATTCTTACATCATTTCTTTGAAGTGTTGATGAAACAGATAGGAGTAACGAGCATAGGAGGAATACTTGTTCAAATGTTGGTCGATGGGTTGTTACACATGTATGAATTCCAAATTTACACTGATCACGAGAGCTTCCTTTTGGCTAGGAGGAACTACTTGTAATGAAAACAAGACCACCAAAAGGAATTAAATAATATGGGCAGTGAACTACCTAGTGTATGCTAGATCCAGAAAGTATGATACTTCCTAGATGGTCATCGAGTTCACTATTTTAAAAATTTAATGTTGTAAACAAAGTAAATCCTATTATAGTTTGAAATTATTTAGGTATCTCACTTAAAACACAATAATAAAAATAGATCTAATCTAATAGGCTAAGCTAGAATAGAAACCAAAGGTCAAATGATTGGTTCTGGGTGTTTGCATCTCTGATAAAGGTCTCAGGTAGATCACAGGTGAATGAGGGTGAGATGAAATTAGGTGGGTAGGTCATTGTTCTAGGCTATGTGGGAAAATATAGAGACTAGTGTTGGTTAGGGGTGATCGACGGTGGTTAGGTATAACCAAAGGCTGCCATCTTGTGAGATCTAGAAATGTCACAAAACAAGTTGTGGTCTCTTTTGTGATTACAAAAAGGACTTTGGTGGGTCAAGATGAGGATGATTTTGTGAGGTTTTAATGGGTGTATGGAGGTGAAAATGTCAAAAAGGTCAAGTAGGGGCAAGATAAACAATGGATGATAAAATGATGATGAAATGAAATAAACCAAGAAAGTATGATGTTATACTTACTTGGATTCTATTCTTGAATGCCTGTGTGTGAGGGATGGAGGTGCTAATGATGGGTTTGAAGGTTTCAAATGATCACCAATTGAAGAAAATCTTCTACATGGGCTGCATGAACACTCCTCTTTGCTTGGATAGATCAGATCATGGTTGGGATGGCTGTGTAGGAGAAGATGCTCAATCTCCTTCCTTGCATGCAAGTTTTCACTGGAGTATGGTCTTTAAAGATGTGTTATCTCTCCGAGATGTGTTCTTTCTTGTAAAAAAATTCCCAATGTTTTCCAACCTTGAGAATAAGATAGTTTAGGGGTTAAAAGGGGTAGCCGAAGGTGGTCCATCTTAACTAGCGATGGTTAGGGGGTAAGCGTCGGTCAAAGTGGGATTTCCTAGGTTTTCTAAACTAGAGAGATCCTCCTAATTTCCTTGGATCTCATGTCGTTATCCCACGAGATAAAACTAGGACCTTCTTGTGAACATGTGGGAATGTGGTTAGAGGGAATGTAGGCATTGATTTTTAGGGTTTGGGTAATTCTTAGTTAGTTATGGAAACTTGCTAAGAGTAGGTCTTAGGTTAAGTTAGCTTGGTGAGGTGTCTAAGAGAATCATGTGTGGATATTATTTAAATAAGATATTTAAATAATAAATATAGTGATGGTAATGCATTAATTTAATTTAATTAATATTAGTGGGGTGAAGGGGGTCGGCATGGTGGGTAAACGTAATAAAGGGTGCTTATATGTCGAGGGACAAAAGGGAGTGTGACCTAGTTTTAGTGTCTACACACCTACTTGTAAAATGTCCTATTCTATGAAATTTCTTACATCTTAAATGAAAGGTTTCGTATTTAATATTTTGATGCCAAATGCCATACTTAGATTATAGAATGATATGTTCTAGTAACTCCTGCTCCATTTCGGAAGAAATACATAATCTTACAAAAGCTAGTCCGGATCTCTCCTCGTAGGTCCATGAAGCCCCATCGAAGATCCGAGAGATTTAACAACATTTAATAAAATCTCACCATCCCAAATTGTATAGGTAGTCTTGGGAGCCTACAACATACTGGAATGGTGTGTATATTCTTAGTATTATGATCAAACCGATGATACCACCGTTTTAGAAAAAGACCCATATTTCTCAAACATCATGGGCCTCCCAAAAGCACTAATTCCAAATCATTCTTATTATTATATTTGGCGAGAAAAAACCCCTTGACATAGTTGTGATGCTCGAGATCCCCTTTTGGTTGCCACTTTCTAAAGGCCCATTTTCTAATGACATCAATATTAGGTGTAGTTTCAAGAAACTTAACAACAAGGAAAATATTTTCTTTGTCCAAATCCCATGATGTAGACGACCATATCCGGCACATTAAGGCGGAGTTACACCTTCTTTATCCTTCTCCTACGTGAACTATACCTTTGCTATAGATTGCAGACCCACATTCTTGATCGGAGGGTTTTGTTGTTGAAGAATCTTATTCTAAGATAAAGGTGTGGATCCCAACTCGAAAGTGGACTGTGTGTTTGTGGCTTATCAATCATCGATTTGAGTCAAGCATGCATCCCCTTCGTAGTCAAGTTTGGATGAAAAGAAGACATTCAGAGCGATTACAACAAAAACAATGCTAATTGTTTCTCCATCGCTTGCTTCCTCCATCACTCACTTCAAGATGTCATAATAGAAAAAACTTTTTGCAGATGAGAATAATAATGTTTTAAAAACATTTATTGATCATGTGTCTCAACAATAAAAATAGTAGATAGATTGGTGTTAACCAAAGCACACAATGCAACACTACCACCATAAAGCACTATTATTAGAGAATTTATGGAAGAGTTTTGAGTGAACATATGAGACTAGAACTCATAATATCTCTCATAAATAAAAGGATGTGTCTTTCCCTGTAGGCCAATTTCGTTTGTAGTCACCACCATTCCGTGTTAGTTACTCCATCCAATCCCGATTGTTTACTTCTCTCTCATCATCTTTAGTATTACAATTTTGCACACCGATTTATTGTGTACAAAAGAAACAAGATTTTAAATATCTCATTGCTATCATAAAATATGTAACACCCATATACAATAGATTCCCCTTGTATTTAACATTTTTCATGTATTTTTAGTGTTTCTCTTAATTTTTTTGAATATTTAATTGGTAAAGAAAAAATAATAATACAATTCAGAAAACTAGATCTAAAAACTTTAAGAAGGTCCATTATTTCTTCTAAAGATATATCACCAGACAAATTACAGAAATATGTGATCACACGTGCTACATTGAATGGATTAGTTGATGGAATAGCTTATATAGTTGATAGAAGTTAAAAGGGATATGCACATTGACAAGTAAATTCTTCCGTCTTCCATCCTTACCAGCATGCCTTCATCTTTTGAAAACACAAATTTGTCTAAAATTATTTGAGCCTCGGCTAAAATAACCTCAGCCACTTTGTAATGGAATTAACTTGAATATAAATGCAAATATTTCAAAATATATAATATATTATTAAGACACTTCGAGGGGGAAACCTCCTAAGTCTTACAATAAGACACTAACTCATACTCTTCACACTTATGGGGAGGAATTACTCACCCATATATATAAGTATGATTGTGAAAGGTCATACTCCTTCATTATTATTATTTTATACCTAAAGACTAACTAACTAATTACTATAAGTATAAATGTTATGTAATTCATATGTCAACCCACACTTAGACATATAAATGGTAAGTCATTTATAACCTCTTAATCCAAGTCTGGGTAAGTAGCTCTAGTGTTATGATGATTATATCTGGTGGTACTTTCACATTTGAATAAATATCTAGCATTTCAATTGAAGAGTATGACTTATCCATTTCTTTGTCGAGAAATGCGCAATTGTGGCTCCACATAATTATTAAGGTTGCACATTTTACTCAAGGATGTAATGGACCTTCTAGTAGAATGACCTTCATAGCCACTATATCTAAAGTTTTGACATCCAGCATGTGCATGATGTATCTCAATCATCTTATATATGGTGTGATTAAATATTTCACTACTAGGCATTTTCCTTGTAAATTTATTATTACATTGGCCCAAAATAGAGCTTGCATAGTGTTGCTTAACTTTCCAATGTTTTGGTTGTATCTTTTAATTCTTCCACATTAAAAAATTATTTAGCATCCATCGTAGGATCAAATTTAAATTCTATGTATGCATTTACCAAACCCTTGTCACAATATTCCAAGTTAATCTTATTGTATTCAATAGATCCATCCCACCCTGTTGTTTTCCATTCTTCATCCATATTTGGTTCAACCTTTTGAATGGTTAGACTTGTCAAGTAAGATTCATAATGAGCATGCCTCATCATGGCATATTCCATGTCATCTTCAGTTGTGACAATACATGATTCTTCAAAAACATAGTATTTTCACCTTGGCTATAAGATACATGTGGAGGATTGATTGAATTCTTTTGAAAATGAAAAATGTGATTAAGTATTTTCTCAAGCACATCTAATCATTGATTTGTTTTGGTGAAAGAAACTTGTAGGTCCCTCATGGTGGAAGTACCTCCTAGTTCAAAATTATATTGTATTTTATCTTTATAAGGAGTATTCCATGGTATGTATGAATTTTTCTCCCATCCTCTAGTTTGTGGACTTGTCATAATAAGGGATTCCCTTATACAATGTAATCTGCCTTGTTTGATTGAATTTGAACAACAAATATCTCAATGTAGATGGCCTCAAATTTGAAAATGTAAAGAATGGACCTATATGTAAATTTGCAGAGCTTTCTAAAATTATAAAATAATTAGAAAAATTCCAAAAAAATTGGTTCGTAGGTCAATTTTATGAAAAATTGGGCTTGTAGGTCAATTATATGGAATAAATTTCACAAAAAACAGGGAATAAATCTGAATTTTTTACTAACTATTTATTAAATATATATCCGATGTGGTAAAAATCTTTAAATAATTCGCAACGTTTCTTGAGATATAGCGGAAAAACCAATCCTTTCCAAAATTGATGCTCTAATACTAGATGTAATGGAATTACTTGAATATAAATGAAAATATTTCAAAATAAATAATATATTATTAAGCCACTTTTATGGGGAAACCTCCTAAGTCTTAAAATAAAACACCAACTCATACTCTTCACCCCTATGGTGAGGAATTACTCACCCATATATATAGGTATGATTGTGAAAGGTCATACCCCTTCATTATTATTAGTTTATACCTTGTGACTAACTAACTAATGACTATAATTATAAATTTTATATAATTCATATATTATTCCACACTTAGACATATAAATGGTATGTTTTAGGGGCATAACACACTTGAGATTAGTTTTTCATTTTTCTAATTTTTGTTCCATGTGAATCAGCTTTTATTTTCCATTTCATCTCTTCTCCCAAGATTATAGAAAACTAACGATAGTGAGATTCATGTATCCCAAAATTTGTAATAACATTAGCTTCATTGCATTCTACAAATACAATATTATCTAGATGTGTATTTTTCAAATACTTCACTACTTTTCCTCTCATTTTTCTGTCACCTTTTACTCTCCATGAAGAAGATTCAAATGTCTCCACTATGACACCTGCCTCAACATATCTAGTTAGCCATACATTCCCTGATTGCACTTTTTTAGCTAGTATTAATAGTTCTTCATTGGTCATTCCTCTTGCATCTATGAAATCAATTGGTCTTGAACATTGGTATTAAAATTTTCTGAAATTTAGGTTGGTTATCCTTAAAAGGAAAACAAGCAAGCCCACCCGATCTAAATAACTCAAAGGTTTTTGTCCATTTACTCCATATATCATTAGGAAACAATAGAAAATTCCATTTTTCATATATCTATTAAATGATGAAAATAACAAGAAATTGATTCTCAAAGCTTTACATTCAAAGTGCAAACTATATATATATATATATATATATATATATATATATATATATATATATATATATATATATATATATATATATATATATAATTTTTGCATTTTACAAAAAAATGATAAATACTAATGCAATAAAATTAAAATCCATGGCCCTCCACACTTCATTGTGTATGTCTCCCACTTTGGTCCTTTGAGGACATCCTAGCGATTGCCAAATTGATCAAGCCTTATAGATAAAATCAATAAAATTGGTTTTAATACAAGTTTTTTTAGTTAAATTTGTTGCTTAAAATAGTAACAATGGATTCGCTAGATTCTTTTAAAGATAGAATAAGAGCCTTCAAAAATACAACCTAGTATGTAAATACTTATAAGTTCCTTTAGCAAAATGTTTTTTTGGGTAGAAATTTTATATTGGCCATCCACTATGTAGTAGTGCATATCATGCCTTTTCAAGTCATCGGGATCCTTGAGTTCTATAACCTCTTTTTAGAATACGAGAAGGGAAGAATAATTTCATCCCTCCATGTAGAAATAACAATTATCAATATAGAATGGACAATAAGGTCATCATTATCCTCATATATAGAATGGTATTCATAGCTTGGAGGTTCTACATGGAAATTAGAAACTTCAATTGGAAATACATCACCATCGAACAAAAACAAATAAAATGATTGAGCGAGTTGAAGATTCAACCTTCTCGAATATATTAGTCAATTTCTTTAACAACGCAGAATATTTTTTTAAAAATAGCCCATGAAAATTTTAATGGGTCTATCTCTAATTTAGACAAATAATATTTCCTTAGCATTTCAAATAGCTTGGCATGTTTTGGTGGAGAAAGTAAATATTTTATATTCAAATGATGAAAAATAGAAGAGGTATTATCGTATCTATACATTTTTTGAATAATGCAAGCTTGTCATCATGAATTTCAATTTGCATTAGCATAGCCAGTGTTTTCGAGTCTATAAACATCCCCAAATTCCAACCATATTTAGAACAAGAACTCGTATGATTTTCTATTGAGGCATGCATTTCCTGTTTCCTGAATAAGGAAACTTCCAACTCCATATCAAGAATAAGACACTTATTAATTTCAACGTCAATGTGTTCAACCTGAATATGTATTATTTGTAGATAAATAATATTTAAGGATAGAAAAATAAAGACTTCCTATTTTACATCATCATCTAAAAAAACAAACAAGTTGGCATGGTAGTTGTCCAAGTAATGGATTTCTACAAACCATTCCTCATTTCTTTTCTTCCAAAAATATACACCTTCAATGAAAGGGATTTCCACGAATGGAGCATAACCAATGAAAGACATATCACCTATAAATGGAAATAAATGTATTAATAATTCATAACTAGGCTAGCAACCACTAATTTCAAATAGTTGTTATCGTGCATCAACGCAATGTAAAACACTTCAATCTTAGTAGACGCTAGGCTTAAAATATTGTGTTGGAATATCTAACCATAGTAATGTATCCACTTAGTTTCTATGGAAATAATTACTCATTGTCTTAGCTTGAATGTAATAACTAGCCTAATGTTTTCTAATATTAAATGTTCGTTAGGTTGTATTAAATCAAATAAATAAAAATCAAAGAAATATAAGAAATATTTGTAATCTAGAGATTTTTTGCTATAAAATATTATATTACTACTCTTGGGCATCATTTATGTTCTATTGCTTTTATTACTATGATTTTTCTTAGAGATTGGTAGTTAATTATTGGGCAAGTGGAAGACAATGATGTAAGATTCAGGGTTTTGTAGTTATTATCTTCATGTTTGTCGATTTTACAATTACTTGATTATTTCTTCTCACAATTATTTGTATTGAAAGTGGGTAAGGGAGAGGAGAAAAACCATTCAAATTGAATTAAACTTAATGGTCCGTAAATATATACGTATATATAAAGTTATTTATTTTTTTAAAAACCCTTTTATAGATTGATGTGTCTCCAATATACAAATTTCATTTCAAGTTACATTAACCATCGCACCCATGTTTTTAATGTAGTTTTTGAAAATTTTAAAAATACACATATTAAACATTTATTTTTTCAAAATAGTGATAGAATAAGAAAGAAATCATGGTCTATCTTAGTATTCGTAAAGCTCCTAGCATTAAATCTAGAAATTATAAAAACTATTTTTATTGCTTTGGATCACTAGTGTATTTCATTATTTATAATTATATCATATTGGCTGGAATATCCATAGCAAAGCCAAGTGTTGCACTCACGCATCGTCTGTTATTTCTCGATTTGATCTCACCCTTTACCCGGTGTATGCCTTGAAAACATTTTCCATGACTAGTTCACCCATGTAAAAATATATGCTTGAAAGATATAGTTGTATTAGATGTAAATAAAAAATATCATGTTTAATGTGTGAATCATTTTTTTCAGTGGAGGAACATAATAAACATGTTGCCCCTGAAATTCCCTATAAAAGATTGATCATAAATCAGGCCAATGTTGTAATGATGAAGTGCAAAGTGCAAAAATATCTTTGATGCTCACCACTTTTATCTCCTAGGCCCATTTTTTCCTTTTGGTGTTCTTTTGTATTTTGTGGGACTCTATTTTTCCTAAGTATGAAATTGGACATGGAAGGTATCCACTTGTCACTTCAACGTATTTTGGAGAAGGTGCAAAGAATCGGGATCCTTCAAGAAGAGAGAATAATCCACGTGGCTAAAGCATAACAATGTAGCCCAAGTGGGTTGAAAAGTCAAGATAAAGAAGAAGAGCTCACAGGCCTCCACGTGTCACCCTAGGTGAAGATTTAAAAAGAAAAGAGAAGCCCCAAAGCTGCGTGAGGTATCCATGTGTCATAAAAATTGGATACCATTGTCGAAAGGACCAAACAAATAATCATAGGAATCAATATATGGTAGATCTAATGTGATATTGGGTCCCAACGCATATAGTTGAAGACTTAGCTAAAATCAATGTTGAGGTTTTCAATGAAGTTCGGGAAAAGATGAAGATAGAAAAGAGATGGTTTGATAAAACCATGAACACCATTGATATGAGATTAGAGGAATTTCATAGATACAAGCAAAGCTACGGGAATACAAAAAGGATGGATGAATGTGGGGATACTTAGAATAGGAAAACCTTGATTTTTCAACATTATACGAGCTCGATGATGAGAATATGAAGATGCAGATATGAAAAATGAAAAGGAAATTGGGGATTCTATAAGGGCCCCTTCCCATGAAAGATATATACATTCTCAAAAATTACATCAAAAAAGGAAACTAAGAGAAGAAAAGCATTCAATCATCCCCTACTTCTATTTTGAAATCTCCTGAAAATGGGGGAATTCTATTTAATAGCATGTTCTTCCTCGGGATAAACTACTTAGATCCTTGAGATAATTGAGAAAATATAATTGACCCAGCCAAATTACAGGACATCCCCATATCCATCAATGATTCAACATCTATCCTAGGGCCATCCATGATATTCCTTAGTTCCATCTATTTTTCTGGTAAGATGATACCCATTCTAGAAGATCCAAACCACCTATGTAGGAAATGGTGTCTTCCTTTTTACCTGTAAGGAGAAGATTGATCAGGAATAGGGGAGAAGGGGCATTTGGAGTGGCTAGAAGAGCAAGTATTACATACTAGGGACCTAATGGAATAAGGTTTTAGAACTAGACTCTCCTCGGTGCCTTCTCATAAAAGGTGAACATTCTCTTGGTAGAGGAACATGAATAGGTCCTAATAATTTTTTCTCCATCAAGGGATCTGCTGCATTAGATGAATGGAAGGTTGGAGAGCATAATTTCCCTTACCTTCCTAGTAGTTAAATTTAATGCCTTGGAACACTAAGGAGATGAAGGATCTACTTCTTCCTCATCCAAAATGACAATTGGGGGTTGAGATCTTGATTCCCCCTCTTTCTTCTTGATTATGGTCTTGGTATTGTAGATTGATGAGGTGGAACATATCTTACTCAACCTTCTTCCAGAGAAATGATTTGATACTCTAATTCTTCTACCTTTGTGGGAAATGGTGGGCATTGTATCAATTGAAGTCTTATCATAAAGTATGTAAGACTCCTTGGGAACCTCTTTCAACACAAATTATTCATTGCATAGAAAGGGACACTTGTATTCAGCCATGCCTGTCACAGCAGAGCCTCCTCTCAATCCAAAATTTCTTCAACTCTTGGATATTTTTGGTGTTCCCACTAGAAGAGATGATAATACATCAATTGGAAAGCTAGAGAAAATAGGATTGATCTTAATCAATCTCAAAATGAGGGAAATCCTAACTTCTTGATATGTGAGGGGCCCTTGTTTATCCCCCAATTCAAATATTTCAAATAAAGCCCTAACAAATGCTTCATTTGGGCTATTAAATAAAAGATTTGATTTAAATATTATGATGATATTTCCTTAAATCTATTTTCTATAGCTACTATCACCATTGCACCAACAAAGAGCTTTAGAGTAACCTTTTAAGTCTAAAAATGGAAAGGGATGCATACCAATGAAGGAACAAAGTTGAATTTATAGAAGGAATGGTGCAGAAAATATAACTTGAATGAAATCACAACCATCAAATGAAGAAGGATCTTTTCATCATCTCACGTGAAGAAAATAAATTTAAGAGAGATTAGAATTTGCAACAAAAGATATCCGGACTGATGTGACACAATTTATGGAAATATTCAGCCCAAGAAAGACACAAACATGAGTGTGTGTTGTTTGAGATTGATCCTCAAAAAGTGAAAGGGATTTGCGTGTCACATTAATCCATATGGAGACACTTGAAAATTATCAAAAGAATTTTCTTTTCCTACCAAAGTGGAGAAACGATTAAAAAATACAAAAAGGAATGACATAGCGGGAGTAACTCATAATTCCTCCACCTGGCAACATAAGATAACATATTAAATGGTATGCTATGAAGAAGAATATTCTTTGGATATTCATGTTTTGGGGGAAATGAAGGTGAATGAGTGATTGAAAATGTATAAATGTGATGAGAATACTCTGCATAGGGGGTTAAAATTTTCTAAGCTTTAGAGAAAGAAGAGAGAAAACTTTTTTCCACTTTCTTAAGCTTAACAAATCTGAGAGATACCCGATATTTTATTCATTTTTTCCCAAACCTTCTTCACCAAGATGATTACATTATATAATCATTGGAGAAATTGATGTCATAGTTGTTGTGTCCCCTTATCGAAGTATTGGTGTTTCATGAATTAATTTGTGTGTATTCTCATGAGCAATGTTAATTTGTTTCAAGATGTGTTACTTTGAATTGGTTCTTTGCATTCCTATTGCAAAACTTATGTTGATTAATTTCTTTGAATTACACAAAGTTTAAGTTTAAATAGAAAAATTTGGCAACTATAACTCTATTATTGATGGATATTTCCTTCATGTTATGGTAAACGGTTTTAAATTCAAGTTTTATCTATCTAATTTAGGATCTTTATAGTTCTTGAGGGTATCTGGGATGTATTTGATTAAGAATTATCAATATTTCATTAAGAATTTATCATGAGATTTTGTGTTTAAATTCTTGAAGTTTTTGTGAAATCTTGTGTTCTTGGGATTCCATGAATACAAACCTTCTAGTTGAAGGAAGTTCTTTGGATTGTGTGATTTGTATTTTACATCAAAAACAAGTATATATATATATATATATTTTTCAAGGTTCATTTAAGTATTTTGTATAATCAACTTTATCCTTCTTAACTTCCCAACAATACATCAAAATCACAACCAATATCCATCAGATCCACCTAAACTACCCATGTTTGTATTTTTATACATAAATAATATGGAGGTTTGCTAAATTTGTCTACCATTTGTCTAAAGTATACAAGAGCAAGTTGGAATTTAAAACTATCTTTAGTAACCTAAGCCTTCTTTAGAAGACATCTACATTTTCTAGTGTGATAACTCGTGAGAGTTAGATGATGTTTGCATTGACCATGTCTTCTTGAGGCTTCCTTTTCACTTCCTTGAGAAAGAGAGTCCAAATAGTGTTTTTCTATCTATTTATTTCACAAATACAGGTTACAAAATGGGTCCTCTCACCCTAGTTATAGGAAGAACCTAAAGTAGTAGGGTAGGTCATACCCTTAGTGAGGTGTTATCCAATATTCCCCAAGTCTAAGTAAAAAGATACTATCATATCCATCCCTGGCTAAAAAATGACTCAAATCCTAGTTTGTCTTTCTCTAAGCATCCTATTATCTCATAATGCTTCTTGGCTTAGAAGAAGGAATCAATTTGGGTACCAACACCCTGTGGTGTCATTTTTGGGGACTATTTATGCAAATACAAACCTTTGGTAACATATTAAATATGTTTATATGTAAATACATTATCTAGACATCATCCTTTGTTGAGATTTATGACGGTTTGGAGTGAAAAATGGGAGGCTTAATTGGAAGTTATTTGCTTAATATTTTCCTAGTTTAAGTAGGATTTCCATTAAATCTGCTTGGCTAGGGGTAAATACTGACAAAGGATATTGAGATTTGTCAATATTTGTTGAAATTGATCATTAATTTTCATTTGACAAGTCATTTTCAGTGATTTACATCTAAGGTGCAAGACCTTAGTGGTGACTCCACATTGTTTAGAATTTATGGAAAATACTAGTGCCTCAATCTTCAATAATTGAAATATTGTCATCAATATTTTTAAATATGGAAGGAAGAAGGTCCTTCTTCAAGACATATCCTACTAGAAAATTGTTTCCAGAGCTAGGAAGGACAAATCCAACTAAGAAACAAGTTTGGAGAGCATTGGGAGATCAAAGGTCAGAAGAGAAAGTAGTGCATGTTGGTTGAAGTGATCAACCTTTGATAGAGGATTATTCTATCTCCTCAGATAGTTCTAGATCAAGTAGTCCCTGCATGAATTTATATACTCCAACTTGTGAGGGGCCTTCATTTGCAACTGATAAGGGTATTCCTCATCTCCCTCATTTTTCACTTAGAAGTAATAGAGTTTTCTATGAAATTGAATCATTAAAGGACCAGTACTTTGAGGATCATACACCATTACCTCAAAGACCTCCTATCCCATACCATTTTAACCCTCATATTGGGACACCTCCTCAGAATAATATGGCTCATCCTCCACCTAGAGCTCCATTTGTTGTAAAATTTTTGGGCCCATAGATTTTCATGGTATGGTGGGTTATCCTAATGCAGTTCCACAAGAAGTGAGGAACAAATTGCCTAAATTTCAAGGAAATAATGCTATTACTGGTGACCAACACCTCAGAATTTTTGTTAATATCATGGAGGATTTTGAGATTGAACATGAAGATGTGTATGTCAAATTGTTCATTCACACCTTAGAAGAGGATGCCTGTGATTGGTATAAATCCTTACCAAATAATTCCATTGATTCATGGGCTGAAATGAAAAATGCTTTTAGATTACAATATGGGGACAAGATTGATCCTAGGTTTCTCCTCTTAGAATTCAAAAATATCAAGAATAACCCCAATGAACTAGTCCAAGACTTTAACACCAAATTAAAAAAACCCTAACTATATTGCCAATGATATTGAGGCCAAGTGATGAGTCCTGTATGATAAATTATTGTGATGATTTTGACAAGAAAGAAACATACTATTTGAGAGACAAAAACCTGAGACTTTGAGACAAGAATTTTCCAAGGCAACACAGATAGAAAATAATATCAAGGAATAAGGAAATCCTCCTAAAAGGGAGGGTGTTAAGTTAGTTAATCATGAAAAATCCTCAACTAAGCAAGGGATTTGATCTCAAGAAAGTTTTTAAAACTCTAGTAGGGGCTGTAAAATAAATATCTTATAAAATTGCTAGAGCAGAGAAAGGGATATGACAAAGTTCTTAGGGCTAGCATCAGATTCAAATCAAAATAGAATTGGAAATAATCCTAGAGGTGATCATAGATCATATGAGAGAGTAAAGGGCCCATGGGATTAGGAAATAAACAACAACCAAGAGAAAACAAATTGATCCCGATCCTTTAACTGCTAGAGTTTCTATGATAGAAGAAAATCATGTTATTGAGTGGTGTGATAAATGTTTCTTACCACATTCCCCATGTGATATTAATGAATAAAGTGAAGAGGTTGATGATGATGCTACTTTTGGTAATGTGTGCATGATGGAATGCCCTGATAGTCCATAACAAGGAGCTACTTCTACTGAATTGCTAAGTGTCAAGATTGTGGAATGTTTTTGGGACTACATAAACCAAGTATCTCCTCTTCCTTCTACTAGTAATCTTGAATTTGATATGGTCCAGGATTTTGACTTGCCCAATCATGATTTTGAATATTTAAGGGCATTGATGATTAATAAATATGATGGTGGAATTCCTTCTAAGGAGGATAAACAATTATTAATGAATGTAGTGGTGGCCCAAGAGAAAGAATATAATATAAGAAATAGGACTGTTAAAATGGGAGGGCCACAACCCAAACCAAAGAATCCCCTCCTCACTAATATCCCAAAGGACCCCCTAAGAAATATGTGCCAACCAAAAGTCCAGCTAATGCTAATAAACCCAATAACCTTTCCCAAGCCATGAATAACCTCATACCACAAGAAAAGGAAATTACCCTACCTCTCAAGTACAAGCTTTACCCAAGTATACCCCCTATGATATGGCTCAAATTTTGAGCTAGATCAAGGTCATTATACCCATCATTGAGTTTCTTAGGATCCTTAAGCACAAAAGAAGAACATTTGAGTACTTGGGATTTAAGGAGGAGGTAGTGACCCTAGGAAAAGATGTTAACAATCTTGATATTCCTCCTATTATTGAATAATTGGAAGTGCCGTAGACATTGGAAAATTTGGGGGAATCCCTAAAGTATATCTAGGCACCTCCCTTGTTGAATCCCAACTTGATGTTGATCCCTTCTATACTACTTTGATTATTAAAGACAAACTTGTTCACAATTGCATGTTTGATTCAGAGCTTCATGTAATGTGATGCCCCTTGAAGTTATGAATGAGTTGGATATCAAAGTAACAACAACCTTTGGAAAGTGCACTATCATGGACTCAAGAGAAGTATCAATCATTGGGTATGTGAAGGTTTTAGTAGTGCAATTGGCAGCTTATCCTGGTAAGTATTTAACCATGAATGTAGTCATTGTTATTGCCCCACTAAATGGGGTATGTTTTGTCAAGGAAGTGGGCTACTAGTGTTGGTGGAAGTGTGTAGATGGATATGTCATATGCCACCATACCAGTAGAAGGGAATATTGTCAAGTTGTATGGGGAGAAAAGATGTTACACCTAATTGAAGATCCTAATAATTCTTCTTATGAAGTTCTATATACAGATGTCGATGTTAATAATTTTTTGGGTATGTAGATTTTGAAGAACATGGTATTGATAAGAGTAAATTTTGGAACAAGTTGGTGTCCCTTGGACCTTGATGTTTGATGGAGATTTCTCTAATATGGGAAATGGGGCTAGATTTGTACTTATATCTCCAAGCCAATAAACTTTTAATTTCTCCTTCAAATTGAAATTTGAATGCACAAACAACATTTTGAGTATGAGGCATTACTCTTGGGTTTGAGGATTTCTAGAAGTATGGTATAAAATATATAATCGTTAAAGGAGATTCAAAGCTTGTAGTGAAACAAGTTAGGAAATTGTATGCCATGAAAAATCAAATAATGAAACAATATAAACATGTAGTATGGGATTTTATTGAGATGTTTTAACTCCTTTAACATTTTGTATCATGAAATAAATCAAAATGTTACAGCAGATAGATTAGTAGTGCTTGGATCTAGGTTTGAAAACTACATTGTTTCTCCTTATTATGATTATGATATTGAAGTGTTGTCAAGACCATTTGTTCTTGATAATGTGAAACATTGGAAATTATTTGATGATGATGCCTAGGTTCAGAGGTTTTTACATAATGAAGGATAATTCACCAATCAATGCATGGATTGGGATCGATGGTTGCTTGATATGTGATGGAAAGGAAACACCTGTTTATCAAGGATTTAATTCAATTGAAAACTAACACAATTCCAAAGGGTTGGTGGCTTTAGAGTAAAATTTATATAATGTTCACAAGGTGGTTCATAAACACATATCTACTTCAAGGGATGTTGAAGAAGTCAATTTGGGAACTAAAGAAAAACCTAGAAAAGATTGGATAGGAAGTAATTTGAGTAAAGAAAAAATTAGTCTTATGTTGAATTGTTGAAGAAATATCATGAGTGCTTAGCATGGTATTAATCAAAATTGAAAGCATATAGGGAAGATTTATTCCAACATGGAAGATTTATTCCAACATGAAATAATTTTAGAACCTAAAGCTAAACCATTTAGGAAATAGAGACCAATTAATCCACTTCTTTCCCTCAAAATGTAGGAAGAATTAAAAAGTTAACAGATGGATGGGGATAATAAATCCCACAAGATATTCTTCATGGGTGGAAAATTTAGTTTCAGTAAGAAAGAAAAATGGAGATATAAGGTTGTGTGTAGATTTCAAAAATTTGAATAAGGCCTCAATTAAAGACAACTATCCATTTCCAAATATGGATAACATGCAACAATTGGTCACTAGATCAAAACTACTTTCTACATTAGATGGATTCTCAGGGTATAACCAGCGTGGTTGTGAAACAATAAGAGAGAATTAAAAGTTCCTTTACCACCCCATGGGGTACCTATGTGTATGTGATAATTACTTTTATTTTGATCAATTATGGGACTACGTTCAAAGATCAATGGATGTTGCATTCTCAAGCTACATAAATGATTTTATTGTAGTTTATTAGGATGATGTGACAGTGTTGTCTACAAAAATAAGTGATCATTTGAGCCATGTTGAAAAGATGATGATAAGATGTAGAGAGTATGAAATCTCATAGAATCCTAAAATGTTTCATTTTTGTCTTCAAAAGGAAAAGTAATTGGGGCACATTGCATCAAAGGAAGGCATCATGATTGATCCTGAAAGGGTGGAAGCAATCTAGTAAGGTCCCCTGTGTTGAAAACTAAAAAGGATTCAATATTTCTTTAGTCAAATAAATTTCATTAGGAGGTTCATTTCTAATTTTTCTGAAATGACTATCCCCATTACAAACATGTTAAAAAAGGACCATATTATTCAATGGGAAGAAGGATCCCTATAGGTTTTCACTAGAATAAAAAAGCATTAAATAATTCCCTAGTGTTGGTAGCCTTGGATTATAAGAAGGATTTTCAAATATTCTCCTTTGCATCTGAAAACACCATTACATCTGTATTATTGCAAAAGGATGAGGAAGGAAATGAAAGGCCTATCACCTTTTTTAGTAAATCCTTGTAGGGGGCTGAACTAAAGTATACCATCATGGAGAAGTAGGCTTTTCTTTGGTGAGAGAAACTAAAATTTTCAGGCCCTACATCTTGAGATCTAATATTTTAGCATATGTTCCCCACACTATGGTCAAGGAAATCTTATTAGATATGGAAATTTCTAGGAAAAGGTTTATTGGGTGAACAAGTTACAAGAGTATGATATGGATATACAAACTACCAATTGGATGGAGTTATAGGCCTTATAAGATTGATGGTAGAGATTAACCTACAGGTAATGCAAATTAATGAGATTAAGGAAGGAACTATGTATGTCCTAGAAAAATTAATCAATTCCATATGGTATAAGGACATAATATTTTACCTCAGGAAATTGGAGTGTCCTGGCCATTTGGACAAAAATCAAAGAAGAACTCCAAGTTAGCATCCCAAAAATATATCATAACTAATTATGGGTTATCTTGGAAGAATCCTGAGGGGGTTCTTTTGAGATGTATCATAGAGGATGAAGCTCCCAATCTTATTGTAGAATTCTATGGGGGAGTATGTGGAGGCCACTTTTATGAAAGAGTGACTTACCACAAGATATGGAGGGTAAGTTACTGGTGGCCCATACTTTTCAAAGATGCATCCTTGTTGGTTAGGAAGTGTGAAAGTTGCCAAAGGTTTTAAGGAAGAATGAAATCTTCAGGTGCCCTTCTGTTTGCAACCAGTGTCAATATAATCTCCTTTTAAACAATGGGGCATGAATTTTATTGGAGAAATATCAGACCCTTCAAGTGCAAGGCATAAATGGATACTAGTGGCCATATATTATTTTACCAAGTGGGTCGAAGCTATTCCCACCAAAAAATCAACTCATCAAATTGTCATGGATTTAATCTTAAATCACATAATTTGTAGGTTTGGGTACCTGTAAAAATAGTTATTGATAATGCTATGATATTTAAATCTTAACCACTAGTAGCCATGTGCCAAGAATATGGGAAACATTTGACATATGCATCCAATTATAATCATTAGGGGAATGGACAATCTGAATCAAGTAATAAGAATTTTATTCCGATCCTTAGGAGGACATTAGATATTAACAAAAGAAAATGGGTTAAGCAATTGAAATTTTCTTTATGGGTAGATAGAATTACTATAAAAAGGGGTACATGAAAGAGTCCATTTGAATTGGTTTATGGAGTCCAATCTCTCTTTCCCCTACATATGCAATTGTCCTCCTATCATTTCATACATCAACATTAGGATGAAGAGGTAAATACCTATGAATTAAGGATTAATTATATTTTGGAGTTAGATGAAGAGAGAAGAGAATATCACCAAAGACACCTTAAGTTCAGAGAGAAACTCAAAAAATTATTTAATAAAAAGGTGACTCCTAGAACTTTCAATTTTGGAGATATTGTTTATTATGGGACAATAGGCATGAGGATAAAGGAAAACATGGTAAATTTGATGCCTTGTGGATGGGTCCTTACTCTATTGACATAAGAATTGGTGAGCACACCTTTTTCTTGAAATACTTAGATGGAGATTTTCTAGAGCTTCTTATGAATGGTAGGCATCTAAAGCACTTCCTATATTTATCACAATCAAGGTAAGAGTTTTTATACAATGTATAGTAATTTTTTATTTGGTTTTTCTATTTTTGTTTCCCTTTTAGTTTCTTGGTCTATAGTGACCATTTTCCTTAGTATATCGGTGTGTTTTTGTGATGTTCGAGTTAGTTTAGTTTGACCATGTGCATGTTTTATGACTATGTAGCCTAATGGATTTAGGCACTTGGTCTATTGTATGTTCGGTTTGTGTGGCTCTTGTCACACCCATAGGGGGTTCCCATTCCTAAGTCGAGTTGATGTTAGTGCTCAATTTGATCTCACCCTTTGTCGGTGTATTACTTGAAAAAAATATATGGCTGGTTCACCCATGTAAAAATATATGCTTGAAAGATATATTTTTATTGAATGCAAATAAATATCTCATGTTTAAGGTGTGAATCCTCATTTTCGGTCGAGGAACATAATAGTCACTTTTCCCTTTAAAGTCCCTATTAAAAATTGACCATGAATCGGGTCAATGTTGTAATTATGAACTGTAAAGTGCAAAAATATCTCTAATGCCCGCCACTTTTATCGCCCCATCCCCTTTTTTACTTTTGGTGTTATTTTATATATTTTGGGACTCAATTTTTGTAAGTATTAAACTAGATGTGGAAGGTATCCATGTGTCCCTTTGGGGAATTTTGGATAAGGTACAAAACATTGAGGGCCTTCAAGAAGTGATAATCAACCACGTTGCCAAAGCATGGCAAGGTAGCCCATGTAGATTGAAAATTCAAGATAAAGAAGAAGAGCTCATAGGCCTCCACGTGTCACCCGGAGCCCAGATTCAAAAAAAAAAAAAGAAAAGAGAAGCCTTGAAGTCGTGTGAGGTCTCCACATGTTGTACAAAGTAGATACCACCATTGAAAGGACCAAACATAGAAGTATAGGACTCAATGTTTCACAGATTGAATGCGATCTCGAATCCTAAAGTATGTAGTTGAAGACTTAGCTAAAATTAGGGTTGAGGTTTTGAATGAAGTCGGGAAAATATAAAGACTGAAAAGAGATGGGTTAACAAAACTATGGACACCATTGATATGATATTAGAGGAATAATAGAGTTACAATCAAAGCTATGGGAATACAAACAAAGGATGGACCAATGTAGGGATACTTTGAACAAGAAAACCTTGATTTTTCAACACCTTACAGGCCCAGATCATGGAAGATAAAGATGTAGATATGAAAATTGAAAAGAAAAATGGGGATTCTAAAGGGGTCCATGCCCATTAAAAATATATACATTCTAAAAAATTACATCAAAAAGGGAAACTAAGAGAATAAAATCATTCAGTCATCCCCTACTTCTATTTTGAAATCTCCTAAAAATGGGGAATTTTATTTCACAATCTGTTCTTCTTCAAGATTAACTCCTCGATCCTTGAGTTAATTGAGAAAATACAAATAACCCATCCAAATTTCAATACATCCCCATATCCATCAATGATTCAACAATCATTGGTGCCATCCAGGATATTCCTCGAGATCCATATTCTTCTCGGTAAGATGATACCTAGTCCAAAAGATCCTATAGGAAATGTCATCTTCACTTTTGTCTTCTAAGGAGTAGATTGAACATGAATAGGCTAAGGGAATTTGGAGTGGTTAGAAGAGTAATTATTACAACCCCGGGACCTAATGGAACAAGGTATTCCAAACTATACTCACCCCATTGCCTCCTCGAAAAAGGTAAACACTCTCTTGGAAGAGGAACATGAAGAGGTCTTGACAATTTTTTCTACTGAAGGAAGCCTCTTTGACTAGATGAATGGAAGTTGGAGAGAATACTTTCCCTTGCCTTCCTTTTAGTAGAATTTGATTCCTTTGAATGTTGAGGAGATGAACGCTCTTATTCTTCCTCATCCAAAATGACAATTAGGGGATGAGAGGTTGATTCCACCTTTCCTTATTCTTGATGATGGTGTTGTTATTTTAGATTGATGAATTGACACGTGTCTTGCTTGACCTTCTTCCAGGAAATGATTCATTGCTCTAATTCTTCTACCTTGTGGGAAATGGTGGGAATTGTATCAATTGAATCCTTATCATAAAGTATGTAAGACTCATTGGTTACCTCTTTCAACACAAATTCTTTGTTACACATAAAGGGACACTTGTATTCAGCCATGCCTATTACATAAGGCCTCCTCTCATTCCAAAATGTCTTCAACTCTTCCCAAGTTTTTTGGTGTTCCCACCAGAAGAGATGATAATACATCGATTGGAAGGTAGAGAAAAAATATTTATCTTGATTAATCTCAAAATGAGGGAAATCCTAACTTCTCAATATGTCAAGGGCCCTTTGTTGTCCCCCAAGTCAGAAATTTCAAGCAAAGCCCTGAAAAATGCTTCATCTAGACTGTTAAATCAAATATTTGATTTAAATCTTTTGATGATATTTCCTTCAAGCTATTTTCTATAGTTAATCTTTCCATTGCACCAACAGATAGATTCAGAGTAACCTTTTAAGTCTAAAAATGGAAAAGGGATGCATACCAATGAAGGAAAAAAGTTTTATTTATTAAAGGAATAAGTACTGAGATAAAATAAGTTGAATGAAATAACGACCATCAAATGAATAATTAGCTTTCACTCATCTCACATAAAGGAAATAAATTTGATAGATATTAGCATTATGCAACAAAATATATTTGAAATGATGTGACACAATTTATGGAAACTATTCAACCTAGAAATACACAAACATGTGTGTGTGTTGTTCAACATAAAAACTATGAAGATTTGTTAAATTTTTCCACCCTTTGTCTAAAGTATGCAAGAGAAAGTTGGAATTTACAATTTTATTTAGTAACCTAAGCCTTCTTTAGAGGACGTATACATTTTCTAGTGTGATAACTCATGAGCATTAGATGATGTCTACATTGACCATGTCTTCTTGAGGATTCCTTTTCACTTCCCCAAGAAAGAGAGTCCAAATAGTTTTGTTTTACAAGTTACAAAATGGGTCCTCTCACCCTGGTTGTAGGTAGAACCTAAAGTAGCATGGTATTTCATACCCTTAGTGAGGTGCTACCCAATGTTCCCCAAGTCTAAGTATAAAGGAGACTGTCATATCCATCCCGGCTATAAAATGACTTAAATCCTAGTCTAGATTTCTATAAGCATCCTTCTTGGCTCATTGATGTTGTTTGGATTAGAAGGAGTGATCAATTTGGGTACCAACACCCTCAAGAGGGATCAATCCTTATGTAGTTATTATAAGATATAATGCATATAACACATAATTAACATTGTTTCCTATCAAGGAAATTTTTAACGATTCTAAGCTCCATTACTTATTAAAAGTAATGGTTGGGTGGTTTCTAGGTTCAACATTTTCTTATTTTCAAAATAGTGATTGAATAATAAATCATGGTCTACCTTAGAGGTTGTGATTCTAGTGCCATTATTTCGAGTCATTGTAAAAACTATCTGTACATATTTGGATCACTAGTGTTTTTCATTTGTAATAATTGTATCATCTTGGATGGAGTGTCCATTGCAGAACTAATTTCTACACTTAATACCCTCTAAATGGATCAATCCTTATGTAGTTCTCATAATATATATTGTGTATAACACAATTCATATCGGTTTATATTAAGGAAAATGTTTAGCAACCGCTAAGCTCCATTACTTGTGATAGGACTTAGAAGCTGCTAAGTTATTCCTTTCAATAGGAGTGAATGAACAAAAATGCATGTTTTAGGTTGTCCATTTATTTGTCGATGAGAATCCTAGTGTCCACTAGCATCTATTTTTATAAGATTCCATTCTAGTAATGTAAAACCATATTTGGATAGCTAGCATTTTTCATTATTTATAATTATATCATATTGACTAAACTATCCTTGGCGAGCCAAGTGATTCACTTCATAACCTCAAGAGGTATTAATCCTTATGTAATTATCATAAGATATAATGTGTATAATATACAATTCATGGCGGTTTGTATCAAGGAAAACACTTAGTAAGCGTTAAGCTCCATTATTTATTAAAAGGAAAGGCTTGGTTCCCGCATTAGGCTCAACACTTTCTTATTTTCGAAATAGTGATCAAGTAGCAAATCATGTTCTACCTTAGTGGCCACTAGTCTACAACCATTAGGTCTAGTCATTGTAAAAACTATCTCGTAAAAATTTTGAGTGCTAGGGTTTTGTTATCCAATTTTTCTCCTCAAGAAAAATTTGATCAAATATGACCTTACAGGAGGAAATAGAGAGGTTTTTTCATTCATTCGAGCTCATATTTTAATTCTAAAAATCATGTTGCAGGCAAGCTCGACAATGGAAATGCAAGGTAAATAAATGAATTTCCAAGGGAACATCAAAGGAGATCAGATCTCAATTGGAAGAATGGATAAAGGATCGAAGTTTTGGACTTCACATTTTTTGCATTTCAGAGACAAGGTGGGAAAATTTTGAAAAAAGTATGAAAGAGGAAAAAGCCTAAAATCTAAAATTCTAAAAGTCCTGAAATTTTGGAATTTCAAGTTTCGAGGTTTTGGAGAAAGGGAATGGCTAGTTAGAAAAAAATGAGAAAAAAATCCTAAAAAGTCTGAAATTTTAGACTTTCAAGTTTCAGAGTTTCAGAGACGGGGAATTCAGAGTTTCAAAGTCTTCAATGAAAAAATAGGAAAAGTGACCAAAATTTTCCAAAACCCCAAAAGTCTGAAACCTAAAAGGTTTCAAATTCCAAAAAGTCAAACTTGGTTTAGGGTCAACATGGTGACATTTTCAAGGTTTCAGATTTTCATAACTCTAGGGGTGTTTTGGGTGATGAACAATAACTCAACTTCCAAAACAAAAATGTCTGAAAGTCAGAATTTTGGGATTTCAGAGGTTGTATGCATTTCAAACTCCGAAAAGGGAAGATCACCATCCCACCATTTTAGAGAGTGTCCCAAGTTTTTCACCTTCCACAATAATGAAGGTATGAGCTTCCCTTCTTGCCCAAAAAAAATAGTACATAGAGGCATGGGTTTTGTAGTGGAACACATCATTTTTACACGTGAATTCAATACGGTTTAGGGTGGTTGAAGCAAGGATTCAAATTATTCTCTCCCCATTTCTCCCATTCTTCTATATATTGTTAGGAGGGACATTTTTCTAGAGGTTGGACAATTTGTCTTTACACCCTCCCTTTTTCTCTTTCTGTAAGTGGATTTGTGGAGTTAAAATCTCCCATCAAAATTATAATGCAAATCGTTCCTCTTGACAATTGTAGTGTCTTGTATCAAATTTTTGGAGTAACAATACATGTATGTGGATGATTTTAAACCTTATTTTGTGTTCATTACACCTCTTTGATCTCTCATTGTAATCTTGGTTATCTGTGTATGGTGGTTGTATTACATTTTAATGGTTTGTGTTTAATGGCAAAGCAAGTGTTCAACATTCCTTTGGTGCATCACCTTTGTTATTTTAGGTTTATTTTCTTACATCTTCTTAACCCTATCTCCTTGGCAAGTTAGAGTAGGTTTTAGATTAGATCCTCTACAATTTGGATGTGTGCATTAGAATAGAGGAATAAGAACCGACCTTCATCCAAAGAGATTTCTCAATTGCAAAGTCCCACACTTTGGGAAAATCTCCATGTTATGCAATCACACTGAGAGTTTCAACCCATCGAGTTGCAGACATTCATGGGTGTTGTGATTACACATCAATAGGGTTTTCATTGTTTATAATTGTATCATATTGGCTAGATTGTACCTAGTATAACCAAGTGTTGCACTCAATACCCTCTAAAGTAATCAATCCTTATGTAGTTATCATAAGATATATTGTTTGCATTAATGCCACTTTATCTGATAAGGAATGCCATTTGTTATATCCTAACATGCATTGGTTATCAACACATCTACTACTAACTCTCCATTAACTCTTGCATGGGATGAACTAAAATGCCCTTATAACTTAGCTAGAATTGTTTCAGACAAGCAATTATGGGAGAGATGTGCCAAATTTTATAAAGAACTACTTGTTGATATTCCCAGTGTAATGTGTAACATAGCATTCATGTGGAAATTCCTTGTTAAATAAAATTGTTTAGAAAGGTTAGATAATAGTAATTGAAGTTAATCATTTAATCCTGAAGGAGAATCATGTGCATATTGGCCTTACATATTTGGTAAATCGTGTGTGTCTATTTGATTTGATTTATGATTTTTAGAACAATATTCTCTACTCCCACAACAAGAATTTGGTGTTGGTTCAGATACTTTTTGTCGATTATAACATTATCTACTTCAATAAGAGATCCATATGACTAAAAATGTCGTCTTTGTCAAATATACCTGATCTACCAATTTGATAATGTTGTTTCTACACAACACTATTTTTTCCCACGTGGTCTCCTAGTTCCTTATCCAGGGAATTTGTCCTTCTACCAAAAGATTGAGTAACTCACTCTATCACATTTAGGTCATTTTCCTTGGGGGTATGACATTAAATATAACATCCAAATATGCACACGCATGCGTAATCCTCCTATCTATTATAGGTAGGATATTTGCACTAATGGAATACGTGAGAAAATATCCTTGCTCTTGTTATCTATCAACCATGGTGTTTTCAATCCACGTAAAGGTTATTTGGATTCAATATTTTCCCAGATATTTGATTATACTCAACACTAGAAAGTTCATTGTTTGTAATTATACGTACCCAAATTTGCACATGCTACATTGTCGGAAAATAGTTCAAATTCTCCAATGATGATGCATGTCTTTTTCAAAGGTGTTTGAGCTCATTAACCTCTTTAAATCTTATATTTGTAACCTATTTTACCTCACGTAGCCATTTCCTACTTTTTATAGCTTCCCACATCATTCTTCCTTAGTTTTTGTCCTCTACTTATGGAACCGCTGCCCACTGGGTGGTGGTTGCGTAACGCTGCCCTACGCAAGGCGGTGGTTTTGTGTGAATTTTCTAGAACTCTTCATGCATGAATTAGACATGTGTTACTTCACCCTAGATAACTTTTAGCACATATTTGTGAATAAATTTAGTTGATTTCAGACTTGACTGATTTGTATCAATCTCCTCTCTCCCTTGTGATTTGGAATTGATTGTTTAACTACCCCTTCACGTGTTGATGTGGCACCTCGTGGCTTGCAAGTGTGATAGTGTACAGTCCAGCCAACCTTCTATGAAACCATCACTTCTTCTAAAGTAAATGGTTGGAGAATATTTTCATGTATTTATATGTTATGTTGCTAAAATCCTGCTAGAGATTACACAATCAAACTTTGTTCACTTGCATTGTTCATACCTCTACTTGCATTGCGACTAGATTTCCCAGTAAGCCATTACTTTATATAGCACCTTCTTCTCGATTCCTATACATTCCCAGCTCCTAGACTCATGTGGACACTGAAGGTTAGAAAATAATATTAAGGGGACACAAAATCACACCACAACTAGATTGCCACAACACTACAATTACCAAGTTGGGGTTGTAATTGGGTTTCATCATTTCTTTAATTATTTGTTTGAGAAATTTGTATGCACATTATTCACTACAATAGAAAAGGAATTTCCATTTTCATTGTTGTAATCATTGAATAGCTACAGTAGATCATTTCCTTTAATAAATATTTCTTAGGATAGATAGCTTCCTTTTCCTATCTCTATAGATTTGCAAAGAGGTGATTCTAGAAGAAATCTTCTAAGTTAATTTATAAATGAACCAAAGCATTATCTCATATAGAAAATCCTTCATAAAAATATTCTTTACTTTTTCATGGAAGTTGTAGGGGAAGAAAAGCTTATGAGAAGCTCTAATTTCTTCCCATGCCTCTGAGGAAAAATAGAGGATTTGATTAACATCCATAGTTTAGAGAACTTTAATTGTTTAGAACAAATTATAATTCTTCAAAATAGATTGACAACTACATTTGGTTTTTTAATTTGTTTTAGGATTTGTTAATTAGATTAGAATCTTTAATTTCTTTATTTCTTCATTTAATTTAGAAAGTTCCATAAAAGAACAAAAAGATTTATTTTAATTAGATTAGTTGCTTTGTATTGTTTCACTTCCTTTATATTGAAAAATATAAAAACATAGTGTAGTATTTTCTTATTTAACTTATATCATCATTTGATTTGATTAGATTAAAACCCCACAAATGTAAACATGACCATCATCATAAAAAAATGGAAATAGTTTACAGTTTTAAACCCATGGTTCCACAACCGGACATACCCAAAGAAAAAATAGACTTAGTTATCAGATTACACACAAAAGTGTTTAGATCATCCCCACATGTACTAAACATTGTTAGACAACTAAACATCCTAAACCAAGATGCTTATAGAGCTTTCACATTCTAGACTGAACTAGCTAACCACCCATAGAGCTAGTAGAACCATGCCTCTCTCTCATTTATTCCATGACCTTATCTAGAAATCGTTATGAGGCACCCATCGGTTTTCCACATATCCCAAAATCATTGGAAAGTATTTCCACAGAGCTTGATATTGATTAGAGTCTTTGTGTGGATATTTTTTTGACCCATCCATTAAACCCATTCAGATAAGAAGGGCCTTCCTTTCCCTTGACAAGAAGATCCCAACATTGCACATCGAGGACATTGTTTTACCTTGACAATTTATTCATCCCCTTTCCACACATTTTCATTTACATATAACATTTTGATACCCTTATCCATCCACACATTACACCTTAGTCATTTTGGCATGACCTTAGGAGATTGATTAGGATTGAAGGTCACATGTTGATATTCATTTGTACAAATTGGTGAACCTAACATGAAAATCTAGTATCTTTTCATTTCCATTTCTTTCGTCCATCTTACCATTCTCCCATTATTATATGGGTATTCATATACCTCCCAAATATGTTAGGAAAAGATGGATATGGCCAGCCCATTTTGGGTCTTAAGGCATATTACTACCAAATTAGTAGGCATCAGCAATTACCCTCACTACCTGGGTGGGCTAACAACTATTCAGCTAATTTCCCTACGTCTCAAACTCCTCCTCCTCAAGCGACCAATAATGGATCCTCAGTCAAGATTAAGGAGATTGATCAGCTTATGGATATGCCACAACCTTAAATCTCATATTCTAACAATATGAAATTTATCAGATATTCAGACTCCACTCCTCAGGTCTTGTTTAGACCACAAATTAGTATGCAGTCTGATCAACTCTCATTATTAGATGAGGAGTAACTAGCATGTTATACCCTAAGTGAACAATGCTTTAAAAATATAGACCAATATCTAGATAAGATGCAAGGATATGTTGATGTCTTACTTGAGAATAACACCTCTACCCCTCCCATAATAAAAACATTTCTAATGAGGGGTGGTTAAAAAAAAAAATAGTTTATAGAAGTATATCACACTCCTTTGATACCAAACAAGGTTTAAAAACATGCGCTAAAACAAAAACCATACCATCATTAGGTGATATCATCTCCACATTGGTGGATAGGGTTAGAGAATTAGAAATTTCCCAAGATACTCATGTCTCATCTTCTATGGGCGGGGAAGGATTATCCATCATCCACAAAAATTTGGTGAGTTCCCACCACACCAAATCCTTCTCCAGTTTAACCGGGTGTTCCTATCCCTAAAGATATCCTTACAAGATCAGAAACCTTCGGTATGCCCCCTCACACTACATATGGATACCCTCAACAAGCACCAACTGGATGTGCGTTCTCAAAAATTTTCCCAACTAGTAATGCAATGTTCCCTACTTTTGTGCCTCCAACTCCATACCAGAGTAATCTACCATACATAACCCCATATGGGGAGGTGGAGTAGTCATAGGGTGTTGATATGGCGTAGCATAAACATTTGTAGAGGCATAAGAAATCCCTCGCGGCTGGTGAGCATATGATCCAAGCAAAGAGTACATGTCCCCCTATGGTGATTTAGAATACATGTACGAGATATGCATGCGAGGAATTCCTATGCCTCTACAAATGTTTATGTTGCACCATATCAACACCCTTTACCATATGAATCGGGATTACTCGGTATGGAGTTAGAGGCACAAAACTAGGGAACATTGCATTACCGGTTGGAAAAAATGTTATGTATGGTAGATTCCTACACTTTGGGAACATACATTAAATATATTAAGGATCCCTTAGACTTTACCTTAATATATTCAATGTATGTTCCCAAAGTGTAGGAATCTACCATACATAACCCCATATGGGGAGGTGGAGTAGTCATAGGGTGTTGATATGGCACAACATAAACATTTGTAGAGGCATAAGGAATCCTGCTGGTGAGCATATGATCCAAGCAAAGAGTACATGTCCCCCTATGGTGATTTAGAATACATGTATAGATACAATGGAGGATTACTGCGGTATGGAGTTGGAGGCACAAAACTAGGGAACATTGCATTACCAGTTGGGAAAATGTTATGTATGGTAGATTCCTACACTTTGGGAACATACATTGAATATATTAAGGATCCCTTGGACTTTACCATATGAATCATAATTCTTTTGTGACCTCTCCCTAAATTTTTGAAGTTTAAAGGAGAGAGAGATCAAAGCGTATATAACTTCCATTCGAGAGATACTCTCATGGGATATAGTTATAGTGAACACATTCCCTAAGAATCTTGAAGGAATCACTCTCAACTAGCATTATAGGATACCTGATACTTCAATACATTATTTTAAACAACTAGTGTCTGAATTCATCAAAGTTTTCGACATGAAAAAACTAACGAGAATAGGAATCAAGGAATTATTACATAAAAAGTAAGAGCACAATGAATCTACTACACATTTCATACAGAGATGGTGGTAGGTCCCATACTCTTTGGCAAGCACTCCCAACATGGATTAGATAGATCTTTGTGATCTATTCCTCCACTCTTTAACCAGAAATGAAGGAAGAAGTCTAGAAGTTACCCCTAAGGAGTTACAAAGAGGTGTTGGAGGGTGCTCTCCACATTGATCAGGCTGCAATAGATAGTGGTTAAAATACCTACCATTCAAATGGGAGGTTGATCACTCCCAATCAGGGTAATTCAAGTTATCCCAAAAATGAAAACAATAACCAAGGACCTAAGGTCCTCAACAAAAACCATGGTGTTACAATCAATGGTGTTAGAGACCAAGCAAAGAAACCAAACGTTGTTAACACCTCAAGCAAAAATAATGTCAACAACAACACAAATGTTAAAAATCATAGGAGTAACAACTTTTCTCCTATGATCAATACGATGGATTTCAATCATCCTCCACCCCACCAATAACAAGTTTAGGCTCAAGGCCCTAACCAATACCCAAACGGGTACCAAAACTAATATAAAAATCAAGGGAAATAGCCTCGAACTTCAATTACAATAACCAACAAAGTGTAATAACAATTCAAACTTAAGACCCTAGAAAAATACAAACCAAAGACCTCAATATTATGATCCTTACCTCTATTGTGGCTTACATAGGGTCCAAAGGAAAGATGCTAGAACATGTCATGACAATAGTAAATTTATTCAATGTCTACTCAAGGACAAAAGATGGCTCTTTATTGATATTTTTTTAGCAAATCCTACAGCACCAACTCCAAATGCTAGCATGGGGCCTATATCCCCTAGAAACACACCACTCGGGATATTTAATGACTCCTTCTAACATGTCCTAACAATGGTAAGTTGGACCCCAACGGCACAAATTAGGGTATCCTAGTGGGAAACAATGATAATGAAGCTTTGAATTTGTTAAAACTATTGGTGGCACTACCATTGGATGGTCACCAAAAACTAAGATCATGGGTATAATAGAGTTAGACACTAAACCCAAAATAAACACTACTACGAGAACTTGAGACTACTCATCATAGCCTATTCCTATTTACCCATCTATGTTAGATGATGTTCCAACACTTCCAAAATCGGTGGGGAATTATGACTTGATCACTTATTTAACAAAAACCTTTTCTCGGATCTCCTTCTAGGATTTTTTTAAGAGCTCCTCTGCTCATAGATTTGCTTTATTGGAAGGTTTTAGGTCTTGGGCATTTGATCAATGTCACCCCTCCTCTAGAGGCACAAATAAATCACATAGACTTCTATGTACATCCTCCTAGGAATCCCAAAAGAGATGTCAGGTTTATATTTGACATTAGTAAGATGCCCACATATGTTGAGTTGGCATGTAGAGGTGATCTGGATATGTATCTACAAATTTGGATTTACAACAAATATGTAAATTGCATAGTGATCGATGATAGGGAAAAGTCAACATTGTCCCCTTTTCATTTCTCTAGAATTTATGCTCTAGAGAAACCAATATATATTCAACAAGAAACACATTGATAGCCTTAAATAAACATCGATTGGAACCATAGTGCTACTAGTTACCCTAGGTCCCAAGATGGTTCTTACATAGTTTTTTATTAAAGACCAGGAAACTAACTATAATATGATTCTTGGTCTTCCTTGGATACATCGCATGAATGATATTCCCTCCACATTATTTTAGGAAGTCAGATTCCTACATTTGGGGAAAGTATTCGTTACATAGGGTGATCCAAAACCATTTGAAATTCACCTAGATAACATAAAGAAGAAACCTGGGGTGTATATTGAGTTTGAGCTCCCCGCAAACCAATTAAACAAACCTACGAGTTCAACTCTAGAGACAAAAATAATTCCCACAATGGAATTAGAAATTACCAACTTAATTGAAGGCATTCATGCCGTCAAATATGAAACCATGACTATTGATACAATATCAACAAAAACCACAATAAATATTGTTGAGCTATTGGAGAATGATTTACCTATTCTCCTTCCATTCAATTCCATGGGCATAGGACATGCTCGGGAGTCATCTCTCTTTAGACCGATGAGTTTTATATGGTTGGAGTTTCAAAGGAAAGGGAGAGGATACAAAGAGTGATCCAACATCAATATTATCAAGTAACTATTGGACTCTTAATTACGATGGATAAAAATTCCAATTTGGCGCAGGGGTAGGTATGATCCTCACTTATCCTAAGGGGAAGGTCAAGCCTTTTTCCTTCAAGCTAGATGTTGAATGTACAAAAATTGTGTAGAATACAAGGCTCTCCTTATTGGTCTCATTTTAGCCAAAAGGATGGGTGTTTGTAATATTAGAGTGTTGGGTGATTCGTGGATAGTCGCTAGGAAAGTTTCAGAGGTATATGAGACTAAGGCGGAGCACTTTTAACTCTATACAAATATTATACTAAACTTAAGTAAAGGTTTTGAAATAATTTCAATTGAATCCATATCAAGTGAAAAAAACCTTCTTGCTGATTTTATATCTACTTATGCTTTCTAATTTTGTCTAAGAAAATACTTAGAAGACACGACTTCATAGTTTTGGTTCACAATGAACCCTTAGTTCATAAAATTCCAACGAATCCAATCTTGACATATGTAGAGTCTAAGAATGAGCCTTATACCCTAGATTATGTAGAAAATGATGAGGCTATCTTAGGGTACCTTAACGATTATAATAATTTACATCCCACACATCATAAGACCGGATTTTCTCTTATTCCTCACTCTTCCTTCTATTTCAGGGATCACATGATAGACCCTTACTCCTCGAAAGGCCTTGAGATTTGTGAGATAGAAGAAGAAGGGGAGTTATAACTACCTATGGCCCCACCGAATTTGAAGAGGGTAATTCCTCTTTGATTGAAGGGATGATTGATATAAATATCTCGCGAAGGAGGACCCTAAAATTTTGAAGTTAGGTTCTTCACGACTCTGAAGAAGTGAAATCGATTAAAAAAATAAGGCTTTACCTAGATGAACTAAAGGAATATCTAGGGTATTAATGTTAATCTAGTTAGAAGGACCAAAACATTGTAAATGAACTAAAGAACTATAAAATAAATGTAAATAAAGTATTTTAGATGAAATGATACCCTAATGTGTAAGAGAAGAGTAAGGAAAATACTCAAGAGATCTAGAAATAAAATGTAGAAGTGTAAATGAACCCTCAAGGACCCTCGTAAAGGGTAAATTTGGACTGTCTAAGATTACACATGTGCTTAAGAGTGTTTTAAGATTCCCGAGGTGCCTTGGTCTACAATCCGAGCACTCGAAACATCATAAATGCTTAGAACCTTAATCTAGTATGGTCAATTAACGTCTCTCGAGTACTTCATTTTTGTCACGTTGGATTAGTCATATGAGCCGGAGAATGACCCATAATGTAAGGGGAAGTATCAGACCCTATAAAAATTAAATATGCATATGAATGGGTCATATTGACCTCGTCAGTAAAGCTATCGGACTTATCTTTGAGCATTTCACTACATTAAAGACCCTAATGTAGTTCTATTGTGTGTGTGTGTGCATGTCATACCCTAGGTTCTCTCATGTCGTCGCACATTACGAACTAGCAAGCAATATTAGCTATAGAAACGTAAGTAACATGTGTGCATGGAATTGAATGGAATCCCCCTCTATGAAGTGTGTGTGATGTAGATCTCGTAGCTTGAATGCATGACACTATGTGGATGCAAGTGATGCAATGGATGTAGCCCTAGATGAAGTGATAGTAGTGATAAGATGTAATGACTTAGGACCTCGTTATGGTCTTATAACTTTATATTTATATAGATCTCAGTCTTAATTTCATAATTAATCCCGAAAAGGCTGATTAAGAAGAAGAAATGGATGACCAACAGCTAGAAGTCACCTTAAAAGAATTAAAAGGAGGTTTACATAGATCGCGGTACCTGAGTGGGACCGGGATCCCTGGATGCCTCATTACATGTCTTTGTGGTGCCTTGATTTATGGCTAGAATTTGAGAAAGGTCATGAATTGGGGTGAGAGGTATAGGCAAATATGGGGAAAGACAAAATAAAATATAAGAAAAAGGTGGCCAAAGGGTGGGATTAATTAGTACTTTGTACACTTGAGAACCTTATAAATAGTAGCATAAGATCGGGCTAAATATTTTCTAATGTGTAATATTTATGTCTACATTTTCCCTAGTTTATATTAGTGAGTGAAAAGCTCAAGTAACATAAAGTAAATGAGATATGTGTACACTGTTAACCATGTAGAGTGTAGAAGAAGATGTGTGAATGAACTAGACTCACGCATGGAATGAAAAAAGAAAAATGTGGAGGATCGTGGATTATAAAGATGATAAATGTTTATAAAAAGTGATGAGAGTGAACTAAGGGTGGAACGAATGTGAGATGTTGATGTGTGTAGTGTACCTACATGGTTAGTATAGAAAGTACCGTCATAGTGTGTTATTGTTGTCGTCATCGTCATCATTTTTGTTTTCCCAAATTTTACTATTTTTTCTCATACGATTGACCTGCAAGAAGAAAATGATCAAGTATTCAAATATGTATGTATGTAAAAACGTTGTGTAAAATATGTAAATGTAAAATACGCTAGAATAGAAAGTGTAAATGAAAAAATGGAACATGTGCACTGATCCATGTCGACAAAGACGGCATATAAGGATATACTATAGTGTTATGAGTTTTTGGGTGATCTCATACCACCCTGGATGAAGAAGTATAAGGAGGAACCATGTTGTATCCTCTAACCTTTAACCGCTTCTGCTGAAATGTTTGAAGAGATCTATGTACTATTTTGGTTTTTTGGGTGATTTGTTGCCATTGGATGGAGAAGTGTAGAGAGGTACACCCATTGTAACCCCTAAGCCTACAACCCTGATCAACATAATTACCAAAGGACATCATGTTCAGTGAGGCTGATGTGTATGGAGTTCGTAGACTGGTTTGAACTCACACGCTATGTATGAGTATATGTAGATACGTTGTGTTAGTAGAAACCCTCAATGATGCCCTCCTTATTTGGGGCCACATATAATCACCTTAAAAGGAGACTGCAGCCCCAAAAGATGACCAACCACACTCTAACTTGTAGACCTCTACTCTACGGGGGAAAGGGAAACACTTGTAGATACCAAGGTGTGCACAAAAGGAGATGGCTAGCCAATACAAGTTTTAGACTAAACACATGCATGTAAATAAGATAATTGTAAAATATGTAGATGATGTGAAAACTACCAAGAAAAGTAGTGTAAACATGTAAGAAAACAAGAAAACCACACAAATAAATTTTTAAACATAGGGCATCACTCATGATGTTGTAAGACACGCAAGGCCATCATGGCCACAAAAAACTCAAGTTTGCACACAAATGGAAACATGTAGTCCTACAAAACAAGTGTTGCACATGGAACACACTGTTAGCATGTTAGAGTGATAACCAATATGTCAAAGCATGTAGAAGAAATTAGTAAAATATGCTAAGTACAAAATGAAACAATAACACCTGGATAGGATGAATGTGGATGCCCCCAGTGATCGGTATAGGAAGGGTATAAGGAAAACATCCATACCACATGTAGAGTCATGTAACTTCAACCACACTAGATAAAGGTGTGAATGTGCATGTGTGTATGATAATGACATACACGAAAGTAAGCTAACCTATGTAATAAAGTGAGCATGAAAAACATGAGTATGCAAAAATAAATGCCACCAAGACAATGCAATATGTGGTGGATGGATGGAATGGAATGATAGGAGAAACGTTCCCCTAAGTGGATATAATATGTATGCAATGAGGTTCATTTTCTTACCCCCTCAATAGTAAATAATGAAGCGTAAATGAGAGTGCATCATCGGGAAATGGTCGAGTAGTGTTGGTTGTATCTAATGCACTATGATGAGTATGTGTATGGGATGGTGATGAAATGTGACATGGGGAGAATATGTGCGTGAACCCTATAGCCAAAGCATATATCACAATCTGGTGGAATAGATGAGTGATGATTTATCCCTAAGTGTATATCACTATAGAAGGAGTGTATGGGAATGAGATATATGGAAAGATGCGCGTGGACCCTATAGCTTTGAGTGTATTACACGACTTGTTGAATGGGTGAGTGATGATTTATCCCTAATTATATATCACTACATGATGGAAGAAGAAGGTGAAAATGTAGCCTATAGCGTATGTCTCTACAAAATGGGTGATGATGGTGTATGAAGTGTAGGTGAGTAGGCGGTGGATAATAGAAGATGGTGTTTTTAGCACTAAGCGTAGACCACTATGTGATGAATAAGGTGAGGGTGGTTATTTATCCTAAATTTTATACCACTAATTTATGAGTAGGATAAATGGTGATGTAATAGAATGATGTAGGATAGGAGAATAGAATGGTTGATAATTAGATGTAAGAGGATAAATTAGAATGAATAAAAAGAGTGGTGATTTAACTTAAGGTGTATAAAAATATGGTATGTGATGATGCGTGTGGGTGAAAATATAGCCTAGAGCATCGATCACTATTCTAATGAATGTGGTATGATGACATGTCACATGTAGGTAAGGTCCATTTGATTGGTAAACCCTCATTAGTTGAGTATGGACCGAAGAACAAAATTTCATGATAGGGTGGTCAATGCAATGCGTAGAAGACCACATAGTGTAAACGACCAAGGTATGTGAATGTGTGGTGTAGAATGTGTAGTGGGTATGGAATGTAATGTAATAAATGCATAGGTAGAAGGAGAATGTGTAATGATGATAAATAAAACTAGACCCAAGTATAAGGAAATCTAGTGTAGGATGTAGAATAGGTAAGATGTATGAATGTAATGATAGCAATGTATAGAAATGGCAGGTGGAACAATGATAGATGGAACTAGACCTATGTGTAATGGAATCTAGTGTAGTGTGTAGGATAGAGAAGGTGTAGGAATGAAATGTGGGAGTGTAGGATGTATATGTAGTGTGGAAGATACGATGATAGGTGTATGTAGAATATGTGATGGTAAAATATAGACTCATATACAACGTGACCTAGCGTAAATGTAGAATGAGAGGATGGAATGAAAAACTAGGCTCATATACAATGATGACTAGTGTAGTGTATGCCATGAAGATATAATGTAGGATGATAGAATGTAAATGTATAGGTCCTGTAGTGTAGTGTGTGGGGTTCAATGTAATGGTAATCCCTCAACAGTCTAGTGTGAACCGAAGCACTAGGGTGCGTCATCAGTAACAAGGGTGTGATAATATATGATGAAAATGTCGATATGTGAAGAAATGAAAATGTATGGATGCGAGAGGTATTGATGCGAGAGTGCAAGAGGGGGTGTGTCAGTGTCTAATGGCTAGGCCCCTCAACTAGTTAGGAAAGAGGAATCATCCAATAAGGTTGAGGGACGGATGTCCACCTTTGACCTGCACATGAGAGGAGGAAGGCGTAGAAGGATTCTCTAATAATGGTGGTATATGAAATAAGCACTATTCAGGGAATGAAGTTGATATGCATGCAAGGGGTGGATGTAAGATGAATGTCGTGGTATAGTAAAGTACATAGGTGAGGAGATTGAGGAGATGTCATGCGTAAAGAGGAAAAATTATCAACTTGAAATAGAGCAAGGTGGTGAGTGGTGATGAGATTTTGTAGTGGTGCGAGTAAGAGGCTTATGCCAATGTGTAATACTAATGGGATGGAGTGAGTGGAAAGAAGAAGAATATGGAAGAGGCATATGAGGTAATGTAGATAAGCTGCATAGTAGTTGTGCGGGGAAGAGTAGATGAGGTACAAGAAGTGGACTGAAAAGTGAGGATGAAAAAGGTGAAGAGTGTAAAAAGATTGTTATTGAGGTGAGATGCAATATTCGGTATGATGCCCTAGAATATAGTGATAGAAAAAAATGATGGATCACGATAGTGGATTGGCTTAGGTGGTGAATAGCTGCAATTAAACGGTAGATAAATGATTTTATGAAAAGTAGGTGGCCAAGAATGTCCTATAGTGTAGCAGTGGAAGGAAGAATAAGGGGTGAAGGTAATGGTAAAACTATTGGGGTAGTAAGGGAGGAGGCAAGGGAAAAAGATCATCCAGAGTGCCTGTAATATTAGTGGGATTTTTGATTTAGCGACATCTTTAAGATGGGAAATCTTATACGAGAGAGATGCAATTGTTGCATCCATGGATTGACACTACATTTGAAGATATTGTATAATGTCAAAGAAGTTGGTGGGAGACGGAACCTGATTAGGGTGATATTTATCAAGCTGCAGTGGTGGAGATAGAAGAGGGTGTAAGTGGAGGTGGACCACATGTAGGTAATGGCGGGAAATATCATCAAATGTATCATCGAGAGAAGTATGAAATTCATACTATACCGCTCGAGATAAATGATAGGAAATTGTATGTGGGAGGTCAGATAGATAACCATGAATGCGTAAAATGTACATGACCAAGACATATTGCTCATCTATAAATACATGTAATGGGCATCCCCTGAGCATACCAAACAGTGAAGTTGGTTGTATAGAAATCAAAAGAACTACTACAAATGCTATTTGCAACAAATGAAATGAGGAAGGTGATGTCAATATGATCGAAGTAATGGTTCCCCCAATATAATCTAACCAAGACTAGGCTAGTGTAAGTGGATAGGTAGTAGGATGGCATGTGAGATGAACCACAAGGTGAAAAACATGCAAACCATAAGAATTAGTGAGAATAACAAAGCCGTGATAGAAATTTGGATCACTAAAAGGAGTAATAAGATCATCAAGGTGAAACCCTATTCGAAGGAGACAATCATATGAGTAGATGGTGGTAGGACATGAGGTGTCGAGTTTTATGTGTTCCCAATATGAATTGTTTATGGATAGGGTGTATGTGAATGATGGGCATACTAAAGAGGTATAGGATGGTGGTAAGAATGGGATGATATCAAGAGGGGGTGAGAAATCTCGATATGACACAATACCAATCATAGTGAAAGGTGGTGTGGCGAAGCGATACTAAGCATGTGAAGATTTTTTGTGAATGGCATGTCATATAGAAAAGGGGATAGGGGAGGAATAAGAAAAACAACCGAGTAGTGCAAGGTGGGTGTAATGGATGGTGTCGAAGTAACAACAGAAGTGGAAGGGACTAAATCAACCATGCAAACAACAAGGACTAGGGTAGGTGGAGTTGGTGGAGGTGGAGACTCGATCATGGGTGGAGAAGAAGGAGGTGTAGGATTAGATTCATTTATGCCCAAGGTAGGAGAGAGAATGTTAGGATTAGGAGGAAGATCTTGGACTTCGCAACGAGTTGGGCTTAGGTAACATGATTAATAGTGCATAAGTAAGAGGTAACAACATCTGTAATAGCCCAAGGATCCATCTTAGCAAATGGAAGTTCAATAAATGAAGGACAAGGGTTATAACCAGAAGAAGAAATAGTGGGGGTATTGGTAAAAGTGTTTCCACGGCTATAAAATTTAAAATTTACTAAATACTTAGAAGAAGAGGACTTTATATGATGCTTACCCATGGTGGAAAGTGTAGATTTGAAACCCTAAAAGAGGTAAGAAGAGAAACCAGGTTCACTAAAATGATTACTAAAAATAAGGCTTTACCTAGATGACCTAATGGGATATCTAGGGTATTAATGCTAATATAGTTAGGATGACTAAAACGTCGTAATGAACTAAAGTAGTATACATAAATGTAAATAAACTATTCTAGGTGAAATGAAACCCTAATGTGTAAGAGAAGAGTAAGGAAAAGAATCAGCTAATAACATAAGTCTTTGCATAGTTTCATGGATCTAGAAATAAAATGCGGAAGTATAGACAAACCCTCGGGGACCCTAGGAATGACAGTCGGGACTGTCTAATACGACACGAGGCACCTAGGAGTATACTAGGGCACCCTGCAGGGTGCCCTAATCTACAATCTAGGCACTCAAAACAATTTAAATGATCAGAACTTCAATCTGGTATGGTCGTTAAATGTCTCTGGGTACTTTATGTCTATCATGATGGATTCGTCAGATGAGCTAGAAAATTACCCGTAATGTAAGGAGAAGTATATAACCCTAGAAAAATGAAAGATGCATATGAATGGGTTGGACTAACCTCGATCACCAAGATATTGTGATTATCACTAAGCATTGTACTACATTAGGTATCCTCATGTAGTTATGGTGTGTGTGTGTGTGTGCATGTCGTGCCCTAGGTGCTCTCGTGTCAATCACACTTTGTGAAGTAACAAGCAATAGTAGCTATAGAAATGTAAGTAGCATGTGTGCATGGAATAGAATGGAATCCCTCCCCTATGAAGTGTGCGTGATGTATAACTCCTAGCTTTAATTCATGGCACTATGTGGATGCAAGTGATGTAATAAATGCATCCCTAGATAGAGTGATAGTAGTGATAAGATACAATGAACTAGGAACCTCATTATGGTCTTATAACTTTATATTTATAGGGATCTCAAGCTTAATTTTATAATTAATCTTGTCAAGGCCGACCGAGAAGAAGATAAGGATGACCTAAAGATATAAGTGACCCAAACAGAAGATAAAGGTTGTTTACATAGATAAGGGTGCCAGAGTGGGACCGGGGTGCCCTTGAAGACATGCTAGGGCAACCTGATTTCAGGCTAGAATGTCAAAAAGGTCATGAAATGGGATGATAGGTATCGGGAAATACATGGGAAAGACAAAATGAAAGATAAGAAAAAGGTGGCCAAAAGGTGGGATTAATTAGTACTTCGTACACTTGAGAACCTTTTAAATAGTAGTATAATATTAAGCTAAATATTTTCTAATGTGCAATATTTTTGTCTATAGAAATAAACATGAATATTCTTAAAGAACATTAGAAATCCTTCATTTTTAGTTACGAAGAGATAACAAGAATTTCTCCTAATGTTGTAGTTCACAACATTATGACCAAATCGATGCCAAGCCTATTTAAGAAAAATCCAAACCTATGAAACCAAAGGTGACACTAATGGTTAAAGAGGAAGTTATGAAAAAAATTCAAGTGAGATTAATCAAACCTATCAATCACTCAATGTGGGTATCTAAAATTGTCCCCATTCTTAAAAAGAATGGAAAATTTTGAATATGCCTTTACTTTTGGGATATAAACAAAGCATGTCCCAAAGTTGATTTCCCACTACCATCCATCGATGTTGTCATTGATGCAATAGCTGGCTAGCTATGAGTTATTGTACATATGGATGTATTTTCTTGGTACAATCAAATTAGGATCTCTCACGAAGGTCAAACAAAGATGGCCTTTATTACTCCTTAGGGAACCTATTGTTACACAGTCATCTTGTTTGGTCTCAAGAATTTTAGTGCCACTTACCAATGGGAAATGACTTACGTATTCCATGATCTTATTCACAAGATTTTGGAATCGTACATTGATGACCTTCGTATAAATATAGGAAGCACCTTGTGATCACCTTGAGGTACATTGCATCATCCTCTCACGTCTAATTGTATACGACATTACATTGAATCTAGAAAAATGTGTGTTTAGTGTGATGGGAGGGAAAATACTGGGGTACATCATCTCTTCATGAGGGATCTATGTAGATCTAGTAAAAATGTAAGTAGTTCTAGAAATGATACCACCATCGACGAGTCGAGTATTTGGTCCTTTCTTAGAAATCTCAATGCAATTCAAAGGTTCATTTCTAATTTAACCTTTGTTGTTCATCCAACAAAAAATTTTCTAAAGAAGGATTGCTACATATATAGATGGATGAGTGTAATGAGGCGTTTGAATCGGTCAAATGATACCTTTTGTTGCCTTCCACACTCATGCCTCCCAAGTCAGATCGACCCCTCATTTTATATTCATGGGTTACAAGTGTCTCATTAGACTGCATGCTAACACAAGAAGATGATGACAAGTGTGAACGTGAAATTTAATTCATTAGTCCTATATTACTAGACTATGAGACACACTACACATGAGTGGAAAAATAATGCCTCACTATAGTTTTGCAGCAAAATGGTTAAGGAATTATATGATTAACCAAGAAATGCAGGTTATTTTTAAAACAAATTTTCTTCAAACATTTATAACACAAGGTTCTTTATCCAAGAGAAGTTGGATGCTTTATAACCTTAATGGGAGAATTTGAGTTAACTTACATCAACCGAAATTCTATCAAGGGACAAATCATTTCGATTGGTTGGTAGATAACCCATTACATGGTGTAAAGTTAGTAGACCAGTATCCACGATGAATGTATATACTATATATAATTCATACCTCCCATTATTTGTGTGTCCATGGTATTCATATATTGTCAATTTTATTATGGACTACACATACCGTGAGGGAGTAACCTTGCAAAGCATAGAAGATGACTACGTGTCATATTCACCAATTACGTGGTTATAGAGAAATTGCTCTATCATAGAGATTTTAATGGAATGCTTCTAAAATGTTGTAATGAGAAAGAGTTCGAAAAGATCCTCTATAGAGCCCACGAGTGGGGTATGTGGAGGTCATTTTGGAGGACACATAAGCTGCTAGAAATATACACTAGACGGGTTATTTCTCACCCACCTTAGAAATGACACAATAGAGTACGTACTCAAGTGCCATAAGTTCCAATCATTCTCTCACAAAATTCACATTCTTACCGAATCTCTACAATCGATTGTGAAACCTTCTCCCTTTTCCACATGGGGATTAGATTTGATAGGGAAATTATCTCCCTCATCAATGGAAGACCACAATTTCATAATTACAACCATAAAGTATTTCATGAAGTGTTTTGAGGCTATGTGTCGACCACTATTCCGGGCTTTGTAATTGTAAAGTTCATTTTGAACCGAGATCATCTCAGTAGATATGCGGTCCCGAGAGGTCATTATATCTCGATAATGGAGCGTCGTTTAAAAATGAAGAGGTGGGTGAATTGTGTCAAATTTTCAATATAAATCATCACATAGCCTCTCTATACTACCCTCAAGCCAATGGATAGGCTAAGGCAACTAATAAGATGCTAAAATCTATCCTCTTAAAAATTGTTAAGGAGAATAAGTGTGATTGACACCTAAAGCTATTTCTAGCCTTGTGGGCCTATAGAACGTCAGTAAGAATGCCGATGGGGGTAACCCCATATTCCTTAGTATTCGGTTTGAAAGTAGTCTTACCACTTGAAGTTGAGATACCAAGTCTATGGATATCATTACAAGGAATCTTAGGAGAAGAAGGATATTGTGAGGCATGACTCATTGAGCTAGAAACCCTCGATGAAGCTCATCTCGAGTGAGGCATACCATAGAGTTTACATTGATTGGATGTGATCGAAATACAACAAGAAAGTATATGAACATGAAATATTTATTAGAGATCTAGTATTGAGACTTGAAATCCAGATAAATAAGAAAACCGGTGAAGGTAGGAAATTTAGACCCAGTGGTTGGGCCCATATCGAGTCATAGAGGACTACAATAATGGGCCATATCTTCTATGTACTTCAAAGGGTGAAGACTTCAGAAAATCCATCAATTCACTTCACTTAAAACGTTACTATGCATGATCCATTTGCATTTCCATATGTACATTATTACATCTACATCACATTTTCATCCGTTAGATTATTATTTTAATTTGTAATCAAGGAACTTATCTTTCAAGTAACTTTCAAAAACTTCTAAAAAATAGTGTCAAAACATTGAATCACATTTCTACAAGTATCTACAATATTATCATCAACATTTTCAATCATTTCATTAATTCAAGAAGATAAGACATAATTTTAACACTAATCCTTCCAAGTATTGCATACTTGGTTCTACTCATAATTTTCTTCCAACATATTTGTCTTTTTCCATAATCTATTCTAGAAGCTTCTTGGTGTCATATATTTCCCAGAAAATTCACTTTGGTAGCAAAAACACTCTTAAAATTTTTACTGGATTGTTTGTTCACCTATCTTAGCCTTTGAGTGTTGAGCCCTCACATATTATCTTTGGTTACGTCGGGTTAAGGCTAGGGTAAATATCCCCCTCCCAAAAGCACAACTTAAAGTTAAAAATAAAAAATACATATATATTTCTCAAGTCAAAATCAATACAAAATTTTCATTTACACACTTCCTTGCCCCACCAATCTTTGGTGTTGAGCCCACACCTCTTACTAGTGGCGTGAGATTGGGAAAGGAGGGAATTTCCCTTAATCGCCTATGCATTTTCCTTGGTGATGAGCCCATGCTTCCTACTAGTAGTATGGGACAAGGTGTAGGGGGTCTCTTTAAATAAAATAGTAGGTTAAAAGAAATTTTCATTCAATAAATCCCAATAAGAATGAATTAGATTTGTATGTTCTAAAAGAGTTAAAACCTCAAAACCATATTTTGTCAATCGGGAGGCCCTCTACGGGTCTAAGTCTAGATAAAATCACAAGAAAATCACATTCTAGACTATGTAGTAAAGCGTGTGTAGAGTTAAGTTGTAGGTTTTTAATTGAGTTTCTGTCACAAAATCCTATCTTCATCTCATCACTTCCATTCATCAAAATCATACAACTCACATCACATATAGCTTGTAGTCATTTCTTCATAAAACTTCTTTCTACCACAAGCGCACCAGATTATAACCTAACATGTGTTTGGTACTCACTTAAGTCATGTGCGGGTGTTGATCCCCTCCTTTTGTGAGCTTCACGAGAATGGTCCACCATTGATGGAGAACGAGTTGTAAAATTAGAAACATAGGCATTCACTCAAAAAAAGAAGATATAGACAATAGATCCATACACAGATGCATCATAAATGGAAATGAACATTGTAAATAAGTGTAATGAAACTAGATTGTACTAGGAATAATATTAAAAACATAAGGATTTACACTTTTGACCATGATTAACCGAATCACACACCATATATTGATTTATAAACATTTATAATGGTGCATTACATCACGAGTGTCATACATACTTAATACATCAAGGGATATTATCTTAAACCCTACAAAAATACTCTATAAAGAGAGATTTCTTAGCTATTCTACCAATTATAACCCTTGTTCATACCCAAATCCATGCCTAATATGCTTAAAATCCTCCTTGTAAGCATTTCTGCAAAGCACCTTATTACTACTTAAAACCCTTATTCTCCCTTCATTTCCCCATCACTTCATTCTCACCCTCTTATCTCATCTTTTCAAACCCAAGCAATCCTTTAAATAGGATCTGGATGCACCACCTTGGTTTCCTTCATGAGCGAGATCATATACCAAGTGGTAGTGTGGTCTTCCATGGTCGATGCCTATGCCACTTGCAAATGCCTTCAATACCTATAATGATCATCCTTGGAATATCTCTTATGTGGAATATTATTTTCTTGACCTCCAAGGCTCTAGGATAGCACCTTATCCATTCAGTATACCTGCTTGGGATTTTCACATGTTTCTCTTGCGACAAATCCCTCAAAATATGGCTAATTCCCCAAACCTTTCTGCTCCCACATGTGCTAACCTTATCTACCGCATGCCTTTCCTTTACTAACTTTTTCCTAAGTGCCTTCCTTCTTTACTACATCCCACGCACGTTGATTTATTCCTTAGGAATTAGTCAATTTTAGGGCCCAACATTACCCCACACTACGCGTGTTGTACGTCCTCGAAATAACTCTACCTATAGTAATTTATTTACCCTTAATACTCTTTTCTAACCCCAAGTGCACTAGCCTATCACCCGGTGGGCACTATGCACTAACCTTAGGCACACGCGGGTGCTAAGCCCCTTATTTATGTGAGATTTATTAGAATTTTCCACCATTAATGGAGGAATGTTTGTAGAGTGAAGTAAATTCATTTATTTAAATAAGTAGAAGATGTAACAAAGATATCTAACATTAATGCATCACAGAAGCTAAATAACATTTTAAGAAGCATAATAAACTAGATCTGAGCCATGATAGTCATATAACATGAGGGTTTACACCCCTAAACAAGATATACAAAATGAACCCATATATATATATATATATATATATATATTGATTTAAAATAGTTCTGGTAGCCACATTACAGTCAAAAGGGTCATCTCAAACCATATATAGTGATTAGCAGAGACCTAACTCCTATAAGCTTCTCTAATATGATATCCTCACTATTCTTTTCCAATTTTAACCCTTGTTACAGATCCTAGTACCCATACATATTCTTTTGGCATCCTTCACAACCCTCTAGCACTAAGTTCTCTAAACCCTAGCATTACTCCAACACTTTGTTACTCTTCTTCTCTTTTTCTACATTCTCTATGCATTTTTGTTTATGTCTATCTCTCTAAGTTTCTCTGAAATCTCTCTTATATATCTATCTAGCCCGAGAATCTATTTTTATAGGATTATCACCCACCACCATGCCTTCTCTCCTGAACAGATTGCATGCGAAGTGTCGATGTGGTCCTCCATTGGTGAATGTTTATCCCTTTCCAAACTCTCCACTCTCTGTAATGATGTCTTCTAAGAATATTCCCTACAGGGAATATCCTTTTCTTTACCTCCAAGGTTCCAAGCTAGCACCTTATCCACTCATCACACCTAATCATGTCCTCACACTTTTCCTCAAGTGCCTCTAGAATGCCAAATATGGCTAAGTCCATTAAACCTATGTTCTTCCTTCCGTGTGCACCCTGGATTCTCATAAACCCTTATTAAACCCCTTTGTCATGCATGCTTTCCCCTGAGTGCCCTTCTTCTCACTGGTCATGTGCACGCACTCCTATTGTTACTTATTCAATATTTTAGGGTCCAACATCACCCCATCCTATGTGTGTTCTCCATCCTTAGAAACATCCTTCTTTTCCAAAGAATAAATAATAGTCAAACAAGTATAATATGAATAAAGAATGAAATAATATAATAATTGGCTACTGCTTTGTAAGAGGAGTGGGAATTCCTTCTTCACCTTTGCCTCAATATTTTCCTAGATAACTACCTCACCCTACACCTATTGAAGTAGGTCACCTACTAGAGTGATCACCTCATAAAAACTCAATTCATTGCTCTTAGTTTTCAATGTATCCACAATGCCTTCTAGATACTTGTTAATATCGTCAAGTGTGTCCATTCAGCGTGAGTGACCTAGGGATATATCTCCTTAAGTATATTCTTAATCAAACCCCGCAAGGTTTTGATTGCTTCAATTTTTATCAACCTCGGTTGGGATCTTATCACACTTCGTCCTATTTCCTTTGTTATTATCTTGAAACTTCTTTAGATCAAACTCATGTGTAGCAACCAATATGCTTGCTACTCTATCTATGTCGAGTCTGCAATTATCATATACTGACCTCGACCTTTTGCACGATGGTCTTCACATTAGTAAGGAGCTTGGAATCTTGAGTAACTTTCTATCCAATATTCATTTTTATTCCTCCTTCATGCATGTCATTACCTCTTACGCCAATCCCAATGTGAGTGGCCTCCTTTCCATGGTGAGGATGCGGGTCAATTATTTCAAGAATTACATGGTTGACTCATATTTTTACTCGAGGTAGGGCCATATGCAGGTGCTTCAAGATTATGGTTTCTAAAATAGTCTTTATCTTCTTATGTATCTCATGCACATTTCCTTTTCCTCCTTTAATTTATGCCTTAATTGTGTGATGATTAGCTCCTCCTTCTTTAACTCCTTGTATTTTTCAATGATCTCATCATTTTTATTTTCAATATCTTCCTCCAAGACCCTTATTATGTCATTTCTCCTTAATAACCTTGCCTTAACCTCCACTGACACCTTGTTGAGTGCCTTACAAACCTGCTCATCTGATAGTTATTGAGCATTCACTAGAAGGTTTACTCCCTTGGCTTTTGGTATATTCATCAATGCCTCACGATTGACCTCAAATTTAGGCTCATCAATATGGGACTCAAAATTCTAAGACAACATCTTCCTCATGCATGGGTACGCATCCTCTTCATCGAAGGAAGACCATGCAAGGAGTTCATTTGAAGGCATGGTACTTTGGAAACACGTGCAATACCTTATTTGGATCATTGATGTAAGTCATTCCTTGTTCCTGCACCACTACCATACCCTTTCCACCTATTTGCGTTGCCTTTGGGAAGCTTACTTCTAGGTTGGGATCTCCACCCATGCTTTTATACTCCTTTTCCACACTTTCTTTTCCTCCATATCCTCTAGTACTTCTTCAACACTATGCTCCACCTCTTAATACACAAATTTCTTTATAATTCCTGTACATCCCTCTTTGTGGCATCCTCTATCTACTCCTTAGTCAGTCTTGGATTATTTTGATCCTCCATATTTACTTCTTCACTTCCTCCCTTCTTTGTGAACACTTCTTTCACCCTCATCATTCCCTTCATTTCCCTCTTCCTCTAACTTTTCTACATCATACACAAGATGTTTCTAAGCCTCACCATGCTCTTAATCATCCTCATCACCCTTTTTATCCTCCATGCTCTTTGTTTCTTCTGAGTCCACCTTTTTGTTACTCTTTGCTTCTTCCCAACTAGTGTTTCCAATATAGGAGACTCTTCTTTTTCTTTTTCCCTAGGTGAATCCTCTCTTTCCGGTGATTCTTCTTTCACAAGGGGCTTCTCTTGTTCTGACACCTCTTCCTCAAATGTTTTCTCTCTCTCTCTCTCTCTCTCTCTCTCTCTCTCTCTCTCTCTCTCTCTTCTATGGGGACTTCTTCCTCCATGCATATGTGCTTGGTCTTGCGCCTAACTCTTGCGCGCCCACAGTGCACTGCACTTGTATGTGTACTTGGTGTCTTTTTCTCATAAGCCTCCTCTCTCTCTCTCTCTCTCTCTCTCTCTCTCTCTCTTTGAGTGGCCTTCTTTATTATGGTGGGGTATTATGGGATAGATACATAATTTTCAACGTAAGTTACTTTCTCATATTTAGGCCTTATATATAGGTATACCCTTGCTACATTCCTCCCTTTAATAGGCAATTTCTTTGGCTTCAACATATATACATCATAGGAGAAATACTTCTCCACATAGGTGTGCATATTTTGATATATAAACATTATCTGAAGCTCAAGGTATTCTGGTCTACCGAATCGGGGTCAAACCTTAGCCTCTTTTCCTCCTTGAATTGATTGACCCTGGCCTAGAAGTATTGTCCTATGAAGGAGAACGATAATTTGCACGAGGTACCCTTAGTTCCATCTACCGAGTAAACCTACCAATAAAAAATGTTGGTACATAGTGAATTGAACCTCACCTTGTAGTAAAATAGGTAATTGTTTGGGTATTCTCCACTCAATGCATAATGTGTCACGCATCCTCTTATACCATTTTTCTAGGCACGCCTTGTGGGCATCCGTCATGGTGTCACAAGTGTATTTCTCAAATATTTTTGTAGGGGAAGGTTTCTCATCTAGGTACTCTGAAACAAATTTATCTCACCCATCGGGTACTCCAATCTCTGAAAAGATGATGGTAAGGAGGACATTACCAAACATGTTCCTTTCTCCATCATAGGTGGCATTCATGATTTCTTCTCTTATCAAATGCGGGAGGTTAGAGATGGTCCCCTCCAATATCTTACGGAAAATGTTCAACCAAGCCTTGTTGATATGTTTCCATCTCTCCTACCCATTCAAATTTGTGACCAAACACACGTCCATCCTCATTACAAGGTCAAAATCATAGAAATGTCAAATTATCGTGAACCCTTCTTGTATTCATAAGCTTCAACAATCTTCTTAATGGCCTCCTTATCATTCAAGTCATCATTGAAATATCCTCCCTCGTAGATAAGACCAGTAAACTTAGAAATCAGTTGGGGAGTTATCTACATCCTACATCTTATGAAGTAGAAGTGGTCTTCATGTATGCATGACATTAACCACTAGTACAGTCACTCAAGTTTTCTAAAATAGGGAAACTCATAGAGTTGTAATAACTTGACCTTCTCCATCTTCACCTTTACCTCATCATCATAGATAGGCATTCCATTTGGTGTCCTTTTGTCTGTAGGGAGAACCAGTTCCAATGCCATCTCATTCTTTGTGGTTCTTATTCGATGGTTGTAGTCACTCACAACCATCTTTCTAAGATGAGACACCCATTATTTTCAAGAAATATGTTGTTTGGGTATTGCATCTTTGTGTATCATTCTTCGTCAAAACTAGTGGAAACAACTTATTTCCCTTTGCCCTTACCCTTATTTGGTGAAAAATTTACTTCTTTCCTTGGTGCCATTTCTCTATCGAGTCACTAAAATTTATTTCCTTCTCGATCTTCGCTCTACTCAACTCTACGGCTCCACTCCTTTGTGAAAAATGCTTCAATCCTTGTGCCCTAGCCATGGAACCCTAACCTGGAAAACCATTTTTCCACAAGATGGCATATTCACTTGTGGGATTTGAAAACTTCTACAACCTTCTCCCCTCACACCCATGTACTCTTTTTCCACTCTAGTTCACTAATCAAACTAGTTATGCATGCAAATTTTCACAATCCTTTTCAAAAAAAAATTCAACAATGCCCTAGTTTGCAAGATCTCTTCGATCACACAAATGCAAGGTAAACAATAATGCACCCTTATCTTCTACTTATAGCTTTTGATTTTATCCCCATAAAAGGCATGCCACCTACCAATGTACTTTTACAATAAAGGTGGATTTTTCCTATTACCAACCTTAAACAATTTTACCCCAACACCCAATCTTATGTGATAATTGTTAACGTGAAATCACAACACCCCCAACTGATATCTAAAAATCTAATTTTCTAAGGAAGACTAATTTGGTGTGATTTGCATAACATTAGACCATATCTCACTTGTGGGACTTACAGACTTGAGATGGCCCTCCAGAGAAAGCCAACTTCTTCTTCTAGATCCTAATGTAAAATTACTCCTAATACGAAATGACGTCTAACTATTCCTATCATAACAATGTTAAGGAGACAGGGAGAGAGAAAGTGCATCAAGAGGGAAATCCTACACTAACGAGGTGATAGCACCAAGAAAAGGGGAGTTCTTGTCGCAATCTCGGCTACGAAGTGGAGAGAGGTGAGAAAAGGAGAGGGTGGACAAGATGCACCTAAGAAAAGAGATAAATTTCACATAGAACACCACTTCAAAACCCATTAAACACATCTCCCGGGACCTACAAAAACATCGAGAATATGCACGGTATACCTGCAATGAGCGAGAGGCGAGGAGAGACGATAAAATAAGAAAAGGATGGATAGATGCATCACATAACATAATTTATTGCTCTAAAAGTTCACACGATATATTGTTAGTGGGAAAGAGGAAAAATAATGCCATTACAGAGTCATGAAAGGAGGTTCGGACTCCATTTTAATGAACAATAACTCTTTATAATGAATCATGCCCCTGTATTTATAGATTCAACCTGAAAGAAGAGAGAGAGAGAGAAGTAGGAAAATTAGGTCAGAACTCAACCACTGTTGTTAATGCTTCTGATAAAATCTACCCCCAAATCCATCTTTACTGCATCGATCCTTGGTTCGGCACCTTGAAAGAAGTGGAAATGGCAGAAACAGATCAAATCTAATCTAGTTGTTGAGACAGATGGATCCTGCATTGAAGGCTAGAAGATGTTTAATCCATTTTTCTACACCTAACATCCTCAAAATTAAATTTTCTTACCTTTGTGATGTAGGTGAGGCTAATATCTTTCCAATGGTGTCATATTTACAATATTTTGAGCCCTGAGTCGAAAGATATGCCCCTTCAAAGTTTGTATTAGGTCCGTACATGAGGGTGGGATTTGGCTTGACTCGGGCTCAAACACTGACTTTTCCCTTGGGCGAGTTGCGGCCCATTTTGTAACTTTTACCCCTTTTGGAATAACAAGGGGAAAAAAACCAACTTTCCCCCCGACGACCCACTTTGACCTAGGACACATGGAGATGTGGGGCTTGTTTGAGCCTCCCTTTATGGATTCATCTTTGGAGAAGTGCCGCTAGGACATGTGGCTCTCTCTACGACACTACTCCTTCATTTCCGAGCCCACCTATAACTTGTTTGTCATCCTAGAATGTGAGCTTGTGGGTCTGAGTCATTTCCTTCATAATTTCCTTATGTGCAGGAGTTGTCTTGACCAAATTTGCTGGGGGGTGAATTTGGGATAACAATTTGGTGACTCACAGGGAAATCTACCTGCTAGATGAAGAGACCAGTGACCTTGAAGCACCCATTGGGCATGGAGTCAAGAATGATGTCCTAACACTGACCCTTCTTATAAAATGGACTCCCCAACTCTCTAAACTTTTCGACCTCTTCTGACTCTAAATCCACCTAGGCATCGACACTCTCAATTTTCATAAGAAAATATTAAAATGGGGTTTCTGAGAGTAGAAAATTGTATTGACCCGAGCTTTTACCTATCCCTGAAATGGACTATTTTGAAACAGCTTAAGTTTCTCTAGATTTGTTCCATTTTGGAGCTAGTAACTGTTATAGACCACTATGAGTCTTCTTGCCATGAATATTGAAGAGCGTGGCCTTATGCACACTTGGAGAAAAATGGAAAAAACTTATATACAAAGACCAAATCATACATGTCTCAAATGAGACATACGGAGCGTGCATAAGCACTTATTATACTAGAAAAAAAGTCTACTCATAGTCCTACACTAACCAGAGAGAAAAAATGTTAAACAAATCCTACTACAGGCAGGGAGAAGTAGCTTCCCTTTCTCAAGAGGGGCAGCCATGAAAATGATTTGACACTAAATATAGCTACCTATATGAGTGAAAAACTGACAATAAGCCGGTCCTCCACCAAAATCATCAAGGTGTCATCATTAATGGGAAATACCTCCTCAACCGACTTGCATCATACTTCTAGAGGTGTTGATGGTGACCCTTGGTACTTTGATACTCATCCTTATGCCCTGGAGTGGGCATGAATGGTTTTGGCTTCTCCCTTGGCTCCAATGAAGCCAAGTACCTGATCGGGCATGGTCTGATCCTTTGGATGTGCCCATTTCTCTAAAATTCAACTGAAAAAATGGAGTATTCTTGTGGACCTTCTTGGGTGGATGGTTTGAGAGAGATGATGACATCCTCCTGCCTTTTCTCTTCCTCCTCTTTTGAAGAACATAGAAGATCAAGATCTTCCAACCTTGGTTCCAGAGGGCCATTATGGAGTGTAGGATTTTGCACTTGAATATCCTCCTTCATGGCATGGCGTGAGTTTCATGTGTGTGGAAGATGGATGGATGAAATCCTGTGCTCAAAAACGTTCATGGTATCCTCCTTGTTGGTGCAAATATTCACTTTACACACTTTGCCCTAATTTTCTATATCCATTTTGCTCAAAAATGTTTTATTTTTCCAGTGGATGATCTGCAACTCATTTTATCTAGTTGAATGCTTTGAAAATGCCCTCAATGTTTTCATTTTGCCCTAATTTGAAACAAATTTTCAAGTTGTCCTCTTGTGTGCCCTAATTCCTTTATTTTCTTAGGTTGTGTTGTTTTTCCCATTGCCAAAACATGTAATAAATTTGGGCTTGATCAAATCCCATTTATGTGCAAGTGGAATCCTAATCTCTGGTCAAAAAAATGTAAAATCATGCTTCACTTGAGTTAAAACCAATAAATTTTTCCTCCTTGTGAAAAAATTCGATTTTAGGGGCATCCCATGTATTTTTACGTTTTGAAGAGTGTCACCTGGTCGTAAATTTTATCATCACAACATAATGCTAACGTGGCAGCTTTTCTATTAGCCAAGAGCGGTCGTGAAAATGTTGTAAGTTGTTATTTTGGAAAAATTGATAAAGGAAAAGTTTGCTCCACGGCCCCGCGTTTGCTATAGCAGTATGCCTACGTGGCATGATTTGATTGGTCAGATGGAGTGGTGGGTGGTAAGGGTCACTGAGAATTTTTCTTCAATTTTGAAAAAATTCTTAATGTCAATTTTTGACCCGAGGCCCCTGCCCAATGGGAGGAGGACACGTGGCACATGAGGGTCAAGCATAGAGGTGAAGAGTTGGAAACATTTGAAGTGTTAAGCTCCAAAATGCCAATGGAAAATTTTGACCCGAGAGGCCCGCATTAAGGGAAAAGTTGACACGTGTCCAGGAAAGGCCATGTGGGGAGGGGAAGATGTTTTGAAGACATTGAAGTTTTGACTTCAAAATGCTAAAATCATTTTTTTCCCAAAGGCCCGCATGACGAGTAGGAAGGTGACACATGTTCGAGAGGAGAAATGTGAATGGGGACCAAAGAATAATTTTGGGAATTTTTACCCTTGGTATAAAAGGTAAAAAATGAAGAATAGGCCCATGTCCAATGAAAACAAGACATGTGTCCTAAATTTGGTGGAGGTTTGGAGCGCGGAGAGGAAGTTGAAAATTTTGCAAAATTTTAGGAAAGAATCTCGAGGTAAAAAATTGATCCACAGAAAATTTGCAGGTGTGCCCCCGCATCTAGTCGGGGGGACACATGGTATGTTTCAAAAGGAAAAGGAAGAACCGGGCCCTGAGGATTTTTTTCTCGTGGAGGAGTGAAGGAAAAAAGGAGGGGTTGGCTCGCATGGTGAATGGGAGACCGCCACGTGGCAAAAGTGACAACGAGTGTTCGGGCCATGAGAGGTTTTGGAGAAAATTTTCCTTTTCACAAAAAAGTTGCAAAATGCATCAAATTGTCCCATGGTTTTATTGGAGGCCCACAAGAGGCGCGTGGCGCATTTAGGGGCTCGCGGGGAAAATATTAAAAATTTTCACGAATCCAAAAAGGGTTTGAAATGCATTCTTGGAGGTAAAGGCCCGGTCAATGGTATTTGGACACGTGTCCCACCTCATCAAAGGGAAAAAAAGGGCATTTTGAGGGAATATTCAAGATTTTATCGACACGTGGAGAGAAGAGATTTAAAATTGACTTAATCGATGGAAACTGTGCATTTTGGTTTTGGGCGCCATAGAAGCTCCAAGAAGTGTGGAATCATTATTTTTACACCAAATCACATGAAATTTTATATGATTTCACATCCTCCTAACCTTCTGAGTGCAATGGCACCATTATTTTGAGCTAATTCGATGCTCTATAGTGTTTTTGTGGAATATTTTCCTCAGCCCGTGAAAAACACGTGAAAGGTAAAAAATGAAAAGTTACAGAGTTAAAACGATGAGGAAAAAAGGTGAAAAATGATTACAAATGCATGTTGGCATGGTGGAATGCCAAAAATGTGACCCTAGGATGGATAAGGATCCGAGTTCATGCAATATTTTAAAATATTTTTGCATCTCTGGCATTTGGCGAGCTGTTTTATAGTTTTATATCATTTTTCATCAAATGGATAGGGTTTTGTAACAAATTTGATCCCTTTGGCATATTATTTGCTTGGGATGCAAGGATCCAAGCTGGAAGAGGATATATGATGTAATTTGGAGGCATTTTAGAAGTCTGTTGAGAATTTTGGAGGAGAGAAGAATTTTCACAAGGAAAACTAGAAGAGGTCCATTTTCTTTTTTGAGAACTGCTGAGAGCCATTTTTATTCTTGTTTGCATCAAATGTTCATCATTTGAGTTGGTTTCAGTTGTAAAGCCATCAAAAAGCTTTGATATTGTCTAAATAACATTCCCTTACTTGATATATCGATCAAATTATTTGATTAATTGGTTTTATCTCTTGGCAAAGTTTGTATACACTTGTGTTTTAGTATGTTTTCAATTTATGTTTTATGCTCATGTTGCAATCTTGTGTTTAGGATCTCTTTGATCATACAGGGTCTCATTTCTGGTTGATGGTTTAATGGAATTTACAATCTTGCATTCAGAAGAGCTCTCATCTGATAGAAGATAAACATATTTAAAATCATCTTACTGTCCTTGATTAATGAGATTGTCTGTAAACCTTTGGGTGCACCTTAGGTCATGAGTAAATAGGGATTCCTAGATGCTTAATTGGTATTTTCTTCAAGCCTTTGTGGCAGGTTATCAAAGTTTGTATGGAATAGTGCAAATTTGGGCATCCATGTGTGCACACATCCTGGTTGAAAGAGCACTTCAAATTCATTGAAACATCTCTGCTATTTAGATGTTGTAATTCATTTGCAAAGTTTCCCAAGGAAGGTGATGAATCCAAAATACTCTTGTCCCAACATCTCTCATCATAATTTCATTTTAACTAATTCATCCTACCTACAATACCCCTAAATTTGCACTATGTATCCACAAAAGAATTCAATCCTTTCACTAAAATGCACAAAGTTGATCAGGGTTTTATCATGTCTTTAGCAGCTCTAGCTTTGTTTTGAGAACATTTCCATCATTTAGTAGTGACAACTCCTTTGAGTTTGGATAATGGATACTTGATCATGTTTTCACAAAGCCTCTTCCATATTATATGCAAAACACAAGGACATCTCCATCTCCTTACCATATAGGGGCTGCAATATAGGTTCTCTTGCCTTGGTTGATAGGCACAACCTAAAATAGTGAGGGTTAGATCAAAACCCTCTTAAAGGTGCTATCCACTCCCTCAATTCTTGAATGAAAACAAGCAGATAGGTGTGCTTCCTCGGCTACAAACGACATACAAAACATCTATCTATCCTTGAGTGTCTTGTGAAAATTCATGATGTTGTTCAAGTTGTGAAGGAGATTAAATTTGGATACCAACACCCAAGTGGCACCATTGCTTGCAGGACTTCTTGGAATTTCTTGGTGGTTTTGAAGTATTTGAAAGGTTTGAGCATTTGTGTGATTAAGTATTTGAGTTGTTACATTCTTGAGACATCATTTCATACTTCAGATCTGCATGTTTTGGGTAAAAAGGATTTCAAACTCAGCTTGCTCTTATCATTTACCAGCTAGTTTATATGATTTGGATGCACTGTTCTTGGTTGAATTAAGAAGAAGAAGATCTGATTTGTAAACCCTTGCAAAGTTTTCATAGCATACATTTGATAGAATATTTTAGTGCTTTCTTGCACAACTAAGGTGGAAATCCTTAGTGGCGACTCCATGTTGTTTGGTTCTTGAAATACCAGTTGTCTTACACATTTCTATCATTTGAAACTTGTTGTTTAAATCTGTCAAGCTGGAGGGAAGGAGATCCCTCTTCATCAAGGACTCTTCTAAGAAGTTGCTCACCGAATCAAGAAGCTTATAACTAGAAGGAAGAAGAGTGTGGAAAGTGGTTGGTGATTTGGTTGCAAGAAAAGAAATCCCCATAGTTGAATTTGAAGGAGAGCAGCCTATTATTGAATATTATAATTCTTCTTCAAGTAGATCTGATTCAGGAAATCTTCTTGTTGATTTTCATTCTCCATTAGGTGAGGGACCTTCTTGTGTATTTAAAAACTTGCTCCTAAATCTGCTCATGTGGTTTCTAAATTTCCTAAATTTTATCAAGAGAAAGAGCCTTTGGGGGGTTTTCATTTTAGAGATCATTCATCTTTTCCAATCAGACCCATTACTACTCCTCATGACTGCTTCACCTCCAAGATCATCCCCACCAAACAATATGGCCCAGCCTAGACCTCCATTTTTTGTTAACACCTTTGGTCCTATAAATTTTGGAGGAATGGATGGTTATCCAAATGCTATCCCACAAGATGTGAGAAATAGGTTACCAAAATTCCAAGGTAACAATGCCATAATTGGAGATCAGCATCTCAAACTCTTTGTTAACATGATGGAAGATTTTGAGATAGAATTTGAGGATGTGTATATTAAGTTGTTTATCCATACACTTGAGGAAGATGCAAGAGATTGGTACAAAGCTCTGCCTAATAACTCTATTTATTCATGGACTGAGATGAGTAATGCATTTAGATTACAATATGGAGACAAAACAGATCCAAGGTTCCTTCTATCGAGTTTGAGAACATCAAGAAGAACCCTAATGAGACCGTTCATGACTTTAATACAAGATTTAATAAAACATTGAGAAGGTTTCCTGTCATTTTGAGGCCTTGTGATGAATCTTGCTTGATCAAATATACAGATGCATTTGATAAAAAGGTAGCCTATTACTTGAGAGACAAAAATCCTACAAACTTGAGACAAGCTTTCACCATGGCACTTCAAATAGAAAATAATATCAAGGCTGTTGGTAAACCACTTAAGAGGGATGGTGTGAAGTTGATAAACCTTGAGAAGCCTCAAGCCAGCAAGGGTGCTGATTTAGAAGATGTTGTCAAGACTTTGGTAGGTGCTATTAAAGAAATTTCTTACAAGTTAGCCCAGGCTGAGAAGGGAATTGGGCAAAGTTCACAAGGACAACAAAGAACTCAAAACCATGATAGATTTGGAAATCATCCTAGGGGTGATCAAAGACAAGATGATAGAGGTAAAGGGCCTATTGGATCTACAAGTAGACAACCCCAAGCACGTGAAAATAGAGTGGTGTCTGACCCTCTGACTGCAAGAGTTTCTGTTGTTCAAGAAATTGTTGATATGGATTGGTGTGACAGATGTTTTCTTCCTCATCCACCATGTGAAATAGACCAGAAAGATGTTGTTGATGATAATGATAATGAAATGGATGATAATATTTGTATGATGGGCAGCTCTTCGGGCTCACAACAAGTAACAACATCAACAGATGTGATAAGTGCAAGGACTCTGCTGCAACTTTTGGGATTGCATAAAGAGGGTACCATTTCTTTCTCTTCCTCAAGTTCATGATGTAGATGTAGTTCAGCTTTTGAAATTCCTAATAATGACTTTGAATATCTAAGGGCTTTAATGATCAAGAAGTGTGATGGTGGTATTCATCCGAGAGGAAGATAGATAATTGTTAATGAATGTTGTGGTTGGCCAAGAAAAGGAGTACAATACTAGAAGTAAATTTTTTAGGGGAGCTGGTCCTCAAGCCAAAACAAAGACACCCTTGCTCCCAAGTATTCCCAAAGATAATCCTAGAAGAGAAACAATTGCCAAGAACCCTGTTGTCCCATGCAAAAATATCGGTCCTCTTCATGCCCAAGTTGCCAAGAATACTTCTCCATATGATGAACCTTCTTGTTTCCCTTCCAATGTTTTTTGCCAAAGAATGTTCCATATGATATAGCCCAGGTATTGAGCCAAATTAAAGTGAGTGTTCCCATTATTGAATTGCTTAGAATTCTGAACACAAGAAAAGAGCTTTTGAATATGGGACACAGAAGAAATATACTAAGCAAAAATATAAATGTTGTTGAGAATCCTCTTCAAAGCATTACTGGCCTTGAAACACCACCACCAATGGAAGATCTTGGAGAGGCACCTAAAGTATATATGGGGACATCCTTGGTTGATTCCCAATTAAATGTTGATCCATTTTCACAACTTTGCTCATTAAAGGTATTTGCTTCATAATTGCATGTTTGATTCTAGTGCATCATGTAATGTCATGCCTCTAGAAGTCATGAATGAGTTGGATATCAAGGTGACAGTAGCATATGGGAAGTGTACAGCCATGGATTCAAGGGAATTTCTGGTTGTTGGTTGTGTGAAGGGTTTAGTAGTGCAGCTTACAGCCTATCCGGATAAGAATTTAAAACTTGATGTTGTAATTGTTGATTGCCCTGCCAAATGGGGTATGCTTTTGTCAAGAAAATGGGATGCAAGTGTTGGTGGTAGTGTTCAAATGGACATGTCTTTTTCCACCATTCCCATTGAGGGTAGCCTTGTCAAACTCTATGGTGAAAAGAAGATGTTACACTTGATTAAAGATCCCAACAATGCTTCTTATGAAGTGTTGTTTGCTAATGTAGATGTTGACAACTTCATTGGTTTTGCTGATGGAAAAGAGAATAAGATGGACAAATTAGAGTGCCTTGGTATGGTAGGTTCTCCATGGACATTACTATTTGATGGAGCTTGCTCCAAATTTGGCAATGGTGCTAGTATAGTGTTGGTTTCTCCTAGTTTAGAAAAGTTTCCTTTTTCCTTCAAACTTAATTTTGAGTGCACTAACAACATTGTTGAGTATGAGGAATTATTATTGGGATTAAGGATTGCATGGAAATATGAATTGAAGGATATTGTTTCCAAAGGGGATTCAGAGCTAGTTGTCAAGCAAGTAAGAAAGTTGTATGCTACAAAAAATCAACGTATGAAACAATATAAGCATGTTGTTTGGGACTTGATTGAAATGTTTGAATCCTTTAACATTGTTTACCATGATAGAAGTCTTAATGCTGCTACTGATAAGCTGGTTGTTCTGGGTTCTAGATTCGACAATTACACCATTTCACCTTTTTGTGAATATGATATTGAGGTGCTAACAAGGCCAGCTTTCCCGGATAATGTGAAACATTGGCAGATTTTTGATGATGATGCACAAGTGTTGAGATTATTACAATGCCAAGGAGATTTTGCTGGTCAAAATATTGATTGGGAACCAATGGTGTGCATGAATGAAGGTAGAGAAACTTTTTTGACAAGGATATTATACAATTGAAAACAAATACCATTCCTAAAGGTCTTGTTGCACTTGAATCCAATTTTAGCAATGTTGATTGCATCATAAATAGAAACTTGTTTGCTTCAAGGGATGTGGAAGAGCACAACTTGGGAACTAAAGACAAACCAAGGAAGATCTGGTTGGGCAGCCATCTCAGTAAAGAAGAGAAACAGTCCTATGCCCAACTTTTAAAGAAATATCAAGACTGCCTTGCTTGGTCTTATTCAGAGCTGAAGGCATATAGAGAAGATTTATTTCAGCATGAGATCCCTCTTGAGGCCAAAACCAAGCCATTTAGACAAAAACAAAGGCCTATTAACCCACTTTGCTTTCCATGAAAATGCAAGAAGAGTTGAAGAAATTGAGAGATGGTGGCATTATTCAGCCTACTAGATACTCTTCTTGGGTTGCCAACCTTGTGCCAGTTAGAAAGAAGAATGGAGATATTAGACTTTGTGTGGATTTTAGGAATCTAAACAAAGCATCTATGAAGGAAAACTATCCTTTTCCAAACATGGAGAATATGTTGCATCTTGTAACAGGGGTCGAAATGCTTTCTACTTTGGATGGTTTCTCTGGATACAATCAAGTAGTTGTCAAAGAATCAGAATGACTTAAGAAAGCCTTCACTACTCCTTGGGGGACTTATGTTTTTGTAAGGATGCCTTTTGGATTGATGAATGCTGGTGCTAATTTTCAAAGGGTGATGGATGTTGCCTTTGCTGGTTATATCAATGAGTTTATTGTAGTTTACCAAGATGATGTGACTATTTTTTCAAGGCAGCGAGCAGACCATTTGCAACACCTAGAGAAGATGTTGATCAGATGTAGAGAGTATGGAATTTCACTTAATCCAAAGAAGTGTCATTTTGGTGTGCCAAAGGCCAAGCTATTGGGGCATATTGTGTCCAAAGAAGGTGTTATGATAGACCCTGAGAGAGTGGAAGCAATCAACAAAGTGCCTATTCCAAGAACCAAGAAGGGTATTCAATCTTTCTTTGGCCAAATCAATTTCATTAGAAGGTTTGTCTCCAATTTTGCTGAGTTAACTCTTCCAATCACAAGCATGCTAAGAAAGGATCAAGTTATTAAGTGGGAAGAGGTTTCCATCCAAGATTTTGAAGGAATAAAGGATGCACTCAAGCATGCACCTTTTTGGCAACTCCAAACGATAAGATGCCTTTCCAAATATTCTCTTTTGCATCTGAATTTACTATTGCTTCAGTTTTGTTACAAAAGGATGAGAATGGAGCTGAGAGGCCTATTTATTTCTTTAGCAAGGATTTACAAGCAGCTGAACTGAAGTACACAATTATGGAGAAACAAGCATTTGCATTGGTAAAAGCAATAAAGATTTTCAGGCCCTACATTTTGAGTTCAAAGGTTATTTCTTATGTTCCCCACACCATGGTTAAAGACATATTATCTAACATGGAGATATCAAGAAAGAGATGTAGGTGGGTCAACAAATTACAAGAGTATGATATGGATATCCAAACTACAAAGCTGGTAAGAGGTTTGGGTCTTGCCAAGCTCATGGCTGAGAGTAATTTGCAAAACGTAGAAGTGAATCAGCTAGAGGAAGGAAGGGCAGACCTTCTTGACAAATTGATGAATTTTGAATGGTACAAGGATGTGATATTCTACCTCAAGCACCTGTGTTGTCCTAGTCACTTGAATAAAATAAAAAAAAAAGAGCCCTTAGGTGGCTTCTCAAAAATATATCATAACGAGACCTTGGGTGGCTTGGAAGAACCCTGAGGGTGTCCTCGTGAAATGCATAAGCGAAGATGAAGCTCTTGAGTTGATTACTGATTTCCATGGGGGAGTTTGTGGAGGAAATTTTGTTGGGAGAGTGACAACACATAAGATTTTAAGAGCTGGTTATTGGTGGCTAACTCTTTTCAAAGATGCAAACTAGCTAGTTAGAAGATGTGATAGTTGTTAACGCTTCTCGGGAAGATTGAAAGCTTCAGGCTCCCTTCCTTTGCAACCTGTATCAATTGAAGCTCCTTTCAAACAATGGGGAATGGATTTTATTGGTGAGATTTCAGATCCTTTTAGTGCTGGTTAAAAATGGATCCTTGTAGCAACTGATTATTTTACAAAATGGGTTAAGGCAATTCCATCTAGAAATGTAACACACCAAGTGGTAATGGATTTATTGTTGAATCATATCATATGCAGAGTTTGGGATTCTAGTTAAGATTGTATCGATAATGCTATGTGTTTTAGAGCCAAGCCTTTAATGGAAATGTGTAATGAATATGGGATAAATTTGACTTATTCTTCAAACTACAATCCATAAGGTAATGGACAAGCTGAATCAAGTAACAAGAACTTGCTCAAGATCATTAGAAGAACCTTAGAAATCAACAAGAAGAAGTGGGGAGATAGTTGAAATTTACAGTTTGGACTTATAGAATAACTCTAAAAAGAGCTACGTATAAAGTCCATTTGAATTGGTGTATGGAACTCAGCTTTCTACCATTACACCTATAATTATCCACTTTTCAGTTTTCCCAACAGTTGGAAGATCAAGAAGCATGGCCCATATGAATCAATAATCAATCAGATCATTGAGTTGGATGAAGAAAGGAGAGATTCTCATCAAAGGCATGTCAGGTTTAGGGAGAAATTGAAAAGTTGTTTAATAAGAAGGTCACCCCAGAGCTTTGGTGTTGGAGATCTGGTTTTGTTGTGGGATAGTAGGCATGAAGACAAGGGAAAGCATGGTAAGTTTGATGCTCTATGGATGGGCCCTTATGCCATTGATATCAGGATTGGAGAAAATACATTTTTTCTCAAGGATTTAGATGGGGATTTCTTTGGAGCTTTTCATTAATGACAAACATTTAAAACATTTCTTATATTAAATCCCCATGTAAGGTATGCACAAGTTGTACATTTTGTATAGCCCTTGTTTTCATTTTGTCTTCACCTTGTTCTTGTTGTTGTCGGCTCGTGGTTTTCCCTTTTTTCCTTGGCAACCATTTTTGGTCTAGTTTTCTCGGTCCTTTTTGGTGGAAATTCTATTTTTGGGCTACTCTACATTTTTAGACTCCTTGCCTAATGGATTTATGGCACTTGGTCTACATGTGATCTTGTGGCACTCATTGGAAGTGCCCATCCCCAAGCAGGAGCCAATGTTGGTGAAAATATTCACTTTACACACTTTTCCCTAATTTTCTATATCCATTTTGCTCAAAAATGTTTTATTTTCTCTAGTGGGTGATCTGCAACTCATTTTATCCAGTTGAATGCTTTGAAAATGCCCTCAATGTTTTCATTTTGCCCTAATTTGAAACAAATTTTCAAGTTGTCCTCTTGTGTGCCCTAATTCCTTTATTTTTTCAAAGCTGTGTCATTTTTTCCATTGCCAAAACGTGTAAGAAATTCGGGCTTGATCAAATCCCATTTATGTGCAAGTGGAATCCTAATCTCTGGTCGAAAAAATGTAAAATCATGCTTCACTTGAGTTAAAACCAAGAAATCTGTCCTCCTTGTGAAAAAATTTGATTTCAGGGGCATCCCATGTATTTTTACATTTTGATGGGTGTACGGGTGTCACCCGCCCGTCAATTTTATCATCACAACACAATGCTAACGTGGCAGGTTTCTATTGGCCGGGAGCGGTCACGAAAATGTTGTAAGTTGTTATTTTTGAAAAAATTGACAAAGGAAAAGTTTGCTCTGTGGCCCCGCGTTTGCTATAGCAGTATGCCTACGTGGCATGATTTGATTGGTCAGATGGAGCGGCGGGTGGTAGGGGTCACTTAGAATTTTTCTTCAATTTTGAAAAAATTCTCAATGTCAATTTTTGACCCGAGGGCCCGTGCCCAATGGGAGGAGGACACGTGGCACATGAGGGTCAAGCAGAGAGGCGAAGAGTTGGAAAAATTTGAAGTTTTTGGCTCCAAAATGCCAATGGAAAAATTTTGACCGGAGGCCCACATCAAAGGAAAATTCAACACGTGTCTAGGAAAGGCCATGTGGGGAGGGGTAGACGTTTTGAAGACTTTGAAGTTTTGACTTCAAAATGCTAAAATCAATTTTTTCCCGAAGGCCCGCGACGAGTAGGAAGGTGACACGTGTCGGGAGGAGAAATGGGAATGGGGGCCAAAGAAAACTTTTGGGAATTTTTACCCTTGGTATAAAAGGTAAAAAATGAAGAATAGGCCCACGTCCAATGAAAATAGGACACGTGTCCTAAATTTGGTAGAGGTTTGGAGCACGGAGAGGAAGTTGAAAATTTTGCAAAATTTTAGCAAAGAATCTTGAGGTAAAAATTGATCCATGGAAAATTTGGAGGTGTTCCCCACATCCAATCAGGGGGCGACACGTGGCATATTTCAAAAGGAAAAGGAAGAGTGTGGGCCCTCAGGATTTTGTGCTCACGGAGGAGTGAAGGAAAAAGGAAGAGGTTGGCTCCGCACTTGCGAATGGGAGACCGCCACATTGCGAAGGCGAGGCGGGTGTTCGGGCCCGCAGAGGTTTTGGAGAAAATTTTACTTTTCTCAAAAAAAGTTTTAAAATGCATCAAATTGGCCCGTGGTTTCGGTAGAGGCCCATAGGAGGACACGTGGCGCATCTCGGGGTTCACGAGGAAAATATTCAAAATTTTCCCGAATCCAAAAAAGGGTTTGAAATGCATTCTTGGAGGCAAAGGCCCGGTCCAATGGTATTTGGACACATGTCCCACCTCATCCAAAGGGAAAAAAGGGTATTTTCGAGGGAATATTCAAGATTTTATCGACAGTGGAGAGTAGAGATTTAAAATTGATTTAATCGATGACAACTGTGCATTTTGGTTTTTGGGCGCCATAAGCTCTAAGAAGTGTGGAATCGTTATTTCTGCACCAAATCACGTGAAATTTAATATGATTTCACATCCCCTCAGCCTTCTGAGTGTAATGGAACCATTCTTTTGAGCTAATTCGGTGCCTTGTAGTGTTTTTTGTGGAATATTTTCCTCAGCCCATGAAAAACACGTGAAAGGTAAAAAATGAAAAGTTGCAGAGTTAAAACGATGGGGAAAAAGGTGAAAAATGATTACAAATGCATGATGGCATGGTGGAATCCCAAAAACATGACCCTAGGATGGATAAGGATCTGAGTTCATGCAATATTTTAAAATATTTATGCATCTCTGGCATTTGGCGAGCTGTTTTATAGTTTTATATCATTTTTCATCAAATGGATAGGGTTTTGTAACAAATTTGATCCCTTTGGCATATTCTTTGCTTGGGATGCAAGGATCCAAGCTAGTAGAGGATATATGATGTAATTTGGAGGCATTTTAGAAGTCTGTTGAGAATTTTGGAGGAGAGAGAAGAATTTTCACAAGGAAAACTGGAAGAGGTCCATTTTCTTTTAGAGGAACTGCCTAAGAGCCATTTTTTATTCTTGTTTGCATCAAATGTTCATCATGTTGATTTGGTTTCATCTGTAAAGCCATCAAAAAGCTTTGAGATTGTCTAAATAACAAACCCTTGCTGATATATCTGATCAAATTCTTTGATTAATTGGTTTTATCTCTTGATAAAGTTTGCATACACTTGTGTTTCAGTATGTTTTCAATTTATGTTTTATGCTCATGTTGCAATCTTGTGTTTAGGATATCTCGATCATACAAGGTCTCATTTTCTGGTTGATGGTTTAATGGCATTTGTAATCTTACATTCGAGAAGAGCTCTTATCGATAGAAGATAAACATATTTTAAATCATCTTGCTGTCCTTGATTAATAAGATTGTCTGTAAACCTTTGGGTGCACCTTAGGTTATGATTAAATAGGAATTCCTAGATGCTTAATTGGTATTTTGCTTCAAGCCTTTTTGGCAGGTTATCAAATTTTGTATGGAATAGTGTAGATTTTGGCATCCATGTGTGCACACATCCTGGTTGAAAGAGCACTTTGATTCATTGAAACATCTCGATATTTAGGTGTTGTAATTCATTTGCAAAGTTTCCCAAAGAAGGTGATAACTCCAAACTACTCTTGTCCCAACATCTCTGTCATCATAATTTCATTTTAAACTAACTCATCCTACCTACAATACCCCTTTATTTGCCTTTGTGTGTCCACAAAAGAATTCAATCCTTTCACTAAAATGCACAAAGTTGAGCGGGGTTTTATCATGTCTTTATGCACTCTAGCTTTGTTTTGAGAACATTTGCATCATTTAGTAGTGAAAACTCCTTTGAGTTTAGATAATGGATACTTGATCATGTTTTCACAACTCCTCTTCCATATTATATGCAAAACACAAGGACATCTCCATCTCCTTACCATATAGGGGCTGCAATACAGGTTCTCTTGCCTTGGTTGATAGGCATAACCTAAAATAGTGAGGGTTAGATCAAAACCCTCTTGAAGGTGCTATCCACTCCCTCAATTCTTGAATGTAAACAAGCAGATAGGTGTGCTTCCCCAGCTACAAACGACATACAAAACATCTATCTATCCTTGAGTGTCTTGTGAAAATTCATGATGTTGTTCAAGTTGTGAAGGAGATTAAATCGGATACCAACACTTTGATCTACAATTGAATCACCATGGTTCCCTTCATCCTCAAACATGAAGTTTGAAAGCTCAAAATCTTCCTCAACATTAGATCTTGAATTGAATGAAGTGGGAGAAACAACTAAAGGTTCTTGTATGGCTTGCTCCGCACATGGAACCTACGAAATTGTATGGTCCTCCTCCACAGTGGAATGTACTCCTCTTCTTTTTGACTAGGAGTAGCTCCTTCCTCCCCTTCTTGTGCTATAGTTAGAGATTTCACCACTTATGGCTTGACCTCAATCTCCTCCATAGGCTTAACCAATAAGGTAACCTTTGAAAACTCAAATTTAGCAGCCCAACTCTTCATATTTTCTATCATTTCTTCTTTTTTGGGTTCCTCTATTTTATGTTCTCCTTGGCTTGTTTTTGGAGTATCTTCCAAAAATGGACTTGGGAAGGCAAGAAGAGTGGTGAGTGGGGTCTCCACTACTTGTTTCCTTGTTTGTGGCAGAGGTGAAGGCATTTCTTTTGGCTCTTGTAGAGGGGAATTGGGTTTGGAAGGGAAAAGGGTAGAGGCGAGGTGGAATGGAACATTAGGGGATGGAGAAATGAAATTAACTCTTAAGGCGAGAAAGTGAGGGGCTTGACACTTGCCTCTGTCTAAATGATAAAGATTGAGGGAGAGAAAATGAAATACAGGGAGTTGGTGATTGACTTACCCATTGACAAGGTTGTCCTACACTTTGCTCATAAGCCCTAATTTCGTCAATCATGCAAGTTGGGGCAGCATTCGATCATGAAGTCTAGCTTCTCCGAGGGCTTCGGTGTCTTGGAAAATGGCCTTCCCATGGACAAGGTGCCCTGCAACCAATTCTAAAATCCATTATTTGTGTTAGGTTTTGGAGCCTATTTTCATGTGTGAAAGTGTTGAAGACTGTACACTAAGAGTACTGTACACTTTTCATGTATCCTCATATGGGCGAGTTTTTTGACCCATAGGTTTATGGGACGGATTTTTCCCATGGTTTTGATACCCATAGTTTTGTAAAACTTCTTAAGAAATTGTCTATTTATATCGTCTTATGCATATGATAGAAAAAACAAGCAAATATATTGCAGATGTGTTTTGAATTCGGCTGTGAATTCTGTAGAGTTTGTTGAGCATAGCTCTAAACGGATATGGGTATTATATTGAGAGAGTGGTGGCTTGTAATAAAATCTAAGCAAGTGATTCTTGGTGGATGTAGCCCAAATTGGGTGAACCACATTAAATAATGTCTCTTTGTGTTGTGTTATTTTATTCTGCAATTTTATTTGAGATCTGTAATAATTTCTGCATATTAGTTTCTACTGTTACGATTTTGTGAGGGATTATTCCACATATTTTATCCCTTATTTCCTAACAATTTGAGCTGTTTCCCTAAATTGAACCATGCAAGCCTCCATTTTTTGAATCTTCTCCAATAGACCAGCATCCTCTCCATAACTATCACATTCATATGTGTCCCCTTGTCCTTGACAAGCTTCATAGTCAAACTAGTTTTGACACTACTCATATTGGTAAGCATAATGGTCTTGGATCTGATTATAATGTTGATCTGGAGGAGTTGGGAAAAACATTGGAGGTGGTCTCGTATTCTTTGTAAGTGTGAGTTCCATGAAGGGAATGAAGTCATAATCATACAACCTCATGGAATGAGAGAAAATGGAAGATATGGAAGAGGAAAATAAATGAAAATGTGTGGAAATGGATGGAAAAGGTTTACAACTCATAGAATGGGTTTTTGACCAGATGGAGTCACCATATGTGATTGAAATTACCTCCAAAGGCTGAAATCTTCACCAAGATCACATTAAACCCGATGAAGTGAAGTGGTAATGTGCTTGAGACTGTCCCACCGGATGTGCCAAAATTATTATCGCAAAGTCACAAAGCACCCCCAAATGAGCTCTAAAAATATGCTTTTCTAAGTTAGACTCATTTGCTATGATTTGCATAACATTGGACCATCTCAAGTGTGTGGGACTTGTAGGCTTAATATGGCCCTCAGAGAAATTCTCGCTTCTTGTTCCCGATCCTAATGCTAAACTAATCCTAATGTAGAAATGATGTCTAACTATACCTATCCTAACAATTCCAAGGAGACAAGGAGAGAGAAAGTGCATAAAAAGGGAAATCCTACACTAACAAGGTGATAGCACCAAGAAAAGGGGAGTTATGGTCACAATCTCAGCTGCCTGAAGTGGAAAGAGGTGAGCAGAGGAAAGGGTGGAATAGATGCACCACATACCAAAGATAAATTTCACACAAAACACCACTTCAAAACCCATTAAACATAGCTCCTAGGACCTACAACAAACATCAAAATATGCACAAGTATACCTGTCAACGACAAGAGGTGGGGAGAGAAGATAAAATAAGAAAAGGATGGATAGATGCATCACAGAATAGAATTTATTACTCCAAAATTTCACACAGTACATCATTAGTGGGAAAGAGGCAAGAGAATGCCATTACAGAGCCATGAAAGGAGGTTCAAACTCCATTTTTGACCTTGGGGAAGAAAAGAGAGGAGGGGGCAAGGAAGAAGAATGAACAACAACCCTTTACAATGAATCCTACCCCTATATTTATAGATTCAACTTGAAAGAAGAAAGAGAGAGAGAAGCGGGAAAAGTAGGTCGAAACTCAACCACTGTTATTAATGCTTCTGATAAAATATGCCCCCAAATCCATCTTTACTACATCGATCCTTGGTTTGGCACCTTGAAAGAAGTGGAAACAGTGGAAAAAAATGAATCCGATGTAGTTGTTGAGATAGATGGATCCTGCATTGAAGGCCAAAAGATGTTTCCTCCATTTTTCTTCACCTAACCTCCTCAAAATTAAATTTTCATACCTTTGTGGTGTAGGTGAGGCCGAGATCTTTCCAATGGTGTCATATTTGCAATATATTGATCCCTAAGTCAAAAGATATGACCCTTCAAAGTTTGTATCGGGTCCATACAAGAGAGCAGACTTTGGCTCAAACGATGAATTTTTCCCTTGGGTAGAGTTGCGGCCCATTTTGTAACTTTTATCCTTTTTGGAATAACAAGGGAAAAAACCAACTTTCCCCCCGATGGCCCACTTTGACCTGGGACACATGGAGATGTGGGGCTTGTTTGAGCCTCCCTTTATGGATTCATCTTTAGAGAAGCACCGCTAGGACACGTGGCTCTCTCTACGACACTACTCCTTCATTTCGAGCCCACCTGTAACCTGTTTGTCATCCTAGAATGTGAGCTCGCAGGTCTGAGTCATTTCCTTCATAATTTCCTTATGTGCAGGAGTTGTCTTGACCAAATTTTCTAGGGGGAGAATTTGGGATAACAATTTGATGACTCACGGGGACATCATGTCTGCTAAATGAAGATACCGGTGGCCTTGAAGCACCCATTGGCCATGGAGTCATGAATGGTGTCCGACATTGATCCTTCTTATAAAATGGACTCCACGACTCTCTACACTTTTCGACCTCTGTGTGACTCTAAATCCACCAGGCATTGGCACTCTCGGCTTTTATAAGAAAATATTAAAATGGAGTTTCTGAGAGTAGAAAATTGTATTGACCTGGGCTTTCACCTATCCCTGAAATGGACTATTTTGAAATGACTTAAGTTTCTCTAGATTTGTTCCATTTTGGAGCTAGCAACTATTATAGACCACTATGAGTCTTCTTGCCATGAATATTGAAGAGCCTGGCCTTATGCACCCTTGGAGAAAAATGGAAAAAACTTATATACAAAGACCAAATCATACATGCCTCAAATGAGACATACAGAGTGTGCATAAGCACTTATTCTACTGGAAAAAAGTCTACTCCTACTCCTACACTAACCAGAGAGAAAGAATGCTAAACAAATCCTGCTACAGCGGGAGAAGTAGATTCCTTTCAAGAGGGGAAACCATGCAAATGATTTGACACTAAATATAGCTTCTGTATGATTGAAAAACTAACAATAAGTTGGTCCTCAACCCAAATCATCAAGGTATCAGCATTAATGGGAAATACCTCCTCAACCTGATTTGCATCGGACTTTTATCGGTGTTGATGGTGACCCTTGGTACTTTGATGCTCATCCTCATGCCCTAGAGTGGGCATGACTAGTTTTGGCTTCTCCCTTGGCTCCAATAAAGCCAAGTACCTGATCAGGCATGGTCTGATCCTTTGGATGTACCTATTTCTCGAAATTTAACTCCAAAAATGGATTCTTCTTGTGTGCCTTCTTGGGTGGATTGTGTGAGAGAGATGATGACATCCTCTTGACTTTTCTCTTCCTCCTCCTTTGAAGAACATGGAAGATCAAGATATTCCAATCTTGGTTCCACAGGGACATTATGGAGTGCAAGCTTTTACACTTGAATATCCTCCTTCATGGTAGTAGGTTCATATGTGTGGAAGATGGATGGAGGAAAAAATGATGTGATCTCCATGGGTTCCCCTCCATCAAGGTAATTCTCTAACTCAGACAGGTAATCTACGTTCTTAATGTCCTGCTACAGGTACTCAACCTCCTTCATGGTGTCCTCCTAATCTAAAATTGACTCACCATGGTTCCCTTCATCCTCAAACATGAATTTTGAAATCTCAAACTCTTCCTCAACATCAGAGCTTGAAGGGGATAAAGTGGGAGGAAGAACTAAAGGTTCTTTTGTAGCCTACTCCACACTTGGAGCCTTTGAAACTGTATGGTCCTCCTCCACATCCGGAATGTACTCCTCTTCTTTTGCATTAGGAGCATCTCATTCCTCCCTTGCTTGTGTTGTAGCTAGATCTTCCACCACTTACGGCTTTACCTCAGTCTCCTCCATAGGCTTAACCAACAAGGGAACCTTTGAAAACTCAAATTTAGCAGCCCAACTCTTCATATTTTCTATCATTTCTTCTCTATTGGGTTCCTCTATTTGATGTTCTCCTTGGCTGGTTTTTGGAGTCTCTTCCTAACATGGACTTGGTATGGCAATAGGAGTGGTGGGTGGGGTCTCCACTAGTTGTTTCCTTATTTGTGGTGGAGGGGAAGGCATTTATTTTGGCTCTTGTAGAGGGGAATTGGGTTTGGAAGGGAAAAGGGTAGAGAAACTGAGGTGGGATGGAAGACTAGGGATGGAGAAATGAAATTAACACTTGGGGTAGCAAGTAAGAGGCTTGACACTTGCCTCTGTCAAATTGAAAAGATTGAGGGAGAGAAAATGAAAGATAGGGAGCTGGTAATTGACTTACCCATTAACAAGGTTGTCCCAAACTTTTCTCATAAGCCCCAATGTCCTCAATCCACTATGCAAGTTTGGGCAGCATTCCAATCATGAAGTACAGCTTCTCCTAAGAGATGTAGTGTCTTGGGAAAGGTCCTTCCTATGGAAAAGGTGCCCTACAACCAATTCTGAAAGCCATCATTTGAGTTATTGCCCTAAATTGAACCATGTGAGCCTCCATTTTTTGAATCTTCTCAAGTAGACCAACATCCTCTACATAACTATCACCATCATATACATCCCCTTTTCCTTGATAAGCTTCATAGTCAAACTGGTTTTGACACTGCTCATATGGGTAAGCATAATGGTCCTGGATCTAATTATAATGTTGATCTAGAGGAGTTGGGAAATACATTGGAGGTGGACTGTATTGTTGTAAATGTGAGTTCCATGAAGGGAATGAAGTCATAATCGTAAAACCTCATGGAATGGGAGAAAATGGAAGAGATGGAAGAGGAAAATAGATGAAAATGAGTGGAAATGGATGGAAAAGGTTTGCAACTCAGAGAATGGGTTTTTGACCAGATGGAGTCACCAGATGTGCTTGAAAGTACCTCCAAAGGCTGAAATCTTCACCAAGAGAATATTGAACTGATGAAGTGAAGTGGTAAGGTGCTTCAAACCTGTCCCACTGGATGTGCCAAAACTATTAATGCAAAGTCACAAAGACCCCCAAATGAGCTCTAAAAATATGCTTTTCTAAGGTAGACTCATTTGGTGTGATTTGCATAACATTGGACCATCTCTCAAGTTGTGGGACTTGCAGACTTGAGATGGCCCTCCAGAGAAAGCCAACTTCTTCTTCTTGATCCTAATACTAAACTAATCCTAATGTAGAAATGATGTCTAACTATACCTATCCTAACAATTCCAAGGAGACAGGGAGAGAGAAATTTCATAAAGAGGGAAATCCTACACTAATGAGGTGATAGCACCAAGAAAAGGGGAGTTCTGGTCACAATCTCAGCTACCTGAAGTGGAGAGAGGTGAGTAGAGGAGAGGGTGGACAAGATGCACCACAGACTAGAGATAAATTTCACATAGAACACCACTTCAAAACCCATTAAACACAGCTCCCAGGACCTACAAAAACATCATAATATGCACAATATACCTTGCAATGATGAGAGGTGAGGAGAGACAATAAAATAAGAAAAGGATGGATAGATGCATCACAGAATAGAATTTATTGCTCCAAAAGTTCACACAGTACATCATTAGTGGGAAAGAGGCAAGAGAATGCCATTACAGAGCCATGAAAGGAGGTTCAAACTCCATTTTCAACCCTGGGGAAGAAAAGAGAGAGAGGGGAAGGGAAGAAGAATGAACAACAACCCTTTACAATGAATCATGCCCCTGTATTTATAGATTCAACCTGAAAGAAGAAAGAGAGAGAGAAGTGGGAAAAGTAGGTCAGAACTCAACCACTGCTGTTAATGCTTCTGATAAAATATGCCCCAAATCCATCTTTACTGCATCAATCCTTGGTTTAACGCCTTGAAAGAAGTGGAAACGATGGAAACAGATTGAATCCAATCTGGTTGTTGAGACAAATGGATCCTGTATTGAAGGCCAGAAGACATTTCCTCCATTTTCTTCACCTAACCTCCTCAAAATTAAAGTTTTAGACCTTCGTGGTGTAGGTGAGGCTGAGATCTTTCCAATGGTGTCATATTTGCAATATTTCAAGCCTTGAGTCAAAAGATATGCCCCTTCGAAGTTTTTGTCGGGTCTGGACAGGAGGGCGGGCTTTGGCTTGACTCGGGCTCAAATGCTGACTTTTTCCCTTGGGTGGAGTTGCGGCCCATTTTGTAACTTTTACCCCTTTTGGAATAATAAGGGGCAAAAACCAACTTTCCCCATGAATGACCCACTTTGACATAGGACAATTGGGGATGTGGGGCTTGTTTGAGCCTCCATTTATGGAATCATGTTTGGAGAAGCATTGCTAGGAAATGTGGCTCTCTCTACGACACTTCTCCTTCATTTCGAGCCCACCTGTAACTTGTTTGTCATCCTGGAATGTGAGCTTGTGGGTCTGAGTCATTTCCTTCATAATTTCCTTATGTGCAGGAGTTGTCTTGACCAAATTTGCCTGGGGGAAATTTTGGATAACGATAAATTCTACAACCTTTCGGCATGTAAAACCCTTATGACCAAAGATACTTATGCGCACACTTTCAAAGTGTCGAAGGAACTTCTTCTACCCTTATCCCGATATTTTACATCACCTTACCTCATGTTGTTCATGCGCTTCTCACCCTTGTACGTGGTTTTTGTAAATATATCCCGACACCAAACTCCTTTTTTCACATTTTCTATGTGTGCTCTACCGAACTATGTGCTTTTGATCCTTCAACTCGGGCCATCGAAAGACAACTTCCAATATCGGCTTCCAGACTTGTCACATCACTTCACCCCACAAAAAAAGATACACAATCCTCTATGTATAGAATGTTTTGAAAAAATAAGTAGTAGCTTACTAATGCCCAAATGCACACACAACAAACAAAAATAAAGGTAACAAGAAACAAGAAAGGGAAACACAAAGAAAGGAAAGGAATTAAGGTAAATCCTAGGATAGCTGGCAATAATGCCTTATATATAAACATAAGGAAGACTTATTTATAGTAGGGCTTTAGCCTACTCCCATTGAAATGGCATGGTAACTATGTTCCATCTAGTGCTTGTAACTAGAAATTGCTTGAATCAAGTATATAAGATATAATGTATGGGCCCATCCAATGGAATTTGAATTTCCTAGGATGGTGCAAAAATTGGAATCATACAATAGAACCATTTTCCCAACCTCAAACATTTTTTTCTTTGTGTCTATCATGTCATGCCTTCGCTTGGAATTTTTTTTTTCTGACTCTATTGAGAAATAGCCCACCTTTCATCTAACTGCATTAACTTATCAATCCTCTCCTCAATCACTTATTCATAAGCTAATCCTCTTGTGCACGTTATACGCAGTGATGGTAACATGAATTCAATAGGTTACATTACTTCCACGTAAAATACCAATTAAAAAGGTGTGGCCTTGTTTAGTCTTTTATAAGTAGTCTGGTATGACCATAACATAATAGAAACTTTATCATCCCAATCCTTTCTTCCCACATCACAAATCTTGGTTAACATGTGATTCAAAAAAAAATTAAACGCCTTATCGGTCTCATTAGCTTGTGGGTGATAGGGGATAGTCTTGTGGTGGGCTACCATGAATTCTACCAATAAGATTCTAACTATCTCATTTAAGAAATGAGTACCCCTATCACTTGTTAAACTCGAGTCCACAACCCATATATCTGTTGATTATGTTTTCCCACAAGAACCTAGCTATTGTTACTGCCATCTAATCCCTTGTGGATGCCACTTCTATCAACCTTGTAAGATAATATGTGCATGTAATGATATAGTGTGAATCAGTCCTTCATGCGGCAGCAGTGAAATTGGTCCTACAAAATTAATCACCCACTTCTCAAATGGTTCTCGTGCTAGAAATTGGTCTTAAAGTCATCTCATCCCTTTTCCCTAGTTTACTAAGGCACTAGCAGTGGTCATAGGCCTTGCAATACTTGATAAAATATTTGTAAACCATTTCCCACAAAAAAACCTGCTAGAAGGATCTACTATGTGGATGCATTCCCTACATAGTGTCCTCCTGCAATTCCACCATGTTCTTCCTCCTTGATTGCAACACATTCATTCTCTCACACGCACTAGTACAAAACCTCATCATGACCTAGCTTGTATAAGTCTCCACTAATTAACATGTAGGGTATGGTGCATATGGATAATTGCTTCCTTTCAAAATTCTTCATTCCCTCTGGCGCCACACCCATTTTGAGAAACATAGTAATATCTTCCAAGTCATAGAGTTCGCACCACAAGCTATACGGTTGTGGGTCTAGCATTGTATCCTCAATGCTCTACACGTCCTCCCCGAGTCAATCCTTGATAAATGGTCAAGTCCCAAATTACTCTTACCCAGTTTCACAACAACCATAAACTCAAACTCTTGAAACAACAGGACCCACCGACATATGTGCCCTTATAAAATGGGATTGTTTACTAAGTACTTCAATTCCATGTTATGTCTTATGTAAAAATAAAGGTTGTTTCCAATAGATATTAGCTAAATTTGTGTAACACGTAGATTATTAACAATGATTCGTGATGAGTAGTAGTATATTTTTGTTCTCTTTGGGGTTAGATTTCTAATAGAAAAACACAAGGGGTGGTCAATAAATCCCTCTCTAGTTTGTTATATGATTTCCCCAATCACAAATATTAAAGCATAAATATGTACATGGAATGGATTATCCCAAGAAGGAAAGCGTAATATGGGTGCAGTGATAAGCTTATTATTTAATGTATCAAACATCATTTGTTGCGCCTCTCCCTAGTGAAATGCACTTTTGTGCTTTAGTAACTTTTCCAATGGTGCAGAGATCTTGGCATACCCCCTTATAAATTTTTGGTAATACCCCATATGCCCAAGGAGTCTACGCACTGCGCTCTGGATGGTAGGCTCCGCTAATCCCACAATAACAAAAACATTTGCGGTATCCACCAAAGAAGCCTTCTTTATTTATGATATTCCCTAATAAGGTACCAAATGGAGTAAGCGAAACCACATTTCTTAATGTTGAGGGATATCCTCGACTACCACCATCTCTCAAACATCAGCCTCAGATTGTCATAATGATCCCTCACTAATCCATATACCATCCAATCATCAAGGTAGACCTGAACTAACTTATGGATGAAGTCTTGAAATTCCTACACCACAATGCACAAAAACATAGTAGGTGCATTCTTTAGTCTAACAAGCATGACCCTATAGGAAAATATTCCCCATTTAGTGGTGAAAGTTATCTTTTCTTGGTCCTCCTTTGCAATTCTAACTTGATGATATCCTGAGAATCCATCTATGAAAGAATAGATCTCGCACCTAGCTACTCCTTCCAAGATCTCCTCGGTGAAATGGGTTGGAAAGGGATCAATGACACATACCACATTCAAATCCTTGTAATCAACACAAATCCTTATCCTCTCATCCTTCCTTTTTAATGCTAATGATCATTGGGATTATCCATTGTTATTCTTCAAATGACCTTAATTATGCCTCGATGCAATCATCATCGGTCAATCTCCTCCTTAACTTTGATGTGAATATTCGGATTCATGTTATAAGGTCTCTTCTAAATTGGGAGTGCACCTTAATTTAACTTGATTTTAATTTCTCCCAAGGAGTTGTGAAATCATTTAAGCTCATGGTACCCATACGGAAACAAATCCTAAAATTCACGCAACATATCAATGATCTTCAACACCTCCCTTTCTATCCAAGTAATCTCTAATAAGTAGCCACCTTAGGTTCTTCCTCCAAACCAATGTTAACCTTATTGGTTTTTTATGGGTCCATGGTAGGCACGCACTTTCTCATCTACACTATCCATAACTTTAGGCATACCTTCACTATGGTTAACATCCAAATTTTCTAATTCTTCACCATCGATCACATAGACAATTTTTCCTTTCTCTCTTTCCATGCATGCGCAATCAAGTTGTATCTCCTCTGATTCTTCCTCATCAAAGAGTGTTTCTAATCCAAGTTCACATAATAATTCTAGTATTCTATCCTCCACCATGGCACTACCTCCCATAGTTAGGTTCTTAACAACTCGCAATGTCTCATCCACCAATGGCTTAGTACTCCGATATTCAAAATCTTGAAAGAGGTCATCGTCAACTCATGCCGCTTTTTATCTCGATTGTGCATCTCTAAGTGAATGTAACATACACACACACATCCTTGTAAGGTGGAGTACAACTTATGCACCAATAAAGAAGGAAAAAGACTTCTACACCTTCTATCCAATCCTTCTCACATGTTTGGACGTGAAATGAGGCAAGTTCCTTCCACGATAATCTTATATGATAGTAGGTGCATTGCTCTAGAAAAACCTAATAGAGAATTTGATTCTCACTTTGTGTCATTCTAGAAGGTTATTACGATGGTTTTCCCACCAACGTGTGTTGTAGTCTCAAGCAAGGTAGAGCTAAGAATCCATCTTCTTTCATTCTCACATCTCCACTGGGTCTCCTTTTCTTGTAGGAAAACATTAGGGTTGGCTTCCCTATAATAACTTGGCTATTTATTTCTTTTTAGGCACTTGACTAAGTGTTTCTTTTTACTCTCGTCACATAGCCTCCTAATTTCCTTCCGAAAAACTCATATGTCACGTGCGCCCAATTTTCACATGCCACACTAGTTGTATCACTTATAGATTGATTGTCTTCCCTTTGAATAACACCCTCTTTTATTGATTATACAACTTCGTGGTCCTGGATAGTACGCACGTAAATTATCTCTAGGTATTTCTCTCTAAAGGCTCAATATAGGTCATTGACTTCCCATCTATCAAAGGAATGATAACAAGTTCCTCTTTATTCTCAAAACTTAGATACCCCTTCGTGAAACATAATTCATAATTTTTCTTATAGAACTAGGGGTGCCCAAGTAACACTAGAAATTTTTCCACCTTAGCAAGCGCTAAGAATTAAAAGTCTCCAGTGAATTTAGACCCTTGGATAGTGATAGCCATATATTTTAAAACACCAATGGGCATTACCTTTGTCTTATTAGCCATATATAGCACATTTGAAGATGGCTATAATGGGGGGCTTCCCATTCGATTCCAAGCATCTAGGGTGAGAACATTAACTTCCGTACCTATGTCAATTAGAATATTTCTTAGGATTCATCCATCAAAAAATTCATTCAAGGTAATCTTTTATCGTGGTCGAGGTTGTGGGGAGGAAGGTTAGCATGCAAAACCTGTCTCTCACACTCCACTCCAACACTTGGTACTTTCTCTCTTAACCTTTCTCCTAGTAAGGGGATGATGTTCTCTTGCCTCAACATCTTTCATACCTCCTTTAAATATTCATGATCCTTCTATGGAGCATCATTGCTCTTCTTTTCTCCAACTTCCTAGATTACTCCTTTAGACATTGAATTTCCCCTTGAAGACTCCTGATTACATCCATGGTCTCTTAATAGACTTCTTTGTGATGGGTAGGATTTGGATACTTCCTATACACCACCTCTTCTCTTGTAATCAGTGGTCTCTAATTTGGCATCTCCCTAGCATGCATAGCCTCGGCTTACGTCATCACCAAGACAGGTTCTAACTATGACTCACACGCCACCCTTGGCATCCACTGTGAGTCTACTTTCTTAACGTTTACCATCCCAAAGGTGCCCTTGTATTTTAGGTGTTATTGGCTCATATGTTAAAATAGCTTGGGAACTCCTCGTAATTATGTTTCTTTGCACACCAAATGCATTGTAGTAGGTCAAGTCATTCACACTTTTAATGATCTGCGTACCCACAGATTATAACATGTTTCGTAAGGGAATTTACCTCTTCCACCTCCGTGATTTCCATGGCCTCTAAATCCTCCCTAAAATCCTCTTCCATGATCCCATCCATTCATGCATCCTTCATAGTGATGACCATCATCATTGGAATTGTTCACAACGCTAGTCTTCACACACTAATATCAATGGTATCATGTATCTGGTCAATCAATCTACAATCCTTAGTGTCATGAGTAGTAGAGGTACAAATCTTGCAATAGAAAGACACATTCTTATGGATCATATGCTGTAGTAGCAGACACCTACTTACATCATGATCTCTGTGGAAAATTTCATAGTCTATTGTCATGGTGCGTACCAATCTTCAAGGACAACTATCCTTCGTATGCCCCTCTACCTCACAATCTATGCACCATAGGCCACTGCAAGTCTCATGCATCAAGTTCACAAATAGCTTCTCCAGCTACTTTTCCATTTCTACAATCTAAGATTTCAAGAAAAGAGCTAACACTAGTATTTATGCTTCCTATAGCCTCAATGCGTAGGGCACCCTCTAAGGAATCGTGCGGGTCTATGGAAGTATTGTGCGAAAGTGCTCTCCTAAAAGGTGTTATTAACCCTCCAACAAACCATTGAGCATGCTGAGAAGGATGAATATCATAAGACAATTTTGATAAGAGATTCTTAAAATGTGCATCATAATCCCACACACTTTCTATCATACCTTGTTGAATCTCTTTCAGCGCACTAATGATTTTATGTTCAAACTCAAGAATATAGAATTTAGCTAAGAAGGCATTACGTAGTGTGATATAATCTACTACTATCTGGTGGGGTTCATACTTTTGGTACCAACTATGTGTGTTCCCTTGCAACGTTGTTACAAACTAACTTACCTTTTGTTCCGGGTTCACCATATCAGCTCACATGTGTGTACATGCTCTACATCATCCTCAACACCTTTATAATCTAGTAGATGCAAAGACATTTTGAAAAATACTTGCTGAGGTGGTTAAAGCACTTGTCCACTTGATCCGAATCTTGATTCCCTCTTATATTTTCTCTACCACAAGATCCACTAAATCCATTGCCTCCTATCCCTCCTAACCCATTAGATCCTCCAAATCCACTAGGTCCACCAAGTCCACTAGTTCCTATTCCACCGACCCACCGATCTACCTCCCATAGCTAGCAAAGGTCTTGAATTTGTTGTGCCTTGTGTCCCTACCATAACATTGAACTATGTGCCAAAAAGCCATGATATTGTACCACTACGGATGTGTGTCCCATACCACTTCCAGATGTGATACCCAAGCTTTGTATACCCATACTTTTCCCAAATGTTTCTCTAGACAATATACCCGTAAAAACAAGAAATGATTCCGCAACCATAAATTTGCCAAATGAAAAGTTACACCTCATTGGTTTTGATCGGTCACTTCCACCAATACTAATCAGTTTAGTAATACTTATCTCTATATTTGTAAAATTAAGTGCAAGGCTTGGTCACCATGTGGATTCAAATGCACATTGACGTCTCTCCTTTCTCCAAGTGATGAGCTCTCATTAGAATATGAAGGGGTCTCTCTCCCATGCTTGCCAAGATGGGGTAGCATAGACTTCTCAAGCTCCACATCCTCTGCGTGAACCTAAATTCCTTCTCGTAATGTCTACCTCTATAAATCCATTGCTCCTACAACTTTGTATTTTCTAACTCCCTCTCATAAGATTCATTATACTTGACTCATCTTTCTTCCCTCTCCTTTACAGTGCAAGGTCCGTCATCTTCCTCCACCCTATCTTCCTTGCCTAACACTCGGAAGAATCTTATCCAACCATAGGAAATGCTTCCAAACTCAGTGTAATGATAAAGATCTTTATAGATAAATATATAACATACAAGAATGATCTGGTGGCTACCTTAAGAACTCAAACTAAGCAATATTTGCATAAGAATACATAGAAACCACGTACTCTAAGGTGTAACTCATCAACACTCTACTCCACCAATGATCAACATCATGTGTCCAACTCAGATTAACATCATGCATCCTTTGATACTCCTCTTGGGTCCATACATAAGGTTTATAGTACTAGCTTGATCTCGATGCATATGATGAAAGAAATTCATACAACTCCACTAGAAAATAACAAAATAAGGTCTCATACATCTCATGATACAAATGTTCTTCTACCCATTTACATACATCAAACTCAGGTCCAATACTAAATATCTGGGAAAACTCATCCTCCATGCTTTTAAGCTATGCTTAAACATTGTCCAAGGTCAAGTGCTCTGTCATCACACACCATTCACACAATAGCTTAGAAAAGAGGTCTCGGAAACGGAACCAAGATGTAGTCATTTATTTACCCTTAATACTTTTTATAACCCCTAATGGGTCGGCCTATCACCCAAAGGGTGCTAGGTGATCACTCAAGGAATGTGTAGGCACTTTGAGCCTCACCTTTATGTGAGCTTTGTGAGAAGGTTCCACCATTAATGGAGGATGATTTGCAGAGTAGAAGTACATTCAATTATTTAAAGAGGTAGAAGATGCAACTAATAGATCTAACCTTAATGCATCATAGAAGCTAAATAACATTGTAAGAAGCATAATAAACCATATTTTATCTGTGATAGTCATATAGCATGAGGGTTTATGCCCCTAAATAAGATATATAGAATGAACCCATATATATTATTTATTTGAAATAGTTTTGGTAGCCACATTACAATAAATAGCAGATACCTTACTCCTATAAGCTTCTCTAATATGAGATCCTAACTATGCTTTTCCCATTTTAACCCTTGTTATAGATCCCAGTACCCTTACATATGCTTTTGGCATCGTTCACAACCCTCTAGCACTAAGTTCTCTAAACCCTAGCATTACTGCGACACTTCGTTACTATTTGTCTCCTTTTACGCATTCTTTATGCATTCTTTCGTATCTATCTATCTCTCTGGATCTCTCCACATTCTCTCTTATATATCTCTAGCTCGAGCATCTCCTTTTATAGGATTAACACCACCCGCCATGCCTCTCTCTTGAACAAATCACGTGCCAAGTGTCAATGTGGTCCTATATTAGTGAATGTTTATCCCTTTGCAAACCCTCCACTCTTTGTAATGATGTCTTCGAGAATATTCCCTATTTGGAATTTCCTTTTCTTTACCTCCAAGGTTCCAAGCTAGCACCTTATCCTCTCATCACACCTAGTCGGGTCCTCACACTTTTTGTAAAGTGCCTCTAGAATTTCAAATATGGCTAAGTCCTTTAAACTTGTGTTCATCCTTCCATGTGCACCTGGATTCTCCTAAATGCTTCTTAAACCCCTTTATCTTTTATGCTTTCCCCTTAGTTTCCTTCTTCTCACTTTGGTACTACGTACACACCTATTAGTACTTATTCAATATTTTAGGGTCCAACACTTCCCCTCCACCAAAGAATAAATAATAAGTGAAATGGAAGAATCTATGATTGAATAAAGAATGGAAGAATGGGAGAATCTTATTCTTTGTTACATGAGAAGTGGGAATTATTTTTCCACGTGGGCTTCAATATTAACTCAAGCATCTACCTCACTCTACACCTACTCAATTAAGTCACCCACCATCATGTTTACTTTGTTAAAACTCATCTCATCCCCTTAGCCTTAAACATATCTTCAATGCTTTCCATCTGCTTGCTAATGTCTCTAAAGACGTCCATCCTCCGAGTGACACAGGGGGTACAAATCTTTGAGTTTAATTTTAATTAAAACCCTTAAGGTTTTTATCACCTCGACTTCTTCTCTACCTTGGACAAGATCATGTCCTGCTTTTCCTATTTCCCTTATTTTCTATTGAAATTATTTCAGATCCACTTCATGGTCGACAACTATTATGTTTGCTATTATGTCCTTGTTTCCATAGTTTTCATATATAACTTCTTCCATTTGTGCTTTGGGTTTTACTAAGGCAAGGAGCTTAGAGTCTGAATTAGTATCTCCCTAGTATTTAAATTTTCATCCTTCTTCTAGCGTGTCATTACTTCTTTTTCTAATTCTAATGTAAGTGGTTTCCTCTCCATGGTGAGCATGTGTGCTAAGTCTTCCAAGAAATTCATGGTTGAATCATATTTACGCTCGCTCGAGGTGGGGCTAGGTCCAGTGCTTTAAGATAATGTCATCTGAAATGGCCTCTATTTTCTTATGGACTTTGTGCACCTTTTCCTTTTCATCTCTTGGTTCACACATTAATCTGCAAGCACTAATCATTTCCTTTTGTTTTATCCCCATGTCCCTCTCAATGATATCCTCATTATTTTTCTCAATCTCCTCATCCAAGACCCTTATTATATCATTCATGCTAAAGATTATTGCTTTCACTTCCATCAATACTTTGTTAAGCGTGTTGCAAACTTTCTCATCGATAGTTGTTTGGATTTTACAAAAGGGTTTATTCCTTGGCATTTGGTGTCTTCATCAATGCATCATGATTTACCTCAAACTCGGGCTCATCAATGTGAGACTTAAAATCCTAGGATAGCATTCTTCTTGTGCATGGGTATGCACCCTCTTCATAAAAATAAGACCAAGGGAGGAGTTGGTCGAGTGGGAATGGTACTTTGGAAGCGCACATGCAATACCTTTCTTGGATCATTAATATAAGTCATAGTGTGTTCCTACACCACTACTGTGCCCTTCCCACCTATGTGTGCTTCCATTGGGAAGCTTAGTGCTAAGCTACGATCTTTTCCCATGCTCTCATATTCCTTTCCTATACTCATGGTCTCTTTATTTTCCTTTAGCACTTCTTTGACACTTTGTTCTACCTCATGCTCCACTAACTATTGGATGGTACCCACCACCTCCCTCTTTACTGAGTGTTATCTATTTTCTCCTTAGTTGGGGTCAATGTCTTCCGATCACTTATGTTTACCACCTCACTTCCTCCTTTTGTATGGGTGCCTTCCTCATACTCCTCTTCATCTCCTTCTTCACTGCAGACTCATGTATATTATACATAGGAGGATTATGAGATTCCTTGTGCTCTTCATTGTCTCCTTCATTTTCCTCTTCAGAATCATCGTCCTTGATGCTCTCTGTCTTCTTCGATTATGAACCTTACACCACCCTTTGCTTTTTATTCACCGGTGACACATACACAGGGACTCCTCCTTCTTGGGTGACTCTTCTCTCATAGCAGACTCTTCTTTCTCTAGAAACTCCTTCCGATGGGAGACCTCTTTTATCGAACGTAGGTGCTTGTACCCACACATGACTCCTACACCCCTACGCTTTTACCTGTATGCATGCTTGGCACCTTCTCTGCGGGAGTATCTTGCCTTTATCTCTTCTTAATTACTACCTTATTCTTCCTCTTGGTGGTGTCCTCGGGGATTGAGATGTCATCCTTAACATAAGCACCCTTCTCAAACTTAGGTATTAGTCAAACATATACCCTTATCACCATCAAAAATATAATAGGCAATGTCACCTATTTTACCATGTGTACGTCACGAGATATGTACTTTTATAAATAGGTGCAATTTTTGGGATACACAAGGTGCGGGTGCATCTCGCATTGATCTTGATCTACAACACTTAGCTCAAATCTCAGCTTCTTCACCTCCTTAAACATTTCATTGTGCCTTGAAAATATTGCATTGTGAAGGAGAACGGTAACTTACACCAAGGACCCTTGGTTCCATCTATCAAGGTAAACCTGTCAATACAAAAGTGTTGGTATACGATGAATTCAGATTCTCCATCCACAAGTGTAGGTATCTGTTATGGTATCCTCTATTAAGCTTTGAATGCAGCATGCATCTGTTTATACCATTTCTCTAAGCGCACCTTGTGAGAAGTCATCATGGTGTCACAAGTGTTAGCTACAAACCTCTTCGTGGGAGAGGGGTTCTCATCCGGCTACTCCCAAACAAACTTATATAGCCCATCGGGCACTATAATCTCTGAAAAATATAATGGCAAGGAGGAAATTACTGAACATGATCTTATCCTCGTCATGCACAACATCAATAATATCCTCCGCAATGAAAGCTAAGAGGTTGTAAATGGTTCCCTCCAAGATATTACGGAAGCCATTCAATCAAATCTTGTTTATATACATCCATCTCTCCTACCCATTCAGCTTTTTCACCAAGCACGCGGCCATCCTCATAATGATTCGGTGATTGTAGTGATGTTAAAGCACTGTGAACCCTTCTTGTAATCATATGCCTCAATTATTTTCTTGATGGCCTCTTTGTCACACAAGTTCTCATCTAGTGGCTCCCCCTCATAGATCAGGCATGTGATCTTAGAAATCAACTATGGGGTTATGTGCATCCGCCTTCTTATGAAATAGAATTAGTCCTCATGTGCATGTGACATTAACCACTGGTATAGTTGCTCCAGTTTTACAAAATAGGGAAACTCATAAAGTTGTAGAAGCCTAGCCTTTTCTAACTTCACTTTTAATTATTCATTGTAGATGGGTTTCCCATCTGGCATCCATTTTTCCATTAGGTGAACTAACTTCAAGGTCATCTCCTTTTCTATGGTGCTCTTGTGATGATTGTAATCACTCATAGACATCTTATTTGTATGTTATACCCACTCTTTCCCTAACAACACACCATCTGGGTACTGCATCTTTATATACTATTCTTCATAGAAGCTTGTGGAAACAGTCAATTTTCCTTTGCCCTTGCCCTTTCCCTTCTTCGGTGAAGTTGTCACTCCTTTCCTTGGTTTAATTTTTCTCTTCCTCGGTCCTATGTAGTTTCTCCCTTGCGTAAAGTTCTATTACTCTTCAAAACCTCGACTCTACTTCTACAAATTTTCCATGAAAACCCATTCCTTAGCTTGTAAACCCTAACCTAGAGCACTTCCTTTCCACAAGATAGCGTATCCACCCACGGGAATCCAAAAATAAACTATTTCTCATATGCTCATGTACTTTTCCTCCACGCTGGTTCATAAGTCCTTCGATTTTTTCAACTCTACACACTACTCTTCACAACTTCTTCGCAAGGATCACCATAAAACATAAGAACTTCTTCGATAACTTAAAATGCAAGATAAAAGAATACTTCACCTTGACCTTCTATTTATAGATTTTTTATTTTTCCACACAAACCCCGATGCCACCTACTAATGTACAAATGCATTAAAGTAGAATTTTTCCAATGCCATGCTTCCATGTGTTCTATCCAAGATTTTTCCTCTACACGCAAACCTACATGAACACTTCCTTAACCTTCTAACATGGAACTGCCTCGACCATAGATCTCTTTGCACTTTCTCCCATACAAAATTCTATCTTCTTTTATGTATTGGACGAAGTTCTTTCTGCTACCTACCTCATGTTGCTCTTGTGTTTTCTACCCTTGTACGTGGTTTCTCAAAGCCTTTTGACACCAATCTCCTCTAATTATCACCTCTTCTACATGCACTCTCTTTACCCCATACACATTTGAATTCACATCCCAGACCCACCACATCAACATTGCTTCAAGAACTTCTTCCAACTCTTACCACGTCCTATTCACTTCCCCTTTATGTTCCACCCCACACTAAAAATATGCACGGTCCTCTATGCATAACACCTTGATGTTGTAATTAGCCACCGACACACACATGTGCCCAAAACAAACTAAAAGGAACATAGAAACAAGAAAGGGAAACACAAAGAAAGGAGAATGCATTAAGGTAAATCCTAATCTAACTAGCAATACTACCTTATTTACAAACACCTAGAAGCCTTATTTATAGTAGGGCTTCAACCTACTTCCATTGAAATACCCAGAAGTCATGTTTTGTCTAGCGCCTATTTGGCAAGCACTTGAATCAAGTATATGGTTAATATAATATAGTCCCAACTAATAAACCTTGAGCTTCCTAGGATGGCGCAGAAACTTAGAATCATAAAGTAAAACCATCTACCCAACCTCAAATTATTTACTCTTTATGTGACAATCATGTCAGGCCTTTTCTCTCACCTTCTCATTATTCTAACTCCATCTATTAAGGGATCATCTTTCATCTAAATGTATTAACTTGTCAATACACTCTTGCAATGCTTTGATTAATCATCCAATCCTCCTGCGCACGTAATACACAAAGAGGGTAACATGAAATCTACTAGAAAAACAACTTCAGCGCCAAACACCAATTGGAACGGTGTGGCTTTATTTATCTCTTGTAAGTTGTTCTATAAGCCCATAACATGGCTAAGACTTTGTCATTCCAATACTTTCTCCAAACAACAAAAATATTGGTAAGTGTATGACTCAATATCTTGTTAAATTCCTCGTAGTCCCATTAGCCTAAGGGTGATAAGGAGTAGACTTGTGATGAGCCACCATGAAATCTACCAAAAATACGACAAGTATTATTCAAAACATGAGTACCAAGCCACTAGTCAAACTCGAGAGATCGTCCATACCTATTGATTATATTTTCCCATAGGAATATTATTGTTGGGGCCTCTGTGTAATCCCTTGTAAGTGCTTCCTCCACCCACCATGTTAGATAATCAATGCAAGTAATAATATAGCACAAACTTTTCCTTCACGCGACTAGTGAGATAGGGCCTAAAATTCAATTTCCCATTTCTTAAATGGTTCAACACTAGCTATTGGTCTCAATGGAATTTCATCCCTTTTTCTTGGCTTACTAAGGTGTTGACAATGATCACAGGCCTTGCAATATTTAGTACAATCCTTGTAAATTGTCTCCCATAAAAGGCTAGCTAAAATGATCTTGCGTGCATTTGCATACCCTTCATAATGTCCTCCTACAATTCCACCATGAGACTCTTCCATGATTGCAGTGTTCTCATGCTCAAGCACACACCAATGGAAAACCTCATCATGAACTAACTTGTATAAGTCTCTACTAATTAACATGTAGGGTGCGACATGTATGGCTAACTATTTCCTTTCCAAAGTCTTCAATCCCTCTGGCGCCACACTCATTTTTACAAAGACAACAATATCTTCCAAATCAGAGGGCACATGCTCTAATCGAATAGTTGTGTATCTCACATTGTATCCTCAATTATTTGTGCATCCTCTCCTGAGTCAATCCTTGATAAATGGTCAAGCCCCAAATTACTCTTACCCGATTTTACAATAATCGTAAACTCAAACTCTTGAAACAATAGGACCCACTGCATATGTGCCCTTACAAGATGGGCTTGTTCACCAAGTACTTTAATGCCATGTGGTCTATGTAAAATATAAAAGGTGTCACTAGAAAATATTTCTGAATTTTTACAAAGCACATAGATCATCAATAATACCTTGTGCTCTGTGGTAGTATAATAATTTTCTATTGGGGTTAGCTTCCTACTAGAAAAGTAAAAGGGATGGTCAACAATTCTCTATAGGTTGTGCTTAAGATATCTCTAATCGCCATCCCTAAAGCATCAACATGTACATGGAATGGCTTATCCCAAAAGTAAAATCATAATATAGGTTTGGTGATAAGCCTATTCTTCAATGTGTCAAATGCCATTTGTTGTGCCTCTCCCTAATGAAATTTACTTATGTGTTTCAGAAAATCCTCCAATGACACAACAATCTTGGCATACCCATTAATAAAATTATGGTAATAATTCATATGGCCAAGGAATCCATGCACCACGCTCTGGTTGGTAGGTTCCCCAAATCCCACAATAATAGAAACTTTGGAATGATCCACTAGTAATCCTTATTTACATATGATATGTCCCAACAGGGTGCCAAATGGAGTAGCAAAAATGCATTTCTTAATGTTAAGAGATATACTCAACTATCAGCATCTCTGAAACATCAACCTTAGATTGTCACAATGGTCCCTCACCAATCCATATACTATCCATTCGTCAGGTAGACTTGTAGAAATTTATGGATGAAGTCCTAAAACACGTGAACCATAATGCATGAAAACACAACAAGCACATTATTCAGTGTAAAAGGCATGACCGTATAGGAAAAAATTCCCCATTCAAAGTGGAAAATATTATCTTTTCTTTGTCATCCTTTACCATTCTAACTGAAGATATCTTGAGAATCCATCTATGAAAGAATAAATCTCACGCCGGCTAATCCTTCTAGGTTCTCTTTGGTGAATGGGGTTGGAAAAGGATCAATGACACACAACGCATTCAAATCCCTATAATCACTAAAAATCCTTATCCTCCCATCCTTCTTAATGTTGATGACCATTGGACTTATCTACTCTGATTCCTCAACAACCTTAATAATGCCTGATGTGATCATATTATCAATCTCCTCTTTGACATTGACTCACAAATTCAGATTCATTCGATAAGGTCTATTCCAAATTGGGCATGCACATTCCTTTAATTTGATCTTTATTTCTCCCAAGGATTAGTGAACTCATTTAAGCTCATTATAACATTCCAAATTTAAGACTTTAAAAAAAGGGAAGAAAAATTATAATGTTCACAGTTCTAAATAAAAATTATTTAGAACACACACTCAATGCCAATCAATCTCATAATAGATAGCCATATGTAGTGTGAATGACTCGGTGATACACCGATCTATTCATTCCATGACTCGGTTACCTACCGATCTATTCATGTTTAAATTTAGTATTAAAAACTTATCGTATACTACGTATACTTGGTTCGCTTACCCTATTCCGGGTATTGAGTGATCTTTTTAAAGAACCTATCTAAATATTTGTTACCAATATAAATTTGACATCAAATTACTTTAAACTAGGTGACATAGGACAACGTAACCAGTAGCTTGTGATACTTTGGCCAAAGTTGTACAACATATCTGTGTATGTCATTATTCCTAGATGGCATACTTGTCATATTGGAATATGTCCTTCACCTCACTCCTCTATTATCATGATTGGTCTTTACTGACTAACATCAGTCAACTTGTCCTAGGTTTAACCCTATCCCTAGATAGAAACATAATTTATTATAGGAAGAAGCTCACAATGGCTTAGGGTAAATGGGCATACTTAATTGACCTAAGTCAACTGGATGTGCCAACGTACCCTGAGCCATTGGAAGCTAATTCCTATCATAAATATGCTCTTATCTTGACCTAGAGAGAAACAAATTTCAAGTCCGAGTTCCTATTGTGTGTAGATCTAGATGATCAATGTGGAAGGGTGATGCCACATGTCAACTACAACGTTGTATTCTCGAGAATACCCAAGCCTTCTTGAAAGTATAGCCCTGTAATTGGCATGTGCCAACATCCTACAGAAACTACCTCATCAAGATGTACATACCCCCAAGGAGATTGTTAATACGTTGTTAGTTTGGATTATTTCTTGATTACAGCAACCCTGCCAAACCCTAATCCAACACTCAATAATTTCTTTCCTAAATTTTCTTCATTTAGTCCATGAAGAACTTCATTATACTTATGGTTGTTTTTACTATTTGATTTCTTAGTTAAACTACCAATTAACCGTAATAGAACAACATTATCATAAGTTTCATTTAAAAAGTACCATAACTTTTAGAAAGGTTCAACGTCCGAATATATCCAATTAAAGTAGACTTCATACAAAATGAAGTCTAATAAATTGTAATCATATTTCCAAACCTTTTTGGTTTATATTCAATTGAGAAAGAGAAAGATTCTTTCTCTACATGTTTAAGTGTTAGGGTATATCATACCCAATATCCATATTTCTTAATGTATGTTCATCACACATTACATTACTATGTTAAATAGTTTAGATAAAGAACATCATATTCTGCAACTTAACAAGCTGCATCTTAATCAGGAAAACTGAACTAAATCCCTTTATCCAACTTATCAAAGAATAAAAATTAATCATATAAATAATATGAAGAATATCAACAATATAGAATTCCATCTCTTTCATACAAGTACAAGATAATTTACACAACCAATACAAGTAAATTCTCAACTTTCAATTCATCTATGAAACTTATACATTTACAAGACTTATGAATTTTAGGCATACTGCATAACAATAGCCTTCATTGTAGAAGGAAAACCATTTTTCTTTTTCAATATAACACAAGAACGAATTAGGATTCTTCACTAAGAATATGACTTATATCATCCAATGCAACATATAAGTTTTTCGTTCTTTTATCACTTACGAAGTCCATTTGCAAAAATTGCTAGCAAAAGTCAGCTCCATGAACTAAGCATGATAAGCACTAAGCCTTAAAATGAAGTGCTTTCCACTAATTGTTCCATTAAAACAACTCTGCTTTAATGAAACAATTAATATATCATACATATCAGTAAGTAATAACAATTAGAAAAGAAGTACATTAACCAATCTGAATTTACTTCTAAGAGAAGAACAAAATATAATCCACAACATCTACCTCACAAAATTAAAGTTTAATTGATCCTATCAATTACCTTTAAACAAACAACAGATCATAACATCATATTGTTCCCAATTCTATCATAATGGAATACAACATTTAACTTTACTATAAGACATAGAAAGGGTTTACAACATAGTTCTCATTAGGATGATTCATCTAGCTCCTAAGCATGGAAGAAGAATATCCATTCCAAACTATGCTCAACACAAAAACATCTGAAAATAGAAACAGGTTCATAACATGAATTTAACTATTTTGTTTAAAGGACAACTACCTTAAAATTCAACATTTAATATTTTCATTAGAACAGAATCCCATATCAATCTAAGAAGGAATATAGAATTTAAACAGTCTGCCAACAAGATTATATTTTCTGTTCAACAAAACTGAAACATCAAATCTCTTCCTACATCACTTCAACAAATGATATGAACAAGGAAGACTAAACAATTATAATAAATCTCCATTTCATAAGAGAACTAATAACATAAGGGTTCAATCAAATGAACTAATCCCTATAGGTTAGAAAAGGAATCTTATCATAATTTGATTCAATCCTTAAATCATTTCTCTAAACTTAACAACAAATTCCCTTTTCTAATCCAAACAATAAGCTCATACACTAGTTCCCAAAAGAGAGAACAAAACCAACTCATTGTAAAGAAAACATACTGCAAGTCCCCTTACAATCCTTATCATTAAAAGCATGAGTTCCAATTTTAGTTTAGAAAAACATAACAGTGAAGTTAAAAAAGCACACTGTTCCTAAGGATTCTCAATTCCTTTTTCTTTTAAAAGACTCAAGTATTCACTTATTGATCCCAACAAGAATAGAAAACCTAAAACCTTAAACTAAACTAGTTCAGGAGTATCCTTGAACTCAAAACTGAAGTTCCTTTAAAATTCCTCCACAACATTGTACTTAAGAGTAGGTGGTTCATAATTCTTTTAGAACTATAAAACAAAATCAAACTGAATAGATTTAAGTATTCCTTCCACTACAATTTCTAAGCACTGGTACAAACTCATTTTAAAAGAAATTCCAAATCCTACTATCAAACGAAAGTGTTTCCAGTTAAATCTCCAAGAGATATTCAAACAGCTCAGTCATACTACTTCCCCAAATTTTCTTTGAGTAAGCAGTTTGAATTAAAAGAGATATACGATTTCAAATTGAATGCAATTAAAAACCAACTCACAAATACCAGAACAAAACCAACACATCGTTCAGTCTATAAAGTCCAAACACTAAGTACCAAATTATATGTACAGTGTTGAATCACAAAGTCTCAAACATGAGCACAAATATACACAAATATCATAATATAAGACAAAATATAATATGAACAACCTTAACCATTTTATAACATAAACAAGAAACCCTATTTCCAACTCAAAATGAAACACAAGTTTCTCATAGAAGAGTTCAAAACTTTTCAAGTAAATATTCATAGGTTCAGGGAAACCACAAGTTCCCATTCTAGTTTGTATTTCAAACAAAGAAAACTCATACCAACTCAAAATGAAACACAAGCTTCTAACCAGAGTTCAGAACTATTCACGTAATAAAATATGAGTGTTGTGTACATTATGAACTTCCATTAACAATCCAGAATAACACAAGAATAAACATGAGTACAGAGGTACATACGGACTTCAAAAAATAGTCCAGATTACTCGAGAATCCAAACATGATTTCAGAGTAATAAAAACCTCCAACACAAATTCTTATCAAAACACTAAAACCGAATCAAGCTTTAACTAAACATGAACTCGAATACAGGATTAAACAAAACACGAGCTCAAATACAAGTTCAAGATCAAACAAAACACGAGCTAAAATATAAGCTCAAGCTCAAGCTCAATAAAGCATGAGCTCTAAGGAAGGATCAGACAAGACTCACCAAAAAAACTCAAAACCAAGTAAACAACGATGAAGGTCATTCATAAACACAACTCTTCGAATACCGGTTCAAGAAATGACAATCAGAGCTACAAAACAAGTTTCTTATGTATGCATCATTATTTAACCCATACAAAGAAAGTTTCCAAGACATACACTAATTTTTCCATGGATTCATATCCAAATTTACCAGAGATTACAAAACCCAGCAAGCAAATAACCAAATAAAACATGCAAGCCAAGAATCTCATAAGAGCAGAGTCATTTTAATGAATCATTTAGAAGAAATCAAGAGATATTAATGGTCAGAGCCTATCATGCCTGATAGCGCTTTTGTCAAATCGAAGGAGACTTCCAATCGAGATTCCAACTCCTTTTCTCCTCCACAAAAGATCAACCAACCAACAACTTTCCTCAGAATGCCTCATATACCTTCCCATGATCAAAAATAGATTAGGTGAGTTAAAAATAGAAATGAAGTGAAAGTCGAACTAGTGGTTCGAAGAACCAGTTTGCTCCATGCAGAGAAAAATATGAAAATCATGTAAAAACCAACAACCTCCCACAAACCCGCCTTCTAAGTTTCCAAGACGGTTTGTGAACAAAACCCAAGGCCAATTAATTTCATTAATTCTAATTTTCCCGCTTATCTCTCCTTACCACTACCTCCCAAATCTAGTGAATGCCAATTCCCATTTAACATGAAATTCCATCTTTAGTGGAGCTTCCACATAAGCCTCCACCAAGTCAACTAGCCCCTGCCAAACTAGCAGTACTTAATTCCTTTAAGAACCTTATCAACAAATTCATTGCCATTGGAACCATCGCCATAGAGGCATGTGACCCTTTAGGTTCCCATTTAAATAGCTTAGGGTAGATCCCTTAAACTTAGGTTAGTTTAGGAATAATTACCTTAGGCCATAACACATTACCTTAGGTAATTCCAACATTAGGTTAGATTAATTCACAGCCTTTTAGTTTTAGGCAATAGGTTAGATCATCTCATAACCTTATAGCATTAGGTTTTAGGTTAATTTAGATAGCCTAGCAACCTTTCCATATTCCCTTAGCACAAGGCTTAGGTTTGGATGCCAACCCAACAAAGTAGAATAGGAAGCTTAGGTTAGAATAAAAATTCAATTAAGTAACATAGCTAGGTAGTAAATATTCTTACCCAACTTAGGATTCCATAGGATAATCCTTTAGTTTTAGGATTCGAATCCTTCCTATGTCATGAATAGGTTGTATTTCATTTACGTCAGCAATGTACTGCCAAGATCGATCTTCAAGGACCTAAGCACAACATACAACTGAATGGAAACACATTCACACAAGATTAAAGAACTTGTAATAACAAATTTCAGTCCACCATGTCCTCAATTACGGAATGTCAATTTACCATTCATTTAAGCGAGAATGTTTAAAGCATTCCTTGGATCACTAAAATTGATCCAAGGAGGATGCCGATAAAGAGATAAGTTTGTAACTCTTAAACCAGATTGCAACTCACCTACAAGAAGTGAAAATGGATTCAAGGAAGATATTCCATTCCAATCTAATGATCTTAAGAATAGAAAAGATTTATCCATATCAGGCATGATCTCCAACAATCAAAAGAACACGTCTTTAGAAGAAAATCACATGTCAACACTTGAAATGCAAAGGAGGAATATAACAATTGTCGAGGGTGTTACATGCTTCCTCCTAAAAAGAATCATCATCCCGATGATTACCTCATTTAACAATTTACATCAAGGACAATAAATTCATTCACTTCTCTTACCATAAGTCAAATATATCAAAACCTTATAGTTCCAGAAATCAACATTAAATAGTTGTTTATTCAATTCATATAAATATCTACCCAAAACTAGCATACTTATTGTCATATAAAGAAGAAAATCATAATTTTTTTAACAAAGTCTATAGAATCAATTCTATTCAAATAGATATGGAAAAGAAGTTTTCATATCCTCTAGGTTTTCCCAAGTTGCAATATCTTCGTTAAACTGGTCTCACTAGACTTTACATTGACTTATTTCTTGATTTCTCAAATGCAACTGGTGAGTTTCAAGCACTCGTATGGGTTTAACCATGATTATTCTTGGGTCCTGGACCTGCAAGGAATTCCAATTTAACACGTGTGATAAATCTGAAACGTATTTCTTAAGAAAATAAATATGGAAAACATCATGCATTCGTGAAAAAGCAGGAGGTAATGCTAAACGATAAGTTATAGGGTTGATTACTTAAACTATCTCAAAAGGTCCCACATAACAAGGTGATAACTTGTCAACCTTGCCAAAAGTTATAGAACCCTTTTCAGTTTAACTGAAGAAAGAATATTTCACCAAGTTCAAATTTCCTATCAACCCTTTTTAAGTCGGCGTAACTCTTTTTCCTATCTCTGCTACTTCTTTCAAGCGTTCAAGAATCAATTTAACTTGTTGTTCCATTTCGGTAAGAATTTCAGGTCTAATTACCTCTCTATCCTCTATGCTATCCCAACTAATAGGGTTTTGCATTTTCTTACGTATAATTCCTTGAAAGGTGCCATCTTAAGAGAAGCATGATATATTTTATTGTATGTGAATTAAACTAACGGAAGATACTCTTCCCACTTATACTGTTGATCCATGTAATACATTCGTAACATATCTTCTAAAACTTCATTTACTCTTCCAGTCTACCCATCTGTTTCTAGATCATACGCAGAACTGAAATTTAGCTTAGTTCCTAGAGCTGCATTAAGCGTTTGCCAAAATCTTGATGTCATTCTAGGATCTCTATCCGAAATTATTAACTCAAGTACTCCATGTAATCTAAAAATTTTGTGAACAAATCTTCTCACCAAAATAGGAGAATCATCCTTGATTCCTAGCACTAAAATGTGCTACCTTTGTTAGTTTATCCACACTACTAAAATAACATCATGCTTATTTCTTTACATAGGTAACCCTTGTACAAAATCCATCCTTATTACTGCATTATTTGTCTTTGCGGTATGCTATGCGGATACTGATAAACCGGTCAGGTGCATATGTTCCACCTTAACACGTTCTGACTCAAGACAATGTGTTACAAAGTTTAGAACAACCTTTTTCATTCCTTTCCAAAATATTGTTGTTTTATATCAGCAAGAATTTTTGTAATGCCAAGGTATCCGAGAAAAGGTGAATAATAAAATTCTGCTAACAATTTCTTTCTCAAATCATATAGTGAAGGTACATAGACTTTGTTTTTGAATCGTAAGATTCCTTCTTTATCAAAGTGAAAACCTTTATACCTCGAATCATTCGAATCTGTAGCAAGTGCTTCTTTTACTTGTTGAAAGTAATAATTATATTCCATAACACTTTTTACTTCATCCTTAAATAGAGTTCTTAATGTTATAAGAGCAGAAATGTGCTTCCTACAACTTAGAGCATCAACCACTCTATTTTTTTACCCTTTATATAAGTGATGTCAAATCATATTGAGAAAAAAACTCCAACCACCTTCATTGTCTTGCATTAAGATTTGGCTAAGTGAAGATATATTTCAATCCAAGGTGATTAGTTTTCAATTCAAAAGGCTTATCGAGAAGGTAATGCCTCCAAACTTGTAGTGCATTAACAATGGCAGCAAGCTCTAAATCATGTGGAGCATAATTCAACTCATGTAACTTAAGTTTCCTACTTTCATATGCTATGACATGACCACTTTGTAACAAAATACCTCCTAGACCTTCACCGGATGCATTAGTTACCACCATAAAATCTCCATTAGGATCTGGTACTGCAAGAATAGGTGCTGAAGTTAACTGTTCCTTTAAGGTTTTAAATGTAATTTCACATTTCTCACTCCAAACAAACTTTTTATCTTTCTTCTGTAAGGAAGTTATTGGTGCAACTATCTTAGAAAAATCTTTTACAAATTTCCTATAGTAGCCAGCAAGTCCCATGAAGCTTCTAACTTCATGTACATTCTTTGGTGCAGGCCACTCGGTTATAGCTACAATTTTAGAAGGATCTACAGCAATCCCATCCTTACTTATAACATGACCCAAATAGTGGACTTTTGTGTCATAGAAAGAACATTTGGACAGCTTACCAAACAACCGTCTCTTTCTCAAAATTTCCAAAACTATTTTCAAATGCTCATGATGCTCCTCAATGCTTTTAGAATATATGAGAATGTCATCCAAGAATACAAGCACAAACTTGTCCAAGTATTCTTGAAATATATTATTCATTAAGTTCATAAAAGTTGCAGGTGCATTCAACAATCCAAAAGGTAAAACCATGAATTCATAATGTTCATACCTTGTTCTAAAGGTGGTTTTATGAATATCCTTATCCTTAATTCACAATTGATGATATCCAAATCGAAGATCTATCTTGGAATATACCGACGCTCCATGCATCTGATCAAATAAATCATCAATCCTAGGGAGTGGGTATCTATTCTTGATTGTTGCCTTGTTTAACATTCTATAATTAATGCACAATCTAAGTGTTTCATCTTTCTTTTTCACAAAAAGTACGGGTTCTCCCCAAGGTGAAACATTTGGTCTAATTAAACCTTGAGACAAAAATTTATGCAAGCGAGCCTTAAGCTCTACTAATTCTATAGTATTCATTCGATATGGTGCTTTAGAAATAGGTTTAGTTCCAAGCTTGATCTCAATCATGAAATCAAATTCCCTTTTGGGTGGAAGACACGGAAATTCCTCCGAAATACATCATTGAAGTCTCATAACAACAAATATTATTCCATAATATCACTGCTCTCTTCTATTGATTCAGTCATTTTTACTGCATATAAGGTACATCCTTTATTTTTGACCTTTTTAAGTTGCATAGCTGACAGTTTTCTAACAAAAATATCACGTTTCACACCCTGAATCTCTACTATTTTTTGTAAGTTGTCTAAACAACTAATGTGTTTTTTAAAATAGTCCACTTTAGCCTTATGTTCTTCTAACCAATTAACACCTATGATTACATCATAAGACCCTAAAGGTACAACATAAAGATCAACCTCAGTGGAAAAGTTAGGTAAATCAAGGATTGCTCCAAAAAGACACATACTAACTGTATGAACAACATTATTCCCATACTGTACAGTCCATGTTTTATCCATGTTTCCAGCTTTTATTTTTAATTTTGATGCTAATTTACTAGAAATAAAACATTCAGTAGCTCTGGTATCAAAAATAATAGTTATTGGTAAGCCAAATAACTTACCGGAACTTCTATGGGTGTGGCCTATTTCTCAGCCTGCTTATCAGCTACTGCAACATGTATCTTGTGCTATTGATTACGATCATCCTTCTTCAAAGGAAATTGATTTGCATAATGATCTTTTCCACAGTTATAACAGCCTCCTACAGGTCCCTTCCTAGGCTTGGGTTTATTTCCAGCCTTAGAGTTATCATTCTAACCCCCATAGGACTTATGTTTGTTATTATTGTTCTTGGTAAAGTTGTTCAGTAATAGTATGCAAAAACTTGTTTTATTCACTTTGCTTTCTTGTTTGTATTAGATGAAAACTTACTTTTCATTCTAAATTTCTTCCATGGTCCTTTCTTGGGTGCAAGAGATGATGAAGAGGAGTTGGGATTCTTCTTCCTTACTTCCTCCTTGTGAGAAAAAATTGCCTTTAATTTATGTTCCTGCCTTATGGATTTTTCAACAACCCCTTCCATTGTGGTTGGGTTATGAACATCCACCTCTCCTCCTATAATGGGATTCAATCCCATGATGAATTTCTAAATCCTAAAATTCTCATCATTTTGGTAGTTGAGGCACATACTTAAGGAGTTTTGTAAATCACTCCCAATACTCAGTTACAGTTAGCTTTCCTTGAGTTAAGTTCTAAAATTCAGTCATTTTCTGATCATAGTAGAGTTATGGCAGCCATCATTTCCTAAAGTAACATTTAAATTGGTCCCATGTGATATTAGATTCATCAATTTTTAGCTCAACCTTGGATTGTCCCACCACGAAGATGCTTCGTGAGAAAGTTGATATGCTCCCCATATCGTCTTTGTTTCTTCTAAGAAATTTCCTATTGCAAAGTATTTCTCTATTTCACCGAGACAATTCTCAACTCCATCTCCTAATGTGGTGCCATCAAACTTGGGTGGACTTATCCTTTTTATGTCATTAGTGAGTTCTATTGCTAGCCTAGCCTTTTTGTTCTCTTGCTAAACAAGTATGTTATCATTGTTATTATCAACACCCACATTGGTGTTGTCCCTTGGAGGTGGTTGATTATTGTTATCAGCTTCATCTTCCTCCTCATTACCCATTACTTGTTGTTCAAACATAGCCAAATGATCTCTTGTGTCCAACAGGGCAATAATGATCTCATCAAGTTTCTTGGCAATTACTACTCCTTCCTCAGGCAGAGGGTTATTTGCAATGTTTCCTCTTATTCTCACCATTTTTTGATACAAGAAAATTCAAGTTTCATCAGATTATGGACATAATAGGTCAAAGAGTTATAACATTCAGCCACGATACCAAGATGTAACATTCCCAATTTAAGAATTTAGAAATAAGGGAAAAAAAAATTATAATGTTCATGGTTATAAATAAAACATTGTTTAGAACACACATTCAATGCCAATCAATCTCATAACAAATAATCATATGCAGCTATGAATGACTCGGTGATACAACAATCTATTCATTCCATGACTGGAAGTTACTATACATACCCAAAATTGTATGGTATTATACCACCGGAACGATGTTACACATGCCCCAATGATGATACAAGTCACCTTGCAAGGTGTTTAGAATCCAGGAAAGCTCGCCAAGTGTATGTTAACATCCCAAGCACCTTGTCTAAACCTTTGTGTACTTCACTTTATCCTCTACCTTTCTTTTTCTAGCTTTTTGACCTTTAGTGAGGAAACCACCACCCTGCCAGGGCGATGGTCTCAGAACCACCACCCGCTCGGGACAAAGCGGTCCTTCACGGGTTTTCTAGCACGTTCCTTTGATTGTGACTTGTGTAATTTTTCAACATTTACAAGCTTTTCTCAACCACCTTAGCTCGTATTAATGTTTTATGTTCCCTGGAATAGTGTTTCTTCATTGTTTAATGGTAAAAGAGTTCTAATAGGAATCACCTTTGGGTGAATGTGAAATCTATAAATATCCAGCTTGTTTTCAAGAAAATGGCCCCTCAACTTCTCATTTCCATTGTTTAACCCCTTAACTTCTCATTCCTATTATTTAGTCTTTCAATTTCTTTCTTAGAACTCATTTTGTTGTCATGTTTGCATCCATGCTAGTTTTTCCTTTGCTATTAGAAGCCATTTGATCTTCTTGCTTCAGTCTTGTTCATTATTGTTCATAAAAATTAGTTTAGAGTAGAGTAGTGTCATTTGTAGATTAAATCCATTAGAGTTGCAGGTTGTGTTCTTCACGGAAGGCGATTAGAATCTCTCGTACACTTGTGTTGTATTCCCATAATAAATCCTGCTAGGAATTGCATACGCCAAGCTTTGTCACTTAGGTTGTCCCTCTCGTACTCACATTATATTCGGTCTATATCCAAAGTTTCCATTGTTCAAATACCTTCTTCTATTGATGCTAGCATATACACACTCTTCTGGATTCATGTGAACACGAAGGAACGAGAAGATCATTCTGAGGGGACAAATTCATACACTACCGGATTCACCACTGTTCTACTAATTCCATGTTTTATCTGACAAATTTCTAGTTAAAACATATCAAATAGAGTAGTGAATTATTTCATTTCAGTTAAATTTCATTTTGATATTACCGATGAAGTGTGGGGATTGATAGTTTCTTAGAAACTATGATTCATTCCTCACTTCGAGGTAGGATCAAGAGTATTTCAATTAAGTTAATCGGATATCTAATTATTTAGGATAAACTCACAACTACGCAGCACAAGTAGCTACACTATCAAGGGCTACCTTTTTGTTTTAATTTTTTTATTAGATTAGTTGTCATTTTCTGAATATATTAGATTAATTGCTCTTTCAATTCTATTAAAAATTCTATCAAAAATACAAAAATAGAGGAATATGTGTGTGTGTGTGTGTGTGTGTGTGTGTGTGTGTTGTAGATATATCTTGCATAATTAGTTTATTTTGTTTCAATTAGGTTTATATTGATCTTGTATGACAATCATGGGACCTAGGAGCCCAGGGAATACATTTTTGAGTCAATCGTGACTCAACCAAATCTTGTTGCAGCATTAAGCGACATAGACCAAAATGTCAAAATTTAGGTCTTACAAGAAATCAACAACAATAAGACCTACAAGAAATTAGTACACACATTCGGTCAAATCAGCCAAATTATAGATTGCCTTGATAGATATCCGTATAATCGTAGAAGGACCTAAAAAGAGAGCAAACATTCGGTTGTGATCCACTAGTCCCACAACAGGCACGGAGAACTCCTCGTTGATATAGACATGACACTAGCTTACGTATCCAAGTTTCCAAAACACCTGTTAGGTACTCTAAGAAAATCGTGCAACTTCTAGTTCTAAACGTAGAGGAAAAAAAGGCATACGATTACTGGATACTCAAAATCAGGGGTTGACTCTTCATATGACCATAGGAGGTCCACAACAACCACAAACTTATGGTTGTGATCCACAGGTCCCACAACCCAATGGGCCTACAAATCAATCAAATATTGACACCAGCTTGTGAATGCTGGTGTTTAGGTCTTCTCCACTTCCACTAGACATCATCACACAACTATCATTATTAAACATAACAGCTAATCAAGCTAAATATTTCTAGACTAGGCCAGAGAATCATCCATAAAACACCAAAAGATCCACTACACATTTAGCCATTCCATTTTCATGACCTTGTCAGGAGATATATATGAAGCACCCATAGGTCATCTTCCACATATCCCACAACCCATAGATCGGATCACGGTAGAGCTTGATATTGATTGGAGCCTTCGAGCAACTATCCTCACCAAATGATCTATCACACCGATTCAAGTTAGGAGGGCCTTCTTTGCCTTAGATTCGTAGATCCCATTATTACGTGTTGAAGACATAAGATTACCTAACTATTTTATCTACATCCCACGTATATTCCATCCCCACCGGTTGTCTCGGCATGACCTCGGAGAGGTCGGGTGCGAGGAAGAGTTACTTGTAGATTCCCATGCTTGCATGTCACTTTTCCATCGTACAAAATTGGTGAACCCGACGTGAAACGAACATGCAACCTTCTGATTCAGAGTCTTATTTCTACTTGTTCTTCCAATTAGTATACGCTTTTCATCTTTTCCACCTCACTAGCCTTCACATCAGCTTCACCAACAAAATTGGTGAACCCGACATGAAACAAACTAATATTCCTCTTTCTGTTTTCATTTCTTTCATCCACCTTCACTCTTTCCCATTATTCTATGGGTATTCACATACCCCTTGAATATGTCGGGATATGATGCATATGGCAGACCTCTCCTAGGTCTTGAAGCATACTACAATCAATTAAATAGACAACCATCACCCTCGCTCTCAGCATGGGGTGACAACTATTCAACTAACCGATTTTCAACACAAACTCCACCTCAAAGGACTAGATATAGTTCTTCTTTCCAAATAGAGGAGTTGGATCAGCTCACTCAAACGTAACAACCAGAGCCTTCAAGCTCAAACAACATGACACTCACTGGAGAATCTGGTTCATCTCCTCGGGTGTTTCTTAGACCAAAAATTAGTAGACAGTCAGATCCATATCTATTTTTAGATGACAAATACTTAGCACGTTATGCTAGGAGTGAACAATGCTCTCAAAATATGTACCCACCTATAGGAGGTTTGCAAACACAACTCGAGGTCTTGTTCCAAGAAAACACCCCCATTCCTCCACCTATAGGAAATGCCCTCGGTGAAACTTGGCAGGGCACCGATCAATTCATAGCAGGGTACCATATGCCTATATAACCTCAAGATATACAACAAACGCCACTAAGGCAAAATACCATGTCTTCACCAAATGAGGTCATCTCAGCCTTAGTTGAGAAGGTTAGAGGGTTGGAACTTGCTCAAGCAAATCAAAATTCACAGTTCATGTAAGCAAGAACTTCCAATCCTCCACATCATCCCATCCAAGTAGACCTCCTCATAGGAACATGAACGTTGGGCATGCCTCCTCAGTATTTAGAACAAATGCCAACTAGAACCGCATTTTCTAATGCCACTCCGGTTAATAATATAATACCTCCCGGTTTAGTACAAAACAATCCATTCCTAAGCAATGCTCCTCCATACTTAAACATGTATTCCAAATCACCACAGGGAGATATGTTCTCTTCTCCCGACATGTTTTCTCAAACATAGGGATTTCCTTATGCCCCTACAAATACATATGCTACACCATATCAATAACCCATTCCACCTCCACCCCCTCAACAAGCACCATCAATGGTCGAAACCTATGTGATAGGGACTTATTCAGAATATTTGAAAGAACCTTTAGACTTCACATCATGCTTATACGAGCAAGTCATGAGAGAGGGAGAGACCTATCCCCAATCTACCCAAGAACTACTACTTGGGGAGGGAGATTCCCCAAAACTTTAGAATGCATAATACTTGAAGCCGAAGCCTATACATTCATTTAAACAACTCGTTTCATAATTCATCAAGGAGTTTGACATGAACAAATTGTTGAGAACAGGAATCAGGGAATTGTTGCATATCAAACAAGAACACAATGAATCTATTGCTCATTTCATCCAAAGATGGTGTATAGTCCTCTATTCTTCAGCAAGTGCTCCAAACATGGATCAGATGGAACTATGTGATTTATTCCTTCATTCTCTCGTAGAGAGATAAAGGAAGAAGTCCAAAAGTTCCCACTAAGAACTTATGATGAGGTGCTCGAGAGCGCTCTCTGAATAGATCAAGCTATAATAGATAGCAGCTGCAAGACATATGGAACAAATGGGAGGTTAATCATCCCCAACCAAAACACTATGACTTATCCTACTACCACAAATTCTAGTAAAGGACCTAAAATCCTTAACAAAAACCGTGGAGTAATAACAAATGGAGTGACTGACCAAACTAAAAAATCAAACATTGTAAATGTTCCACCGCTAGTTAACAATCAACGAAACAAACAATTTACCCCAACAATCAATGCGGTGGATTTTAATCATCCCCAATGAAAACAACAACAATAATAATAGCAGATCTAGACACAGGGTCCAAGTCAAAACTCAACTGGATATCAAAACCAAAACCAAAGGCAACAAACACAAAACTTTAATCTTAATAGTCAACAGTTTAATTAGAGTTTTAGACCACAACACGTGCCAAACCAATAACCTAGGAGTTATAATCCCAACTCATATTGTGGTTTCCACAAAATTTGAGGCCATGACACTAGGACTTTCCGTAATTACAATAAGTTCATGCAACATTTTCCAGAAGAACAAAGACAACTCTTCATAGATATGTTCTTAACAAATTCTGTGACACCTATGCCAAATACTTTCACAGGGGTAGTTTCCCCTCAAAACACACCTCTTAAGATCTTCAATGATCCACTTCCAAATCACAATAATAATAATAAATTAAATCCAAATGGGATGAACAAAGGTGTAATGATAGGAAATAACAATCATGAAGCCTCAACTTCACTAAATCCACCTGTCACACCACAATTAGGAAATCAGCCACAAACCAAGATAGTTGGTCTAGTAGAGTTAGATATTGAGCTGCATGTAGAAGCCATAACAAGAACACAAGAATATTCTTCTCAACCAAATCCAATCTATCCACTAGAACCAGATAACATTCAACAAACATTGGTAAAACCCGTGGGTGCTTATGATTTAATTAATGATTTAACAAAGACCTTCTCTCACATCTCCTTTTTGGACTTATTGAAAAACTCTCCTTCCCATAGGGCTGCTCTTTTAGAAGCACTAGGTCTAGGTCATTTAATTAACATCACTCCACCTCCTGAAAAAAAATTAAACCATATAGACTTCGATATCCGCCCTCCAGGGCAGCCAGATAGGGATACCAAGTTTATATTTGACATAAACAATGCCAACAGATGCTGAAATTACACGTAGAGGTGATCCAACCTTGCATTTACAGGTGTGGGTTTACAATAATTACGTTAAACATGCAATGGTTGATGATGGGGCAGTAGTTAACATTGTCCCCTTCTCTTTCCTTAATAAGCTAGGATATGGAGAAACAAATTGTTCCACAACAAGAAATACACTAAGAGGTTATGATAGCCTTAAGGCTACTTCAATTGGGACTATAATATTACCAGTCACCTTAGGACCCAAGACAATCCTCACCAAGTTTTATATCATAGATCAAGAAACCAACTATAATATGATCCTCGGTCGACCATGGATACATCGCATGAAAGCAATCCCTTCTACGTTATTCCAGGAAATAAGATTCTTACACCTAGGAAAGATATTCGTAGAAAAAGGTGACCCAAAACCATTCGACATACACCTAGTAGACCTGAAGAAAATACCAGGCATTCACTCTGAGTTTGAACTCCCAACAAACCAACTTAACAAACCAATCGAATCAAAACCGGAAGAAAAATTAATACCTATAATAGAACTAGAAATTACGAACCTAGTCAAGGGCATCCCAGCCCTCAAGGATGAAGCTAACATTGTAGAAACAGTGTCATTAGGAACTACTACAAAAATTGTCAAATTACTAGAACAAGATCTACCAATTTTCCTACCATTTGATTCCACAGGTATGGGATGTACCCTAGGAGTTGGTTCTCTTCCAGCAGAGGAAATTTGCATGGTAGAAGTAACCGAAATAGAAGAAACAAACACAAAGAATGTCCCAGCATCCATTTTTCCTAGTAAATATTGGACTCTCCACTTGATGGAGCTAGATGTCACTATGGAGCTAGGGCAGGTGTGATCTTTACTTCTCCTAAGGAAAGATCCTACCTTTTTCTTTTAAGTTAAACTTTAAATGTACAAACAATGGCACTGAGTACGAAGCCCTCCTCCTTGGCCTCATCATATCCAAAAGGCTTTTGTTAATGACATCAGAGTATTAGGAGACTCACAATTAGTTACAAACCAAGTCTTTGAAGTATATGAGACTAGAGCTGAGCACTTACAGCTCTATAAAACAACGGTATTAGATCTAAGAAAAGGATTCGACTTCATATCCATTGAGGCAATCCCACGAGAACAAAACCTTCTCGCAGATTCAATAGCAACCTCAGCTTCACGTTTTACCCCAAGCAATGAGTTGGAAGATACAAGTTTTAGGGTATCACTTCACATTGAACCATTGGTGAAGAAAATATCAACGAACCCTCTTCTAACACATGCAGCTGAGAATGAGTCTTCTATCTTACATCATGTTGACAGTGATAAAGTCACTCTCGAATATCTAAACACCTATGCAAAGCTACACCTTGCTCACTGCATAGTTGATCTTTCCCTAATATTGCACTCCTCTTCCTACTTTGGAAATCCCATGGTAGAGTCTCCTCCATAGAAATATCTCGATATCTACGAGATAGAAAATGGAGAAAGCTTGGAACTACCTCCAGCCCCACCTAAATTTGAAGAAGGTAATGCTTCTTTGATAGAAGAAACCATTGACATAAACATTGGAACGGAGGAAGAACCAAGAATTTTGAAGTTGGGATCCTTGTTAACTCTGGAAGAAATAGAAATACACACCCAAATCCTCAAAAACATCAAAAGGATTTTGCATTTAATTATAAAGAAATGAAGGGTATTGCACCACAAGTTACGGTACATAATCTCATCACTAAACCAGATGCAAAGCCAATTAAACATAAGTCAAGACCAATGAAGCCAAAATTGGCTCTCATGGTAAAAGAGAAAGTAGTAAAACTTCTCCAAGTAGGATTCATCAAACCCATTGACTATTCACAATGGGTGTCTAATATCGTTCCCGTCCTCAAAAAGAATGGGAAGATACGCATTTGTATATATTTTTGGGATATTAACAAAGCTTGTTGCAAGGATGATTTCCCATTACCATCCATTACGTTATTGTTGATGCAACAACTATATTTGAACTGTTGTCCCTCATGGATGGGTTCTTAGGGTACAATCAGATTAAAATATCTCGAACAAGGTGCATGCTTCTAAGATGCGTCGACATAGAAGAATCCAAGAGGATTCTTCATGAATCCCATAGTGGGATATGTGGCGGCCACTTTGGTGGTCACACCACCGCTTGCAAAATACATCGAATGGGCTATTTTTGGACCACTCTCAAACATGATACAGTGGAATTTATACGTAAGTGCCACAAATGTCAAGAATTCTCTCACAAGATTCACATACCATCCAATCCAAAAGCCAATGTGGACTCCTTGGCCCTTATCCACGTGGGGTTTAGACTTGATAGGGAAATTCTCTCCCTCATCAACCAATGGCCATAATTTTATAATCATAGCCATGAAATATTTTACCAAATGGGTGGAGGCCATGCCTCTCACCACTGTACCAAGTTCGATGATTGCCAAATTCATTTTGAACCAAATTATCTGTAGGTATGGTGTCCCACAAGTCATTATCTCAGATAATGGCATGTCCTTTAAGAATGATGAGGTTCGTGAGTTATGTAGCAAGTTCAAGATAAACCATCACATGACCTCTCTTTACTACCCTCAAGCCAATGGGCAAGCTGAAGTGAAAAACAAAACGTTGAAAGCTATTCTCCTCAAAATGGTAAAAGGAACAAATGAGATTGGCATTTAAAACTATATCCGGCCTTGTGGGCCCACCAAACCTCAATAAGAACACCAACAGGAGAAACTCCTTTCTCTGGTATTCGGAGCAGAAGTAGTTCTCCCACTTGAGGTTGAAATACCCAGTCTCCGCATCTCATTACAAGGGATTCTGGATGAGGAAGCTTACATGGAGGCATGCCTCTCTCAACTAGAAAGCCTTTACAAGGCTAGGATAAATTTTGAACAATGGCATAGAGCCTATGCTCACCGGATGTGTCCGCAGTATAACAAAAAGTCTATGAGCGAGAAATATATGGAGATCTAGTTCAAAGACTAGACAGCCGGATCGATAAGAAAACCGGTGAAGAAAGAAAGTTCCAGCCCAAATGGTTGGGACCATACCAAGTCATGAAGGACTACGGAAATGGTGCGTATCTCTTATGCACACTAGAAGGTGAGAAATTTGGTGAAACTGTCAATTCCTTACACCTTAAGTAGTTTTACGCATAAAACATCAAAGTCATTTCTAGTACATTATAGCTACCTACATTGCTTTAGTCTTTTAGCTATTTCATTTTGTCCATTTTGTAAAAATGATAGTCTAGGAGCTTACTCTTAAAACAATTTGTTACATATTGGCAAAAATATTCATATCACATCTCTTCGAACATCATCAAATATTTTCAAATCTTCTCATCAATTTCGACAGATGAACATTGACAGAAACCATACCAAGACCTGCATACTTGGCTTTTCTCTTTCTTTCTACTAGGTGAAGTTGTCCTTGCCTACGGTCTATTCTAGAAGCTTCTTGGTGTCACATCTATCCCTCTTAAAATATCTTGGAATGAAAGGATATCCCAAAGTCATAGATCAAAAATGTCAAAATCAAATGAAATCAAAAGCACCAAGAAAACAAAATATTTTATTTTACACACTTCTTTGCCCCATCAACCTTCGGTGATAAGCCCACATCTCTTACCGGTGATGTGAGGTTGGGAAAGGAAAGAAGTGCCCTTACTCACCTGTATCTTGCCTTTGGTGACAAACCCATGCTTCTTACTAGTGGCATGAGGCAAGGTGTGGGGGGTCCAATCACACAAACTAACAAATCTTGGTATACTAAAAACATAAGTCAAATTCTATTAAGAGAAAGCAAATATCCAAACATCCAAATTCCAAAGAGATCAAATCCTCAAAACCAGATTTTGTCAACCACGTTGCCATTTATGAATCTAAGTCTAGATAAACTAAAAAGTAAGTGGCCTTCTAAGCTTGGTAGTAGTTCTAAGTAGGGTGGGTGTGTAGGTCCAAAGTTGGTTCTTGTTCTTGATTTTTTTATCTCTCATCATTCCATTCAATCAAACTCATACAACTTGTGCCCTTCCTAATTCTTGGTGTTGAGCCCTCGTGTCTTACTAGTTGCATGGATTTGGGATTGGGGCAAGTTCATCTCTTTATCACTATGCATTCATCACATTTTTCCAATATAAGAAGGAATCACAAACATTTCCCAAAGAGTTCAAAAGTTCAGTACTACCATATGTTAGTATCATCTCATATCAGCACTGCAAAAACATATAGAGTAAAACATTCTATTTACTATCATTTGTTGTCCATTGCATACATTCTAGAAACATGAAAAGTAAATATTTTAAAAACATTTAAAAACACATTTAGAAAATGAGTCATAAAATTCAAGATACCAAGAGTCTAGATCCAAAGATATATATATATATATATATATATACACACACACAATCAAGTTTCGTATACAATGCCATCATGCACTAGGCATGGTCAAAACGCTCAATGAGCCCAGAAAGTACAAAATACTCGTATAAACAACCTAACAAAGGTCACTACAAAAAGAGCCAAGTGGCCTCTCAATCCCTATGGGATCCCTCAAAAGGCACACGATCACGTCTAGGACTCCGGCTATGCTGGCGCTCTGAGTGCACTGAGGGCTCATGGTCCCGAACAGTAGTTGTAGTCTCGCTATGAGAGTGGCTCCTCCTCATCAAGTGCTCTACAGCCCTATACCCAGCTACCTCGGCATGGAGGGAAGTCACGATCTTGGCCACATGCCAGATAGGGAAAAAACATCGGTATGCCTACCACTACTGAAGGCTCCCCTGCATCCACGGATAGCTCAGCACGAGTCTTCTCCGTGGGGAGCATCAGGGTATTACATACCCGATGAATCAAGTCTCACCACTCATCAACAGTCTCTGTAAGCAAAGGAGAAAACAAATTAGAAAATAATAAAAAGGTGAAACCAAGGATGAACAAAAAGAGAGATAGCAACTAAGGCAATTCTAGCTAAAACAAATATCAAAAGAAGAGTGATAACTCACTCAAATCTCCGGGCCTCCAAGAAGGATCTCTAGGATCCGTGCTTACCATGGACACCACCGCTGACTGGTGTCCCCCTCCTATGTCTAGGGAAACATAGTGTCCTACCACGGACTCATCCTCTCTACCTAGGTCCTGAGAAAGTAACTCCTCTGAGACTAGAGTCACCCTCTCCGCGCTCTGCTCTGCCCTCTCGGCTGTAGGATCTCCTGAGTGTCATGCCACTCGGGATCGCTATCCTCTTCCCCACCCGACTCGCTGATCTCCATGTCCTTGGTCTCCTCCTCCATCTCTCCCCCTATGAACTCCTCAGACTCAGAGTCTATATCAATGGGATCATCACTGCTATGGGTAGGGTGGCGGAAATCTGAAGTAAAGGTGCCTGAGGAGCACCGGCTCTCTCTCAAGCACGTACCACCCTCTTGGCTGTAATAGGGATGCCAGGAGTAATAACAGTCCAACCCCGGCCTCTAGGACCTCCCCTAGCCTCTCGAACTAATCTGAACACTGGCACCACTAGGGGAAGCATATCAATATAAGCAAGGCCAAACTGCTGAGGCACTCGATCGAAGGGGTGTGTCTCTACCTTCCCCATCCTATCCACAAGCTGCCCTGTAGTAGAGCAGGAAATCAAAGTAAAGGTCTCCTCACCCCACAACCCCACCATGGCTGATAAGGTGTGGTCTCCATATCTACAGTGGTCAATAAATCCACCAGCTGATGCGGTACCCTAAGCACCGTCATCTCTATCCATCTAGCTGCCCTCATGGCCCCGGGATCCTCCACCTCTACGCCTCTCCCATAAGGGATAATGTGCTCATAGACCTAGCTCATAACTAAGGTCGGATGGCTCAATGATTGTCCCTATAATCGAACCACCCTGTATAAGTTGTGATAGGTGGTCCCAAGTATATCGGCTCCCCAGGCATAAATCTGACCATGTGCCTCAATCTGTGCGATAATGGGGGCCCAGCAGTAGAGCAAAAGTATCCCCTCCCTTGTCCCCAATCAATCTCAAAGCAAGGATGCCCATAATGGCTGGTGGATCAGAGGGATGGGCAAGCCAGGAATAGAATGGACATTCACCCCTTCTTCAAACCAATGGAGACAAGCTGTCTCCCATATAGGTGGCCCACTAAGTCACTTGAGCTCGGATACTCTTTTTGTATCAAATGAAAGTCTCCTCCCAATAATCGAGACTCCTAAAATGTGGTAGACATCCTCTAGGGTGATAGTCCACTCACCCTAACACTGGAAATCGGAAGGTGTTCGATCTGCATCCCAAAGAAGAAAATAAGTCACATAGTATGTGGTGGCAGTGCAACGTGGGGGGCCCGTGCGATCCTCAATATACCTACCCTGCGGAGAGTATCTGCTCGGCTGAGAGAGTGCATTTAACAATGCTGGAAGCCAATCACACTCCCTCTCTCGGCTCCATCTAATGTACTCTTCCTTCTTTTGCAAAACACCCAAAAACACGCAAAAATAAGCAAGTTAGTGTCAAGATTGCATTGGAAAAATCATTAAAGCAAGTAGGAATACTAAAAATGCAAAAATAAATTCAAAATAGTGTTGTTTTAACACTCTATAGAGGACCGCTGCCTTGAGCAAGGTGGTGGTTCTGTAACCACCACCTTAAAAGGTGGCGGTCCTATCCACGACTACAAATGGGTTGCATGCCCTAAAAATGCTCAAAAATGCAAAAATTGACCATTTTAGCTAAAACGAAAGCCTACCCATTAGGCGTCCCCCCTAAGAGACACATTTAAAACTAACATTTCTAAAAATAACCCCCCACAACAAATTTTTCATCATTTTAACATTTTGGGTGCAAAAATGCTAAATCAAGAAGAACTAACCTGAGATCTCGTGGGTCGAGGTTCTACTCGCGGAGGCATGATCGCTATCTCACTACGAATGTTTCGACTATACTCTCATCAAAAACCATCACCGTGGGTCCCAAAGCTCAAAAACTATCAAATCGACACATGCAAATGAATAGGAAAATAAAGCCCATTTTTTTATATATATATGGTGTTTTGACTCATTTTGAATGCCCCTTTCACAGGTTTAGAGCACCGACGGAGGTAAGTTCTTATCCCCTGCGTAAATGGTAAGTCCTCATTTCATACTAATTTAGTATTTATTTTTGATTTATTTTATCTATCTGCACTTGAGTCCTCTTTCCATTTTATAGGTAGCGGGAACTCGGATGGTGACATTTCGACACACGGGCGTGTCAGGTATAATTTCTAGCTTCCCATTTTGGACAACCATACTCGGACCCACCGTTTTACACCTCTTCATGGCTAAAACACTTCTCCAAGGGGGAAATATGTATGTACCCAAAATTTTAGGGTACTGTACCACCAGAATGATGTTACACATGCCCCAATGATGATATAGGTCACCTCACAAGGTGTTTGGAATCCAAGAAAGCTCGCCAAGTGTATGTTAGCATCCCAAGCACCTTTTCTAAGCTTTATGTACTTCACTTTATCCTCTTCCTTTCTTTTTCTATCTTTTTGACCTTTAGTGAAGAAACCGCGCCTGCCTGAGAGGTGGTCTGTAACCGCCACCTGCTCGGGCGGCGATCCTTCACGGGTTTTCCAACACGTTCCTTTGATTACAAACTGCGTAATTTTTCAACATTTACCAGCTTTTCTCAACCGCCTTAGCTTGTATTAATGTTTTATGTTCCCTGGAATATTGTTTCTTCATTGTTTAATGGTAAAAGAGTTCTAATAGGAATCACCTTTGGGTGAATGTGAAATCTATAAATAGCCAGCTTGTTTTCAAGCAAATGGCCCCTCAACTTCTCATTTCCATTGTTTAGCCCCTCAACTTCTCATTTCCATTGTTTAGCCCCTCAACTTCTCATTTCCATTGTTTAGTCTTTCAATTTCTTGCTTAGAACTCATTTTGTTTTCATGTTTACATCCATGCTAGTTTTTCCTTTGCTATTAGAAGCCATTCGATCTTCTTGCTTCATTCTTGTTCATTGTTGTTCATACAAATTATTTTAGAGTAGAGTAGTGTCATTTGTAGATTGAATCCATTAGAGTTGCAGGTTGTGTTCATCACAGAAGGTAGATTCTAGAATCTCTTGGTACACGTGTGTTGTATTCCCGTAATAAAGCCCGCTAGGAAATACATACGCCAATCTCATCACTTGCATTATCCCTCTCCTACTCACATAATATTTGGTCTATATCCAAAGCTGCCATTGTTCAAATACCTTATTCTATTGATGCTAGCATATACACGCTCTTCTAGATTCACGTGAACAGAAAGGAACGAGAAGATCATTACGAGGGAAAAAGTCATACACTCTTTGGATTCGACACTATTATGTAAATACCATGTTTTATCTGTCAAATTTCTAGTTAAAACATATCAAATAGAGTAGTGAATTATTTCATTTCAGTTAAATTTCATTTTTGATATTACCGGTGAAGCTGTGGGGATTGATAGTTTCTCAGAAACTATGATTCATTCCTCACTTCTAAGGTAGGAATGAGATTCTTTCAATTAAGTTAATCAGATATCTAGTTATTTAGGATAAACTCACAACTACACAGGCAAGTAGCTACACCGGGCTACCTTGTTTGTTTTAATTTTGTTATTAGATTAGTTTTCATTTTCTGAATATATTAGATTATTTTCTCTTTCAATTCTATTAAAAATTCTATCAAAAATATAAAAATGGAGGAATATATATATGTTATAGATATATCTTGCATAATTAGTCTATTTCATTCCGATTAGGTTTATATTGATCTTGTATTACAATCACGGGACCTAGGGAGACTAGGGAATACGTTTTTGAGCCAATCGTGACTCAACCAAATCTTGTTGTAGCATTAACTGACATAGACCAAAATCTCAGAATTCAGGTCTTCCGAACAACAACAGACCTACAATAAATCAGCACACAGCTAAGAGGATTAAACATAGAAGATGACAAAGCACACATGTTTTGGTCAAATCAGCCAAATTATAGACTTCCTTGATAGATATCCGTATGACTGTAGAAGGACCTGAAAGAGAGAAAACATTCGGTTATGATCCACTAGTCCCATCAGCCAGATGTAGGAGACCTCCTCGTTGATATAGACACTAGCTTACGTATCCAAGTTGCTAGAACACCTGTTAGGTACTCGAGAAAATCGTGTAACTTCTAGTTCTAAACGTAGAGGCTGAAAAGGCATACGATTACTGGATACTCGGAATCAGGGGTTGACTCTTCATATGACCATAGGAGGTCCATAGCAACCATGAACTTACGGTTGTGATCCACAGGTCCCACAACCCAACGGGCCTACAAATCAATCAAATATTGACACCAGCTTGCGAACATTGGTGTTTAGGTCCTCTCCACTTCCACCAAACATCATCACACAACTATCATTATTAAATGTAGCAGTTAATCAAGCTAAATATTTCTGGACTAGGCTAGAGAATTGTCCATAAAACACCAAAAGATCCACTACACATTTATCCATTCCATTTTCATGACCTTTTCGGGAGATATATACAAAGCACCCATAGGTCATATTCCACGTATCTCACAATCCATAGATCAGATCATAGTAGAGATCGATATTGATTAGAGCCTTCAAGCAGCTATCCTTAATGAACGATCTATCACACTGATTCAGGTTAGGAGGGCCTTCTTTGCCTTAGATTTGTAGATCCCATTATTGCGTGTTGAATACATAAGATTACCTAACTAGTTTATCTACATCCCACGTATATTCCATCCCCACCACCTGTTTCTTGCACGACCTCAAGAGGTCGTGTGTGAAAAGAGTTACTTGTAGATTCCCATTCTCGCATGTCACTTTTCCATTGTATGACAAACTACCTATCAATCAATTCATGTTTAACTTCAGTATTAAATACTTTTCATATACTACGTATACTTGGTTCTCTTACCCTATTCCGAGTAATGAGTGATCTATTTAAAGAACCTATCTAAATATTTGTTACCAATATTCATCGACATCGCATTACTTTGAACTAGGTGACATAGGACAATGCAACCATGACTTGTGATACTTTAGCCAAAGTTTTATAACATGTGTATGTCATTATTCCTAGATGGAATACTCGTCATATTGGAATATGTCCTTCACCTCACTCCTCTATTATCATGATTGGTCTTTACTAACTACCGTTAGTCCACTTTTCTGAGGTTTAACCTAGCCCTAGATAGAAACATAACCTATTATAGGAAGATGCTCACATTGGATTAGGGTAAATGGGAATACTCGGTTGACCTAAGTCAACCGGATGTGCCAACATACCTTGAGCCATTGGAAGCTAATTCCTATCCTAAGTATGCTCTATCCCGACCTAGAGAGAAACTAAGTTCTTCAAGTCGATTTCCTATTGTGTGTAGATCTAGATGATCAATGTGAAAGGGTGATGCCACATGTCAACTACAACATTGTATTCTTGAGAAGACCCAAGCCTTCTCGAAAGTATAGCCCTATAGTTGGCATGTGCCAACATCCTATAGAACTACCTCATCAAGATGTACATACCCCCAAGGAGATTGTTAATACATTGTTAGTTTGGATTATTTCTTAATTACAAGATCCTGTCAAACCCTAATCCAAAACTCAATAAGTTATTTCATAAATTTTCTTCATTTAGTCCATGAATAACTTCGTTATACTTATGGTTGTTTTTACTGTTTGATTTCTCAGTTAAACTGCCAATTAACCGCAACAGAACAACATTATCATAAGTTTCATTTAAAAAGTACCATAACTTTTAGAAAGGTTCAATGTCCAAATATATCCAATTAAAGTAGACTTCATACAAAATGAAGTCTAATAATTGTAATCATATTTCTAAACCTTTTTGGTTTATATTCAATTGAGAAAGAGAAAGAGTCTTTCTCTACATGTTTAAGTGTTAGGGTATATCCTACCCAATATCCATATTTCTTAATGTATGTTCGGACCACATTACATTACTATGTTAAATAGTTTAGATAATAACATCATATTCTACAACTTATCAAGTTGTATCTTAATTAGGGAGATTGAACTTAACTCCCTTTATCCAACATAACAAAGGATAACCAATTAAGTATATAAATAATATGAATAATATCAACAAGATAGAATTCCATTTTTTTCATACAAGTACAAGATAATTTACACAACCAATACAAGTAAATTCTCAACTTTCAATTCATCTTTGAAACTTATATAATTACAATACTATGCATTTTAGGCATACTTGCATAACAACAACCTTCATTGTAGAAAGAATACCACTTTTCTTTTCAATACAACTCAAGAATGAATCGGGATTCTTCACTAAGAATCGAGACTTAAATCATCAATGCACCATATAAGTTTTTCCCTCTTTTATCACTTATGAAGTCCATGAACTGAGTATGATAACCACTAAGCCTTAAAACAAAGTGCTTTCCACTAATTGTTCCATAAAAACAACTCTACTTTAATGAAACAATTATTATATCATACATATCAGTAAGTAATAACAATCATAAAAGAATTACATTAACCAATCTGAATTTACTTCTAAGAGAAGAACATAATATAATCCACAACATCTGCCTCACAAAATTAAATTTTAATTGATTCTATCAATTACCTTTAAAAAAACAACAGATCATAACATCATATTGTTCCCAATTCTATCATAGTGGAATACAACATTTAACTTTACTATAAGACATAGAAAGGGTTTATAGCATAGTTCTCATTAGGATGATTCATCTAGCTCCTAAGAATGGAAGAAGAATATCCATTCCAAACTATGCTCAACACAAAAATATCTGAAAATAGAAATAGGTTCATAACATGAATTTAACTGTTTCGTTTAAAGGACAACTACCTTAAAATTCAACATTTAATATTTTCATCAGAACAGAATCCCATATCAATCTAAGAAGGAATATAGAATTTAAACAGTCTACCAACAAGATTATATTTTCTGTTCAACAAAACCAAAACATCAAATCTCTTCCTACATCACTTCAACAAATGATATGAACAAGGAAGACTAAACAATTATAATAAATCTCCATTTCACAAGAGAACTAATAACATAAGGGTTCAATCAAATGAACTAATCCCTATAGGTTAGAAAAGGAATCTTATCAGAATTTGATTCAATCCTTAAATCATTTCTCTAAACTTAACAAAAATTCCCTTTTCTAATACAAATAATAAGCTCATACACTAGTTCCCAGAAGAGAGAACAAAACCAACTCATTGCAAAGAAAAAATACTACAAGTCCCCCTTACAATCCTTATCATTAAAAGCATGAGTTCCAATTTCAGTTCAGAACAACATAAAAATAAAGTTCTAAAAATAGCACACTTTTCCTAAGGATTCTCAATTCCTTTTTCTTTTAAAAGACTCAAGTATTCACTTATTGATCCCAACAAGAATAGAAAACATGAAACCTTAAACTAAACCAGTTCAGGAGTATCCTCAAACTTGAAATTGAAGTTCCTTTAAAATGCCTCCACAACATTATACTTAAGAGTAGGTGGTTCATAATTCTTTTAGAACTATAAAACAAAATCAAACTGAATAGGTTTAAGTATTCCTTCCACTACAATTTCTAAGCACTGGTACAAACTCGTTTTAAAAGAAATTCCAAATCCTGCTATCAAATGAAAGTGTTTCTAGTTAAATCTCTAAGAGATATTCAAACAACTCATTCATACTACTTTTGATTTTACGAGTAAGCAATTTGAATTAAAAGAGTTATACAATTTCAACTTGAATGCGATTAAAAAAACTAACTCACAAATACCGAACAGAACTAACACATCATTCAGGCTATAAATTCCAAACACTAAGTACCAAATTATATGTACATTTTCGAATCACAAAGTCTCAAACATGAGCACATTTATACACAAATATCATAATATAAAACAGAATATAATACAAACAACCTTAACGAGTTTATAACATAAACAAGAAATGGTATTTCAACTCAAAATGAAACACAAGTTTCTCATAGAAGAGTTCAAAACTTTTCAAGTAAATATTCACAGGTTCAGGGAAACCACAAGTTCCCATTCTAGTTTGTATTTCAAACAAAGAAAACTCATACTAGCTCAAAATGAAACACGAGCTTCTAACCAGAGTTCAAAACTATTCACGTAATAAAATATGAGTGTTGTGTACATTATGAACTTCCATTAACAGTCTAGAATAACACAAGAATAAACACGAGTACAGAGGTACATATGGACTTCAAACAATAGTCCAGGATGACTCGATAATCCAAACATGGTTTCAGAGTAATAAAAACCTCCAACACAAATTCTTATCAAAACACTAACCCTGAATCAAGCTTTAACTAAACATGAACTTGAATACAGGCTCAAACAAAACACGAGCTCAAATACAAGTTCAAGCTCAAACAAAACATGAGCTAAAATATAAGCTCAAGCTCAACAAAACATGAGCTCTAATGAAAGATCAGATGGGACTCAAGGTTCCCAAAAAAACTCGAGAACCAAGTAAAATGAAATGTGATGAAGGTCATTCATAAACACAACTCTTTGAATAATGGTTCAAGAAATGATAAGAAAAGCCACATAAACAAGTTTCTCATGTATGCATCGTTATTTAACCCATACAAAGAAAGTTTCCACAACATACACTAATTTTTCCATGGATTCATATCCAAATTTACCAAATATTACAAAACCCGGCAAGCGAGATAACCGGATAAAACATACAAGCCAAGAATCTCATAAGAGCGAGAGTCATTTTAATGAATCATTTAGAAGAAAGAAAGAGATCTTAATGGTTAGAGCCTATCATGCATGATAGTTCTTTTGCCAAATCAAAGGAGACTTCTAGCCGAGCTTCTAACTCCTTTTCTCCTCCACGAAAGATCAACCAACCAACAACTTTCCTCAGAATGCCTCTTATACCTTCCCAGTGATTGAAAATAGACTAAGTGAGTTAAAAGTAGTAATGAAGTGAAAGTCAAACTTACGGTTCGAAGAACTAGTTTTCTCCATGCGAGAGAAAAATCTAAAAGCATTGTAAAACCAACAACCTCCCACAAACCCGCCTTCCAAGTTTCCAAGACGGTTTGTGAACAAAACCCAAGGCCAATTAATTTCATTAATTCCAATTTTCCCGCTTATCTCTCCTTGCCACCACCTCCCAAATCTGGCAAATGCCAATTACCATTTAACATGCAATTCCATCTTTAGTGGGGCTTCCACATAAGCCTCTGCAAATTAAACTAGCCCCCCGCCAAACCGGTAGTACTTAATGCCTTTAAGAACCTTATTAACTAATTCATTGTCATAAGAACTATCACCATAGAGGCATGTGACCCCTTTAGGTTCCCATTTAAATAGCTTAGGGTAGATCCCTTAAAACTTAGGTTAGTTTAGGAATAATTACCTTAGGCCATAACACATTACCTTAGGTAATTCCAACATTCGGTTAGATTAATTCATAGCCTTTTAGTTTTAGGCAATAGGTTAGATCATCTCATAACCTTATAGCATTAGGTTTTAGGTTAATTTAGATAGCCTAGCAACCTTTCCATATTCCCTTAGCACAAGGCTTAGGTTTGGACGCCAACCCAACAAAGTAGAATAGGAAGCTTAGGTTAGAATAAAAATTCAATTAAGTAACATAGCTAGGTAGTAAATATTCTTACCCAGCTTAGGATTCCGTAGGATAATCATTTAGTTTTAGGATTCGAATCCTTCCTATGTCATGAATAGGTTGTATTTCATTTACATCAGCAATGTACTGCCAAGATTGATCATTAAGGACCTAATCACAGACATACAACTAAATGGAAACACGTTCACACAAGATTAAATAACTTGTAATAACAAATTTCAGTCCACCATGTCCCTCAATTATGGAATGTCAATTTACCATTCATTCAACTGAGAAGGTTTAAAACATTCCTTGGATCACTAAAATTGATCCAAGGATGAGTCAGATAAAGAGATAAGTTTGCAACTCACCTAAGAGAAGTAAAAATGGATTCAAGGAAGCCATTCCATTCGATCTAATGATATTAGGAATAGAAAATATTTATCCATATCAAGCATGATCTCCAATAATCAAAAGAACACATCTCTAGAAGAAAATCACATGTCAACACTTGAAATGTAAATGAGGAATATAATGATTTTCGAGGGTGTTACACTCATGGTGCCCACACGGGAATAAATCCTAGAATTTGCTCAATAGATCAAAAATGTTTGAAACTTCCCTTTTTATATAATAATCTCTAATAGTAGATTCCTTAGGTTCCTCCTCGAACCAATGTTAACATTCTTAGTTTCGAGAGGTTCATGGTTAGCACGTGCTTTCTCATAAGCACTATCCATAACCTTATGTGTACCATTAGTATGGTTAGCATCAAATTTTCCACCTCTTCCCCATCTATCAAGTAGACCAATTTTCCTTTCTCATTTTCCATGAATGTGAGCTCAAGTGGTACCTCCTCTTATTCTTCCTCATCAAAGTGTGCTTCCAAGGTAGGTTCACCCAATAACTCTAGTAATTTGTCCTTTGCCACAACATTATCTCCCATAGTTAGGCACTTAACAACCTGTAATGCCTTATCCATCGATGGCTTGGTACTCTGATACTTGAAATCTTGAAGGAGATCTATCGAAACTCCTGTCATTTTCCTTTCTAACGATGCGGCTTTGACTAAATGTACCATGCATGTGTGCAACCTTGTAAGGTGGAGTAAAATTATACACCTATAAATATGGAGGCAAGGCTTCCACACATTCCATCAATCCCTCTCACATTCCTGGACATGAAATGAGGTGGGTTGCTTCCCATGATAGTATTATATAGCAGTAGGTGCGGTGCTACAAAGAAACCTAATAGAGACAAAATTCTCACCTCACGCCACTCTATAAATATATCTCAATGGGTTTCCCAACAACATGCTATGGTCTCAATAAAATTATATCTAAGCATACTTATCCTTTCGATCTCAAATCTTCACTAGGTCTTAATTTCTCACAATAAAACATAAGGGTTGGCTCCCTCGGCATAAATTGGAAATTTTTTTCCTCCTAGGTTCCTGATTGAGTGCACCTTTATTACTCTCATCACAGAGCCTCTTAACCGCCTTTTGACTAACTCATATGTCATGTGTGCCTAATTTTAACATGCCACACTAGTTGTTTCACTTATATATTGAGCATATTCCCACTGAATAACACCTTTTTTTGGTTGCACAAACTCAAGGTCCCCGATAGTGCAAACATAGATTATTTCTAGGTCTTATTCTCTCCAGAGGCTTAGAATAGGGCCTTTGAATTTCCATTTGTTAAAGGAATGATAACACGTTACTCCTTATTCTTAAAAATTATATACCCCTTATTTAAACATAATTTAGTATTGTTCTTATAGCACCAACGGAACCCAAGTAATGCTCGAAAGTTTTCCACCTCAGCAAGCTCCAAGACTTCAAAGTCTCTAGTGAGTTTTTCCCCTTGGATAGTGATAGCAACATCCTTCAAGAGACCAATAGGAATTTTCTTTGTCTTGTTGACCATATACAACACATTTGAAGATGGTTGTAATGAGGGCCTTCTATTTGATTCCATGTGTCCAAGGTGAGAACATTAACTCCCATGCCCATGTCAATCATAATATTACTTAGGAGCCATCCATTGACAACTTCATTCAAGGTAATCTCCTTATCATAGTCAAGACGGCGAGGAGGTAGATTAGCATGCAAAACCTACCTCTCATGATCTCCTGTAGAACTTGGTACTTTTCCCCTCAATCACTCTCCCAAAAAAGGAATGATATTCTCTTGTCTCATCATCTTACATACTTTCTTGACTTACCTTATATGGAGCCTCAACACTATTCTTCTGCTCTAAGCTGCGGTGAGTGCCCCTTCAAGCACTAGATCTCTCCTTGTAGGCTTCGAATAACATCCATGGTTTCCTAATAAACTTCCTTTTGATGTGTAGGGTCCGAATACTTCCCATGTACCACTTATTCTCTTATAATCAATCATCTTTCCTTTGGTATCTCCCTAGCATGCTCAACCTCATCTTACATTGTCACGGTCTGAGTTATAACTCTAACTCACATGCCACGCTTGGCATCCATTGTTGATTAGCATGCTTTACACTCACCATCCTATCACCCTTATCCTTTTTCTTCTTCGGCTCATGTTTTCAAATAATTTGGGAATTCCTCATACTTTTGCTTTTTCCTACACCAAGATCATTGCAATAAATCAAGACACTCATTTTTGTAATGTTCTATAGATCCACTGATTATAACGGGTTCCTCGAGGGAATTCATTCCTTCGTAGTGCCCACATTTTTATAGCTCCAGTTATCTGTTGGTTCCTTTATTCCTAGACATATTTTGATTGAGACTCCGATAGAATTTGGACATTTTACTATGATATTTTATCCTCATGGACATTATGGCATTTTGGGCGCACAGCGCCAATTGGATTGGATTCGTATACTGATATATTTCTTATGATGTTGATGACACTAACAGGGTTATATGATAGACTTATTGGTTAGATGTTAGTCTCTTGTGGTTGATTTGATTAATGATATAGTGTTTTGGATTTAATGATGGTAATTTTCATGCTAACCTAAGTGTATGTCGTTGCAATTTTATTTGTGGATAATTGTATGCATTGCACTATCAATTGTAAATTATGTTCGGACATTATAAGTTTGATTGAGATTGTGATGTATAGATGATGTTTATTATATTGGACAGATGCGGTTAATGTGTGCAATGAGTGTGCAGGTGACAGGTATAGGAGAGCATGGGTTTCAGGGCAGCTACGCAATTGTGCACAAGCGGCCCACGGGCTGAGTCCTAACCATGCTAAATGTTTGAGGCCTTAGATTAGATGTATTTAATTGGGCACCATGGGTGAACCCTCAATTTGTAATGTAATTGTGTCTTGTAAAATTAATTATGTTTAGGGTGTGTTTTATTAAGTAAACTAGCTTAGGGTTTAATGATATTATCTTAAGTTAAATGTTGGTTTTGGGAAAGTGTGTGTGTGTTGGTAGAAGGGATTGGGGACCACATGTGAACCTTGGGTGGACCCCACACCCTCTACCCTTGTGCCCAAGCATGCCAAACCCGAAATTGGGTTATTTTGGGTAATTTTAGGGACCCCTTTTGAGTTTGGGGGTTCCCTTAGCATGAAAATGGGCCCTTGGACCCTACCTAATAGGTAGGGGGGCCTATTTCCAAGGTTTGGAGGGAGTTTCCCTCCCATTTAGCCCTCTTTAGTCACCATCCATGTAAGATGGTTGGGTTGTGTGAAAGTGTTAAAAGTTGCTCCACTTTGTTTTATTTTAGTTTTTGGTATTTTGGGTGAAAAGGAGTAAAAGGTGAGTTTACTCTTACTTATTTGGTTTTTGGAATCTTTGACTCTTGAGAGGAGAGGAGGTGACACTTGTCACTTTCTCATTGGTGAGGAAACTTTTGGGTTCCTCTTTTTATTCTTCCTCATGTGGAAGGAATGGGTCTTCTTGGTTCATTTTTTTGGGAGCACTTGGAGAATTTTGGGAGCTTGGAGGGAAGCTTGGACAAAGGGGAAAAGCTTAGAGTTTTGGAAAGCATATTAGAGGTAGGGTTCTTAACCTTTTTCCTTCTTAGTTTTGTTTATCTTGTAAACTATGCTTGATCAATAAAATAGTGTGTGAAATGTTGTATGGTGAATGTGGTTGTTTGCTTGTTCTTGTTATTTCCTTTGTTTTCTCTCCACCATCATTTGGAATGATGGTTTTTGGAGAATGTAGGGGAAGAGAGAGGGATTTCCCTCTCAAACCTCATGGTTGTAGGTCAAGCCATGAAGGTCCCTTCTCATCCCCTCATATGGTTTGAGGTGGGAGAAAGGTTCACATGGCTTGAACCTTTCCCCATTCTTGGTGAGGAAACCCTTTTGGGTTTGAAAATCCTCCCAAGAAGGATTTCTATAGCATAAGGAGGAATAAGGAGGATGTATGATTAGGAGGTATAAGGAGTTATATATATATGTATTTATTGGTGCTCCTATGGTTGGACACCTTGATTTGGGCATCCTTCTTCCTCTCTTCCCCCTTGTGAGGTTGACCTTGTTCTCCTCATGTTGTGGTTTTCATTGTGTAGTAGGTCTAAGTGGTTGATTGATCTTATGTTTTTCTTGTTGTGTGTGTGTAAATCCCCTTTATACTTGTGCACATTGTGGAAGCTAGTTCCTCTCTCCCATGGGCTTGGGGGAGGCTAGCATGACTTCCAACCATGGAAAGGCATGTGATGATGCCTGTTGGTTGGGTGGTAAACAAGCCATATTCTCTTGGAGTTGGATTCTTGTAGGAGTATTGGAGTTGGAGCTCAAATTTGGAGATTGTTGAGCCTCTTGCCATCTTGGCCTATCTCATCCTTGGAGGACATTGCCTTCACCTTGTAATTAAATGTGACTTGTCAAGTTTCTCACTCTTGTATATAACCATCATTGTAATTATTGCTTCTTGTAAACATTGGTCTTTACTAAGAGAGTTGTTATTTTTATTGTTGCTAGAAGCTTAAAACATTATCATGTGAAAACATGAGTTTTATTTTAGTTACATGTTATATTTTGAAAGCCTTGTTGTGTATAAATCTGCAAAGTATGTTCACGCATGTTGCATCAAAACTGTAATTTTTACTTGTGTCTACAAAAATAAAATAAAATGAGAGTTAAACATTCTTTTAGTTTGTAAAATTTTATGGCATTACACCTTCCACCCTCGTAATTAGCACAACCTCTAAATCCTCATTGAAATCCTCTAACTCAACCTCCTCCATCTAATTTCCCTTCATAATGAAGACCTTCATCCTTGGAACTACTGGAAACATTGGTTTGGCACACACCGGTATCAATGGTATCATATATCGGTTAATAAATATAAAATCCTTGGTATCATGAGTAGTAGAGGTACAAATCTTGAAATAGCAAGATACATTCTTCTTGGTCATGTGTTGTAGTAATGGTCACCTACTTGCATCATGATCTCCATGGAAAATCTCACAATCCACTAATATGGTATGAACCGACTTTCATGGGAAATTTTTCTTTATATGACCCTCTACTTCACAATCCATACACCATAACCCGTTGTGAGTCTCATGAGCTGAGTTCATAGATAATTTCTCTAGCTACTTTGCCATTGCAAAAATTTGGGATTCTAGGAATGGACTAACTCTTATATCAATGCTTCCTACTACCTCAACACACAAGGCAACCTCCAAGGCCACACGGATCTCTAAAAGTTCCCTCCTAAATGGTGTGATCAATCCTCCGAATAAAAATAGAGCATGTTTTGAAGGGTGAATGCCATAAGACAACTTGGATATGAGTGTCTTGAAATATGCATCATACTCCTACACACCGTATATCGGTCCTTACAAAATATCCTTCAATGTGCTTGATGCTTTTCCATTCAAACTCAGGTATGTGGAACTCTACCAAAAGGCATTACACAACATAATGCAATCCACCATTTTTACGGTGTGGGTCATACTTCATGTACCGAGTTATGCACATGACCTTACAATGTGGTTGCAAAATGACTTGATTTCCTCTGCGGGAAGTGATTCCCTTTGCGTTCCATAGAACCTCACACTTGTGCACATGTTCCATGGCATCCTCATCTCCTTAGTAATCGAGGTAAGTGGAGCAACATCTCATACAACACCTATTGATGGTTTTGTGGACCTTGTCTGTAAAATCCGGGACCTTGACTCCCTCCTATGTTTCCTCCACCACCGGACCCACTAAATCCACTAGATCCTATCCCTTCTAATCCACCTAATCCTCCTCCTGTAATAGGAAAGGGTGGTGAAGTAGTTTCACCCTGCAAACCCATCGTCATGCTAAAATACATGCGACAATTTGTGATATCAAACCACTCCCAGATGTGTTTCCCATGCCACTTCCAAACACGACACTCAATCCTTATGAACCCACACCTTTCCCAAATCTCATACCAGATAGGATACCTCTGAATATAGGAAATAATTGTGCATCCATAGATGTACCAAATCAAAAATTATACCTCATAGGTGTCGTTTGACTACCAATAGTGATACCAACTAGATTATCGAACTTATCTCGGGAACTAGAAAACCAAGCGCAAGGATCCGGTCACCATGTGGGTTAAGTTGCGTGACTATGAATCTCCTCCTTTCTTCATATGACTATATTTCTCTAGAATCCAAGGGGGTTTTCTTTGTGCTTTCCAATATGGGGTGGTTTGAATTTGCTCAAGTTCCATGTCCTCCACGCGAGCTTCAAATCCTTCCCGCAACATTTACCTCCATAAATCCATCACTTTTTTAGCTTCACTCTTTCTTTCCAACTCCCTCTCCTAAGATTCATTATACTTGAGTCTCCTCTCCTCTCTCTCTATTTACGCAAGGTCCGCCATCCTCTACCGGCCACCTCGCACCTGTGCCTAGTAACATTCTAGCCAACCATGGGAAAGGCTTATAAACTCAAAGTGCATGGATCATGAATAACCTTAAACCTTAAACCTTAAAAATATGAAAAATTCATAATAATATGAAGAACATAAGGTCTTACACTTTTGATCATGAATAACTAGAATCACACACCATATATTGAATTATAAAAATTTACAATGGCTCTATGACATCCTAAGGGTCATACAAACCGAATAAATCAAGGAATATTATTTTAAACCTTAAAAAATACTTTAGAGAGAGAGTTCTTATTTATTCTACCCATTACAACCCTTTTTCATACCCAAATCCATGTGTAATATGCTTAAAACCCTTCTTTCAAGCATTTCTATAGTACTTGTTACAACTTAAACCCCTTCTTCTCCCTTCATTTCCATAGTACTTTATTCACCCCCTATTCTCTCCTCTTTTTGAACCCAAGCACTCCTTTAAATAGGATCTGGATGCATCACCTTAGTTTCCTTCATGAGTAGATCACATACCAAGTGGAAGTGTGGTCCTCCATGGTTGAATGCATGTGTCACTTGAAAATTCCTCCACTACATGTAATGATCATCCACGGGAATATCCTTGACATGGAATATTATTTTCTTGACCACCAAGGCTCCACCGGGCACCTTATCCATTTAGCATGCCTACTCGATATTTTAACGTGTTTTCCCTGTGAAAAACCCTTCAAAATATGGCTACGTCCCCAAACCTTCGACTCCCATGTGTGCCAACCTCTTCTATCACATGCCTTTCCTTTGTACACTTTTTCCTTAGTTCCTTCCTTCTTTCTGCCTCTCGTGCATGCTCACTTCTTCCTTGGGACTTAGTCAATTTCAAGGCCCAACATGGTTTGTGATGATGAGCCCTCACATCTTACTAGTTACATGGGATTAGAAGTGGAATGAGTTTATTTTATTATCATATTGAATTCATCACATTTTTCTAAAAAAACAAGTACTAAATATTGCTTGGAAAACTAAAGTTTTGACATTACATTATGTTTGCATCAATATCATGTAAAAATTAAAAAAAGAAAAAGAAAATGATTATGTTATCATTTAACATCCACTACATACATTATAAAAATCACGTAAAATCAGAAATTCTAAACATCTAAGAGTACATATGTAAAATAAACCATAAATGAAATCAAATCTAGTGTAAAGGATATCCAAACCAAAAATAGATATCTATATATATCATTATAAGTCAAGTTTATACATAATTCCATCACACAATAGGTGTGGTCAAAATGCTTGAAATGAGCATGAAAATCCAAAAACATCATAGATATTCCTCACAAAATGGCATCAAATAAATAAAGGCCTACGTCTTATCCCTCTCTATGAGAACCCTTGGAAAGTGCATGACTATGTTTGGGACTCTGTTCAGTTCCAATGTTATGAATGTTCGAGTGGTGAGAGTGTCCATGAGATCAACCACTAGCCATGGCCTTGCTACATGAGGGACTCCACATTTCCATCCTCTTCACCATCTCGTAAGTGAAAATCTATTTTTCTCGAGAATTCAATATCTTTGCGTCCCTCCAAAGAGGTGTAAACACATCATTATGTCATCCAAACTTGTAATAGTTGTCCCAAATCATCCAATATCTCTATATGAGTCTTCCATGTAAGGATCAAAAATTATCGACACATATCCTATGAATAATATATCATCACCCATCAACAATGGCTAGAAACAAAGAAAACAATGGTGAGTTAGAAAATATTCAAAAACCAAAAAGAAACACAATGCATAGTTTACTAACAATTCTAGCTAACAAGGTTAAGAAAAGAGTATCTACATACTTGGATCTTTGGGCATCCAAGTAGGATCAGTAGGTGTAGCTTGTGGTGGTTAAGCCACTATGGGCACATGTTGTGCCTCTCTCTCTCCCAAGGTGATGTGTTGTCTAATCACAGACTTCTCATCACCACCTCTCTTAGGAGATAGGGGATTATCCGAGATGAGGGTCTCCTTCTCTGCCTCCTCCTCCACTCTTGCAACCTCTGAAAAAATCACATGTGACACTCCACTCTCAATCACTATCCTCATCACCCCACTCTACTCTGCCCTCCTTGCCCATCCCCTCACTATTCTTTCCCTGAGTCTCTATCTCTGTATGGGAATTATCCTCCTCCTGAATGTGAGTGGGTGCAGCCTTGATCTAGATGAGTGTTATTAGTTCTCTAGGAACTGAGACCCTATCCATAGTGATAGGTACCCCTGGTGTAAAAACAATCCAACCATACTTGCCCTACTGACCCTAATTGAGCCTCTCTAATGCCTTGATAAAAATAAGAACAACTAGAAGTGCGTCATCATATGGTTTCCAAAACTACTAAGGAACTCTCACAATTAGGTGTACCTCTACCATAGTTATCATGTCTACTTAATTGTTTCACACCACTACAAGCAAGTAGAATAGTGATTTTATCACACCATCACCCAATCAGGTCCTAGTAAGGTCGACAACTAAATCATCTATGGTCAATGAAACAATAGGCTGATGTGGCCCTCGAGAATAGATAAATATCCATCTCACAACCCTCATGACACTTTGGATCCTATATACCAACTCCTCTCTAGTAAGGGATGATCCACTCATACACCTAGCACATAACTAAGGAAGGGTGGCTCAAGGATTTACCCTATATAATCATGAAATAGTATAGATCATGGTATCTGGTCCCAAAAATTTCCACACACTAAGAAAAAATCCTCCCGTGATACTCAATAGCCATAATAATAAGAGCCCACTAGTACAAGATCTTTTCCCGCCTTTGCCTCCCACCAAACGCAAGTCAAATATACCAATGATGGCCTTTCGAGATAGTAGGGATAGGTATGGAGGTAACTAATAATAGCCACATACCCTATTTTACATCCACATTGGGTGCCCCATCATCTACCATACAAGATTCCCAATGTCTATACAAAATTGTATATTTTTTCTCCAACATCAAGCACCTCCTAGTCATAGAGTACGTTGAGAATCCTATAGACATCCTCAAGAGTGATGGTCCACTCTCCCCTAACACCATGAAACCGAGAAAGTGTTCCAGTCAACATCCTAATAAGACAATAGGTCACACAAAATCTGACTAGATGGTGCTATGTGTGGTACCTAGGAGATCCTCCACAACCCAAACCAAGTATAATAAATCCCTCTCAACTTTGTGTCGGTGAGTAATAATTCCTGGGAGCTAATCAAACTCTCTCACCTAGCTTTAAAGAACATATAACTCCTTTTGTGTTCACCAAAATGGGAAAAATAGAAATTTAGCAACATGTTTCAAGGTGCAAGCTCATCAAAAACAATATAAAATAACTGAAAAGCAAAAAAATCATCCAAAATGGTAAAAAAAGGTTCTTCCGTGATAATTACAAAAATGTCACCCTGTGTAGGGTAGTGGTTACGTAATTTTTGTAGTGTTTACGTAATGTGACCCCTATGCAGGGAAGTAGTTTCATAACCTCCACCCTTCGTAGGGTGGCAGTTGCGTCTAGAATGGACAAGTCTTCCCCTTTGACCCAAAAATACAAAAAATGACAAAAATTGACCATTTTAGATAAAACAAAAACTAGACCCACTTAGGTGACCCCCTAGGGAACATTTTAACTCAAGAAATTTCAAAAATAACCCCCTAGGTGTAGATTTTTCAAATTTTATATTTTTATGTTTCAAATAAACAAATGTAAAATACTAACCTTTGGCTTCGCCATTGGGTCTCTCACTCACGGGGCCATGATCACGTCATCACTCTTGTCATTTTGACTATACTCTCACTCGAGAATGGTGATTATTGGTCCATATTTCAAAAATTGCAATGAGGATATGTGCAAATGAATTTGAAAATGGACATTTTAGTTATATATATATATATATATATATATATATATATGTTTTGTTTTAACTTCATTTTGAGTGTATATGCTTTACAAGGATGGAGTGTTGGCATAGGTATACTTCTATCCCCATGCAGATGGTGAGTCCTCTTGTCATTTTTCTTTACTATTTTTTTTTTGATATCATATCTATCTCGCACTTGATTCTTTCTTTCATCTCATAAGTAGCAGGAGCTTGGATTGTGACATTTCAACATACAAGTGTCTCATGTATAACTTCTAACTCCCAATTTCAATAATGACATACTAAGACTCTATAATTTATGCCTCTTCATGGCTAAAATGCTTCTCCAAGGGGGGAATATGTACGCACCCAAATTTTCACATGATTAATTTTTGGAAATTAGTTCAAAGTCCCCAATGATGATTCGTGTATTTTCCAAAGGTGTTCGAGCTCCTTAACCTCTTTGTAACTTATATTTGTAGCCTAGTTTACCTTACTTATCCATTTCCTACTTTCCATATAGCTTCTCATGCAGGATTCTTCCTTATTTTTTTACCTCTAGTTATGGAATGTCCATCCTACCTAGGTGTTGGTTACACAAGCTGTCATCATAGGTGGGAAGTTGCATAATCATTTCCCTAACCGGGTGGCGGTTGTGTAACCGCCGCCTTGTGTAGGCTGAAATTTTCATGTGAATTTTCCATAACTCTTCGTGCATGAATTAGACATGTTTACTTCACTCTAGTTCACTTTTAGTGCACGTTTGTGAATCAATTTAGCTAATTTCGGGATTGGTGATTCATATCAATATATTCTCTCACTTGTAATTTGTAATTTATTTTTTAACTGCCCTTCATGTGTTGATGTGGTACCCCATGGCTATCAAGTGTGATAGTGTACATCCCACCAACCTTATATAAAATCATTACTTCTTCTGAAGCAAATGGCTGGAGAATTTTTTCATGTACTATTATGTTATGCTACTACTGACCTATCTAGAGATTACACAATCAAGCTCTATTCACTTGCATTGTTCTTCATTTGCTTGCATTGCCACCAGATTGCCCAATAGGACATTACTTATTCTAGCACCTTATTCTCACTTCCTCTACATTCCCAATTCCATGCACTCACGTGGAAACTAAAGGTTGGAAAATAATACCGAGGGGACACAAAAGCACACCAAAAATATATTTTCATAGCACTTCAATTACCAAGTTGGGGTTATAATTGGGTTTAATCATTTCTTTAATTGTTTGTATGAGAAATTTATATGCACATTATTCACTACAATAGAAAAGGAATTTCAATTTTCATTGTTGTAATCATTGAATAACTACATCGATCATTTCCTTCAAAAACTCTTTCCTAGGATAGATAACTTACCTTGCCTATCTCTATAGATTTGCAAAGAGGTGATTCGGAAGAAATATTCTTTGTTAATTTAGAAATCAACCAAATCATTATCTCATATAGAAAAACCTCCATAAAAATATTCTCTACTTTTTCAGGGGAAGTTGCGGGGAAAGAAAAGCTTATGAGAAGCTATGATTTCTTCCCATGCCTCAGAGGAAAAATAAAGGATTTAATTAACATCCATAGTTTAGAGAACTTTAATTGTTTAAAATAGATTAGAATTATTCTACAAAGATAGACAACTACATTTGGTTTTGTTATTTTTTTAGGATTTGTTAATTAGATTATAAGATTTCATTTCTTTATTTCTTCATTTACTTCATAAATTTCTAGAAAAACATAAAAAGATTTATTTTAATTAGATTTGTTTCTTTGTATTGTTTCACTTCCTTTATATTGAAAAATAAAAAAACATAGTGTAGTATTTTCTTGTTTTGATTATATTGTTATTTGATTTGATTAGATTAAAACCACACAAATGCACACATGACCATCACGGACCACAACTAGAAAGATTTTATGGTTTTGATCCCAAGGTTCCACAACCAAATGGACCCGAAGACCAAATAGACTTAGATATCAGATTACACGCACAAGTGTTTAGATCATCCCCACATGTACCAAACACTGTTAGACAAAAAACATCATGAACTAAGATGCTTATGAGATTTTGTATTCTTGAGTGAACCGGATAACCGCCCATAGAGCTTATAGAACCACACCTCTCTCTCATTTATTCCATGACCTTGTCTGGAAATCATTATAAGGCACCCATTGGTTTTCCATGTATCCCACAACCATTGGAAAGTATTTCCATGGAGCTTGAAATTGATTGGAGTCTTCATGTGGCTATTCTTTCGACCCATCCATTAGACCCATTCAGGTTAGAAGGGCCTTTCTTGCCCTTGAAGAGTAGATCCCAATATAGCGTGTTGAGGAAATTGTTTTGCCTTGATAATTAGTTCATCTCATTTCTACACATTTTCATTCACATATCACATTTCTCTACCCATATCCATCCACACATTCCACGTTTTCATCTTGGAATGACCTCGGGAGGTCAATTTTGATTGAAATTTGCATGTCGATTTTTATTTGTATAGTAACCGTATGTTCTCTGCTTCTTCCCTCTTGATAAATATTGCAAGGATTCATAATCTCCACATTCATATCTACATACCAATTTTCCTCTTATTTCTTGCTTAAAATATGCTCAATTTCATTATCATTGCTTTGCATTTCTCCATTTTCATTTCTTGTGATAATTGATAATGAAAATGGAGACATGCAAAGTAATGATAATGAAACTAAGTGTCTTTCAAGAAGAAAAGAATAGGAATCTAGGGATTATGAATCCTTGCACTATTTATTTAGAGGGCAGAAGCGATAGGAACCTAAGGCTATAAATAATGAACTTACTAGTGTTGGGTATATACAAAGATGTGGAAAATATATTGAAGCAACACAACCTTTATATGGATTGAAAACACCACGGTTGACCCCTAACAAGAGGATAGATTTATTCTCACCGGATTTCATTAACCATGAATATTCGACCTGTAATAGAGAGGAGGATTCTAGCATATGTGTGCATATTTGGAAGTTATATTTAATGTTAGAACACAAAGGAAAATGACCTAAATGTGACAAGAGTGAGTTATTCAAGCTTGTGGTAGTGCTTGAGAAATAATTTTTGTTAAGGCAAATTAGTTAATTTTCACCAAAGCTCTACGACTAAGTCCCTTCTTTGGAAAGTGGGAGGATCCCTTTATCATATGTGATAAAAAAACTATGTGGTTGGCCAATATGCCAAGGATCTAATAGGAAAAATCCACTAAACATATGGAAAACATTTTCACTTTGTGCAAGGAAGCATTTGCGAGGAAGGTGGGATTATGGGAGTGAGAAATAGAGAGAGGGGTTAATGGAAGTAGGCATAATCGGATTCTTATAATTATTAAAAATAGTTTATCAACACACAATTTGGAAAGAAAAGAAACTTTTCTAATTATGACAAGAAAAAATGAACCATGAACATAAAATTTCATTCATTCACTCATCAAAATTTGTTACACTCTTCTTGGTCATGCAAGATTGACATGTTCACAAAGTTGAAAATAAGAGAGAGAAGAAACATATGAAAGGGAAAATAGAAGAAAATGCTATATTTTCTTGTTCTTTGTAGCTATCTACTCTTGAACTCACAAAATTGACAACCCCTTGAAATGAGGAAGTCATTACAATATATAGTTTTCAAAAAGACTCTTCACCTACCCCCCACATGACTTTTCACTTGAATTTTACAACTTGTGACTTTTCATATTCCTAGGAAATAAATTAAGTCCCCTTTTTATTAATTGAGGGAAACTTATTACAATTTTCAACTATAGTCACATTTTAATGAATAAGATGAAAGTGAAAAGTAAACCCCAAACACAAAAATAAAACATGAGAGAGAAGAGAGGAATGTGTGAGGAAAGAGAGAAGGAAGAAGATAGCTACTTGAATGAAGATGATGCTTCCGCCAATGAATACTTTCTTTGTGATGTAATTTTAAATAGTACCTCTAGGAAGGTCTCGATCCCTTTGAAATCCTTACTATATCGAGACATTGTAGGTTCAACCTTCTCATCTTGAGGAATGTGTACAAAGCTCAAATACTTGAGCTAATTCTTTGATATAGCATTTTTGTTCTTACATTTCATGAGTTGTGGGTGATGCTCCTTTGTGGTGTTTGATATAATAGCCCTTATCTCAAAAAAATACTCCAGTGTGTTTTCATTAAAATAAAATGCATCTCCATCCTCCTTCTTGAAAATATCTTCAAATGGTTTCAGTATATTATCTAATGAAGTGTTTTCATCATTTGCGGGTTCTCTAAGATTTTTACCTAGACTACATTGACATCATCTTTCATATTTGAATTATATTCCTCATGCGAGTCTAATTCATCAAAATCATGGTCAACCATCTCGTATCGAGTGAAAATAGTTATGTCCCATACTTAATACAAATACTCATATGTGGATTTGAATACATTCTTACTTACTAGTATGGAAGAATTAATTTTCCCCATTTCTGCCACTAGTGGATACACCTAGTCCTAATGTTCCTTAACTTTTTCAATTGCATTCCTTATCATCCCTTTTTTTGTGGCGATTGCACTTATTATCCTAAATAAACCCCTTAGGATTAATTTGGATAACATATATTTAAATGGAATTAGCCATTTAAAATCCCTAATAGACGTCCTAACATCAGTAAAATTTACGCCACCCAAAAAAATTGAAAATGTCCCACCAAAGTAACAGGCCATGTGGTAGGATTATGGTGGTCCTCAGCATCCAAACATTGCATAGACCTTAATTCTACGGAATTAATTGTGTTGAATAGGATTTTGGGTCCGGGTTTGGGTGAAGGTAGGGAAAATAACATGTGGTGGGTGAAGTCAACAACTAAAGGTGCAATATTGATGGCTAGCAAGGGACACTTATTGTCATTCCAATGAAGTTTTAGGTGATAGGCTCATCTACACTTCAAACCCCCGAATGATCCGAACAAATAATGTTTCAATTCCACTCGACCTCATAACTAACCAAAGACCATCATGTGGAAAATTAAAAGAAAGTAGCAGAAAAGGATGAGGTAATCCCAAGCCAATCAAATGCTACCACGTCTCACATTACTATGCACCATGGCAGAAAAATATTCAAATTCTCATATATTTCAATTCCCTACTTCAAATTCACTAAAATTGGTCTCCTTGGAAAGATATCATCCTACTCTTCATGGTAGAACCAATAAAATAAAAATATTATGAGGTTTGGTGGGTCAAAATGGAAAACATGACTTCAAAGGGAGAGAGGACAATATTGAGCATGAAAATGGTCAAATCTCACTCTCAACCACCAAAATTGATGAAGTATGGCTTCCATTTCCTTCTACAAGACAAAATGGACATATGAATGGCCTTGTAGGGTGCCCATGTGCTTTGTAGGATAATTCAATAAAAAATTTTGTGGTTAAAAGTTGAAAAAGTCATGCCCTTCTTTTTCCCTCTTCTCTTTCTTCCTTGATCTATATATTGTAAAAATATTTCATTTTGAAAGGGGGATGTTATGAAAATGAAAAAGAACTTTATCAAAATTGTTCCTAAACTTTTATGAGTTATAGGCCTCATATTTTATCATTCTGCAAGGCGATTCTTTCCTTATTTCTTGCATTGTAATGAATTGTGCATCCTTTTAAGAAATACAATTCATGTTTTATGGCTCAATTTGTCCTAGCTTATGTTTGTGTTGCATTTATTTCCTTTCATTAGAATTATATATGTATTGTGCATGCTTTATTATTCTTATAAGATTCAAATCTATTATGCTCCATGCAAATGATGATGGTAAGTGTAGTTCATGATTGTGTCACTCATGTTTGACCTCTCCCCTCTCCATTATTCTTCTCATTTTCACTCATTAGGATGTCTCAACCCCTTGTTCTTAGTTCTATCACCTCTCTTTAGATTAGGATTTTAGTTTTATGCATATCCTTTTCACCCTAGTCCTTGGAATGATAGAGTAGAGTTAGACGGTTACATTTCAATTCCTAGGAGTATTTTAGCATTAGGAATAGGTAGAGTAATCGGCCTTCTCTCGGAGTTCTATCTCATAGTTCAAGTCCTAAAAATTGGAGCAGTCCCTTGTTTCCTTAGAATCATGGATTTTCTATGACTCGGGGAATGGTACAATTTCAAGCTTCAACAGTTCTAGAACACCTAGTGGGATCAATTTTGAAGATCTTTAAAACTTCATATTGTCATGTTTGATGTGTTCTTAGTGATATCCATACTTCAGAGGATTTTTTAACACATCGGCGACTCCACTGATTCAAGTAACCCATTTTGAGTTGTAGACCTTTCCCTTTCCTTCCATTCATTTCCATTCATATTTCCCTTCCATTATTTCATTTTCCTTTCATTCATGAAGTTGTGAAATCATGACTTTATTCCCTCATTATAATCCTAATTTCCAAGAGAATTATCATTCCAATCCAACTCCATGTTTCAAAAATCATTCTCCAAATCATTTTCATAAGCCCTATCATGACAAATATGCATATGAACCAAACCCCACTAATCCATATGGTTATCCCATTTACCATGATGTTTTTCAAGAATAGGTTATGGTGGAAATCTCATGGATGAGGATTATTTCCAGAGGAAGGTTAAAGAAATGGAGGCAAGCATGGTGCAGGTTAGGTCTATATTTTTAATGCAAGCAGTTCAAGTTGGTTTTAAGAATCCCTATCCATAAACTAGCCCTATGCCAAATTGGTTCAGCCCTCATGAGAAGTTATCTTTCATTCTTGAGTTATCCCCTCAAATAGAAAATTTTTGTGATAAATTTGAGGTTCATAAATCTAGTGTTAGGTACCCTGTCAATGGCGGAACTCTACACTAACATCATACAATCCTCAAAATCCTCCTCCCTAACCTACACCATCTCATCCTGGCTCCCACATTCCTAGTTTTCTATCTTCTCCTCTTGAGGATTTTCCTTCTCCATCTTCTTCCCTCTCATCCCACCTTCATTTTTCTACCATCATCCCTCCCAAATATCCATCTCCTCCACAAGAAAGTATTACACCTCCTCCATCATTTGAACCTTTACAAATTCATCCAATGGTTAAATCCTTCCCCACTTTACATAATAAAATTTATGTGTGCCTAAAATTCATGAGGAGTTAGTTGAAGATCAAGAAGCACTCAAGGTTGACTAATAGACTAAGGGCCCAATTTCTTGGTTTCTGAGGATCCATTCCTCACTAAACAAGATCTTGAATCTTTCATGGAAACAAGATTTGAGATTATTTATTTTGGACAACAAGATGTACATGTAGGCCTGAAGAAGTGTATTTTGAAGGATTTAAATATGGAAGATAAAATTCATAACTTCAAGGATTGGATCCATGGGTTTGAGGAAAAAAAAATATTACCAAGAACCTAATATTCAAACTTCTCCAATTTCTACAAAATCAGCTAAGATGAGTCTTATTCTTATCAGGTCATAAAGTGCTTATTAAAGAATGGACTAATTTTGAAAGTTTAGTGGATGAAGAATTGGCGTAGCCCATTGTAGAAATTCCTCCTAGTTTAATTGGAAGATCATAATTTAAGGAGGATGAAACTAAAGAGTTGATAGTAAAGGAGGAAAAGATTCCAAGTGATCAATATGTTATATTTAAATATAGTGACCCTCACTATCCTCCATGCTTAGAACTTACTACACTATTCAAATATTACAATGATCCACCTAGAATATCTCCAGATGTTATAATAAGTCATGAGGAGCTTCATGCCATAGAGGAGGAGAAATCATATTTAGAAGTTTTGAGTGAATAATAGATCATAGAAAGTTCCTTGCTTTCTTTCAATGATGAATCTTTAGATCTTTATTTCCCTTCATCCTTATGAGAGTCTGATTTTGTAGATGATTTTGATTCTCAATATTTATTCTTGAGGAGGAGGAACACCATGATGAATTAATTTCAAAATTAGAAATCATCATGGATGAGACAAAGTTTTTTGTGGAAGCATAACAAGGATTAGATCAGCTTGCAAGAAAATTTATTCATGGAAAGGAAAATCTACAGGATACCCCTATTCATGGGGTTGTGTTTTAAATAAATGGGAAAATAAAGAGGATTAGGAATTTCCCAATCAAATATTTGGCTAGTCTAGAGCCAAAAACATAGTTTCCACTTATCATGCTCACTTTAGATCTTGAGGAAAAAATTCAATGCACCAAATATTAGTTGTAATACCTCTCAAATCCAAATGTAGAGAAACTAAAAGAGGTACTTGTTATTTTTTAGTTGATACTTTGAGGAATGAGATGGAAAATTGGCTTCAAAATAGTTTTCCAATCTTATTAAAGACCATGTCAATGTAAAATCAATTACATGGTCTCAATTTGTAAGAAAGGGAAGCTACTTCTCCTTCCTATTTTAGGATTTATTTAGCTTCTCATTTCTTTAGTTAGATTAGGGTAGTGTAGGTTTATTTTTAGTAAAAAAGTTCTTGTGCACACTCTACATGTTTCCACTTGGAACATGTATGATTTTCAATGTTTGTACATAGTTTTTACGGGATTTTGTTGCTATGCACAGTTCATTTCAGGGCCTAATTAGATAAGTTGATCGATTTCAAAGTTTTATTCAAAGCCCATGAGATCAATTAAGTTTATTTCAGAGTAGTGTTCATGGCCAAAATTAGATATGGGGTAGTTTTTAAGGCTAAATAATTCATATCCCAAGATCAATTTTAGTTCGACGTCTCTATGCTCCTTAGTTAAAAAATTTAGAATTTTGGGGCGATTTGCAAAGTTGAATTTAAAATTCCCAAAATCTATTTTTAATATCAACCAAAGAATTTTGTAGGAAATTATAAGTCCATTCATACTTTATATCAATCAAGGGTAAGAAAATCTCAAAATTGTATCATTTTTTTAGAGTTCTTGGTTTGACTCCATGCCCTATAGATACATAAAGGCTATTATGCTAATATAGTAGGAAGATTACCCCTGGAATTCACCAAACTATTATCCTAAACTAACCACCCTTAGGATTAATTTGGATAATATATATTTATTTAGACTTAGCCTTTTAAAATATCTAATGAGACTTCCTATCACTGTCAAATTTACGCCACCTTAAACATTTGAAAATTATTCACCAAAGAAGCAAACCACGTGGTAGGATTCATGTGCTCCTCATGGTCTAAACATTATGTAAACCTTAAGTCCACAGAATTAATTATGTTGTATAGGATTTTGGGTCTATTTTGGGTCAAGGTAGGTCAAATAACATGTGGCGAGTGAAAGAAACAACGAGATGGCACAATATTCAACGGTGGTAGGGGATACGTGTTGCCATTAAGTGACATTTTTAAGCGATAGGATCGAATTGACTTCAAACCCTGGAATGATCCAAAATAAATAATATTTTGGGTTCGATTGACCTATGACCAACTAGAGATAAACACGTGATGAGTCAAATAAAGTAACACAAAAGGTAGAGAAAATTCTGATCAATCAAATGTTGCCACATGTCATGTTCATGTGTTCCACGACATGTAAATATTTAAATGCTCATATCTTTCTATCCCCTACTCCAAATTTAATAAAATTGGTGTGCTTTGAAATCTCTTGTCCCGATCTTCATGTTGGCACCAATAAAATCAAAAATTGATGAGTTTTGGTGGGTCAAAATTGAAAACATGACTTCAGAGGGAGAGAGGATAGTCTTGAGTATGAAAATGGTCAAATATTACTCTCAACCAAAAAAATGACAAATTATGGCTTCCATCTCCTTCTGCAAGACAGAATGGACATAGGAATGGCCTTGTAGGGTGCCCATGTTCTTTGTAGGAGAATTCAATACAGATTGTTGGTGGTTGAAAGTTGAAAAATCCATGCCTTTATTTTTCCCTCTTCTCTTTCTTCCTTGATCTATATATTGTAAAAAATATTTCATTTTGAAAGGGGATGTTCTAAAAATGTAAAGGAAATCTTGATCAATAGGGATCCAAATAAACACTACTTCATCATAACAACTAGTTTTGAAAGGAAAAATAGAGTAGAATGAAAATTAGGTTGTATAGTTAGAGAAATTCCCCTCTATGTAGAGATTTGGTTACGTAACCTCCCGTGCATAGAATGATGATTGTGTAATCGCTGGTCTACAAACATCGGTGGTCCTATCACTTATGGATGAAAAATAAAAATGGAGCCATGAATGGACGTAATTCAAATGTCTCATCTATGTCTCTTCCTTGGAGGATGTTTCCCATTCTCTAGTGCACGGGAGGACATGGGAAGAAGGCTATTTAAGGAGGAGCATAGGAAAGAATCAATTATCGAAGACAATCAGAGTTGGATGCAAGAAGTGAGAAAAAACCATTAGAGCTGGAGTTATTTTGTAAAATGAAGGTGAAGAAACAAAGTAGCCAAGTATAGAAAGGAAATTTTATATTGTTTTCTTCCTTTCCTCTTGTTGTAATTTGTATTCAATTTATATTTGGCCGATAAAATTTGGGAAGAAAGAGTAATTTCCCTTCCCATATGTTTTTCCCTCAACTTGGTGATTTTCGGGATAAAATTTTGGTGTTTGAATTGTTAATTACTTTGCTAGAAAATTATTCTAAGTTCAGTTTACTTACTTGCAATTAATTAAAAGGACTATCATTTTCGTAAGTTAAAAGTATAACAAGTAAAGGTTTTGGTTTATAAAGTTCCAAAATTTGAAGTTTACAAATCATTTTTAGTATCAAAGTTAATGATAAGTATCCAGGATTGTGGTATTCATTCTTGTGATTTTTATGATAGTGACAAGGTCTAAAGGTGAATAAGTTTTACCTTGTGATCTAGAAATATCTACGAAGAAGTGAAAACAAAGAGTTTGAGATCAAATTGAGGAAGAGAACTTGGTCCATAGAATTTATATGCTAGAGACTATGATGGATAAGTTGTATAGAAACCAACGAGAACTTTCATATATGTAAAAGATGATTCATTTAAGCAATATTCTATGGACTTAGTGGTTCGAGCCTTGGCCAAAAATTTTGGCATAGGAAAGAGCCATGATGAGGAAGATGATATGGAAGAGCATGGATAATAAATTCTAGTTGAGAAGGTAAAATATGATCATGCTCCTTTTAAAGTTAAAACTAAGGTTGTAATTAAGAGCTTTTGAAGACAAGTAGATGCAAGAGTTATTAGATAAATTTTTAAAGCAATTGGAATTTTACTTTAGGGTGCATAATGTCATTGAGGCACAAAGGATTACCTTTACACATCTCAAAATGGAAGGGCATGCTCTAGCTTGGTGGGAAACCCATCTAACCACTTGTGAAAATAAGAAATGTCCTATTGTCAATAGTTGGGAGGGTTTTAAAGAAAATATTAGAGCTAACTTTTATCCTATTGACCATAAGACTAATCAGATGATTAAATGGAATTACTTTACATAAGGCAGTGGTCAAAGTGTGTAGGATTATACTATAGAGTTTTGGAGACAAGCCATGTTTCTCAATATAGAATTGGAGGATGAGGATATTCTAGCCAAGTATTTGGGAGGATTTCACACTCACCTTCAAAGAAATTTCATCTCTAGAAAGCTCAAGGATCTCAATGAAGCTTATGTGCAAGAATACTACATAGTATATGAAAAGAAGCTAGGAGAAGAAGAGTCAAAGATGAAATAGTCAACAAATCAAGAAAAGAAAGAGTAGGGACAAACAAGTAACAAAGGTAAATGGAAGGGGAAAGGTAAAAAAACTGCCACTAATTTGAATACTTGTAAAGATCCCAATAAATTTTGTAATAATGGTAATATAAATGGTCATAATGACACTACATGTTGAAATTTACATCCAAAGGTACATCAAAGAACCGAATAAAGGATTCTAAGAAATCCATGACAAGCTGTAAATATAGATGAGGAGGTGGAAATAGAAGTTGATTCCGATGTAGACGAGAGGCTTGGATGCACAACCACCAACATGAATAGCCAAGAACATGAAGAGAAGATGAGTAGACTATTCCAAATCAAAATCAAAAGAACTAACGTAAATGATTTGGTTGATCTCTCAATCTAATTTGATTTATGATGTGGTTGTGAAGAAGATTGGTCTTGAAACTTACAAGCATCCACATCTATATCCTTTGGGATGGGTGAAGAAGAGTGTAGAAATTTAGGTAACAAGGAGATGTAGGTTCAATTTTGGGATAAAATCTCAGTATATAAATGTATTGGAAGATGATGTAATTCCACTTGATGCATTTGATGTTGTTTTCGGGATTCATTACTTGTATATCATGGATTCCATCTTCACAAGAAGGAGAACTAATATAGTTGAGTCAAGGATGGAATCAGTTGCAACATCTGGGCACACAGTGTAAGATGAAAATTTCTATAGTAGCTGCTAACCAAGAAAAAATAATAATGCAAAGTGTTGTCGTGTAAATGTGCAACGAGTAAATTGGAAGTTTCCAAGCACGATAACTATACCCCTATGCCGAAATTTTCATGTTTTATCATTCCTAAGAAACCCCGGCTCTTTCGATCGGTCAAATGATTTCTCATAATATTATCCTAGGTGATTTAGGAAAATTTCACTCATTCCCCCTAGGTGATTTTAGGAGTTCATTAAAAATGCAAATGTTGGGCAGTCACGGGAAGGGCTATCGTTGGCCTTCCCGAGACAGGATCACCTCCTTGGAATAGAACGGAAGGGAAAAATTCATCATGGAGATGAATGGAATACCTTATGTCATCAAAGAAATGATTTTGGAAGGTTTAGAGAATTTTTTTAAGACTTGGAGCAGTCTGAGTGAAAAACAGGGTTCACAAGCCTAGACAGTACACAGGCCTAAAACAGCTGCTGGGCTTCAAAAGAAGATTCTAAGAGCTCCGAATGGAGTTGGAAGAAAAAAAACATATTTAGAAATAGGATTCCAAGACCTACATGATGGTGAAATAATATTTTTCACAACACCTTGGCGTATATGATTGGAAGACAAGTTTTTCTCAGGTACAAGTGGAGTCCCAAATCAAAAATTTGATTTTTAGGGATCATATGATCGAATCAAGACATGAGACCCACATCATTGGATTCAAAATTCCATTTCTAGTTAGGATCATATAAAATTTCACCAATAAATTCCACCGAAGCTCAAGTTATCTGCATTCCAAGTTACCCTCTCAAAGGCAGTTTAGGACTTAGTCATTTTTTCGAGAGGACACGTGTCAGCACCAAGAGCCTGGCGGGATTTCATGTCCCCCACATCCCTGAGGTCAGGTACATCACCCCTTGGAAAATTCACCCAGCTCTCATGTGACCCTTGGGACCCTCATATGACCTCCAGACCTGGCAGTTCAGCCCTCAAGTGCTTATTTGGAGCATGCATTCCCTGCCGTCGGATCGGTCGCCACGTGTCAGCTCCAGGACCACCATGGAATTTTATGTACCTTATGCACCTGAGGTGGGGACATCAGGCCTTGGAAAATGTTCCCATCCCCTATGGGGAGTCTTCTGGACACCCATGTGACCTCATTTCAGCTCCCAGTGCTTTAAAGCAATTTTTTCCTCCTTCATCCCCTGTCGTTGGATCTAGTGCCACGTGTCGCCATCTTGCTCATTGTGGAAATTGATGTCCCTCACATCCCTGAGGTTAGGAACATAAATTTTTGAAAAATTCTCCCTAACCCTAATTGTGCATATCTTTTTAAAATCTCCCAAGTGTCGCTTTCTTCATTTCTAACTTCTAAACATTTTTGTGCACTCCATTCCTCCATTTCTTCCTCTGCAACATTCTACCATCACTCCGCCATTGAAAATGCCCAGACCAGCTTGACCCAAGCACTAAAAAAAATCCCCATGGTTATTTTCAGGTCTTAGAAGGATCTTTCATCAAAACAAGAAGGAGAAACGAAGAGCAAGAAGGAGAGAACAATGAAAATCCCCATAGCCTAAAAATGAAGATCTAAAGAAATGTTGCAAACCAGTGCATGAAAAAACAAACCATTTGATTGCTGTTCATTCCTCTATCCAAGACCATCAGAAAGACACCTTCAAACTCCCCCCTCATGCGATAGAGTAGCCACAATGAAGAAATCTCATTTCCGGCTCAACGAAGAAAGAAGTAAGATTTCCCATCAAACTAGTTGCCGGATTGAAGTAAGATCGCACGTGAAGCACCAGAAGACAAAACCCACATCAAAAATATAAATTTCATTGTAAATGGAGGAGAAAACTAGACCTGCAATTTTCAGGTCCATTAATGGCTGCCATACCCAGAGGCACTGCCAGGTCTGAAAACTAAAACTTTAAAATCTCCTGGACTATTAAGCGGGTGAAGCTGAAATTGCAGAGGGAGGATATTGGGAAAAAACCCATATCAAAAAAATTTGTTCCACATCAATCCAAATCCCAGAGGACAACTTTCTAAAAATAGCAGGTCTACTACATAGGAACTGCTATTTTGGGAAAGTTAGCAACAAAAGAACCTGCAGAGGAGACGAAGACATTGGAGGTAAACTACAACTGAAAATTCACCAGAACAAACATTTTTGGCACTTACTAAAAATAGTAAGTGGGCCCTCGAGCACCTACTAAAAATAGAAATTTGATCCAGAAGAAATGAGGAACATGGGGAGAAGGAGAAAAACTAAGCCACAACATCCAGTTGAAGATCGAGGAATTGCTTTTTCACACTTACTAAAAATAGTAAGTTGCTTTTTTGAAGGGAGACATGAAGACGAAATGGATGGGTCAGAAGCCGACACAACCCTTTGCCTACGTATGATGTGGAAGATAGTGATGTCTTGTACATGGACCTGAATGACCTTAAAACTCGCATGGCCTCCAAGGACCGAAGGAGGATTGAAGACCAGATATTCACAAGTGGCTTGTTCTGTTTGCAGGACACCCAGTGTTTGTGCAAAGTCTCGAGCTAGTCCTAGCCTACTCCTTCCACTATGAGCCCGAGACATGAACCATCCGAGCTGACAATGGTACAATTGGTGGTCATCAATCCTAGAACCATTTCAATCTCTCTGCAGATACCGACATCCCCCAACATGGTCATCATTTCCAAGGAAAGAGTCCGTGCATGATTGGGAGACGATGGATTCATATGTCCAAGGAGTAGTAGCTCGGATCATGGTTGAAAACTGGAAGAAAGCCTTCCAAGATTCCCAAGAATCTACCAAGGTGTGAGTTTCGAGAAGGGTATTTTGATGTCATCACTCTCCTCAGTAGAGTAATGGGTGAAGCAAACACAAGAGACTTCCAGGACTGGATGGGCCTTTACATCCTGACATTGATAGAAGGGAAGGTAGAGAATTGACCTGGGGCAAGATCATCAATGAAAATCTCCATCTGCAACTTCTCCAAGTACCCATGACAAAGAAGTTCCACATGACTTCTTATCTAGTTTATCTCCTTGCAAGCTCGCGATCATTCAAGGGATTGGCTCTCACAGAACATTGCTTCCAAGGTACCTGCATTCGAGAAACTTCCAGTTGATAATGGAGGAGAGAAACAAGCATTTCACCCATGTGAATGATGCATTCACTATGTACGTGGTCCAAAACTTGGAAGGGGATCTTGAAGCTAGGATGTCACCAAAAGTGGCATCCCTGATTAAGGAATATGGCTCATACTTCATACAATTCTCAACATTCTCCTACATACGAGTCACTGGCTTCGACCAAGCTCCTCTAAAACTACCCAAGTACCTCAGTGACCAGATTGTATTGTTCGAACTCTGCAGGTAGATCACCCAAGTAAATAGCAAGCTCAGAAGTAGAAGAAAGAAATTGATTTCTTTCCCTATATCTCTAGGGGAGTTCACGTGCAAAAGCTCAAATGACGCATCCCACTTGGAGGCCGCTTTCACACATCTAACTTTGCATTCCTACATCACCAGGCCTAACTTTGACATCCGAGAAGATCCTGACTCCTTCTACATCCAGAATTGCAACATGAGCCACAAGTTGAGGACTACTGGGCCAATTGTATTGATGAGTTTGAAGTACGTAAAAAAGATCACATGAGGATGACAACCAGTGAGATGAAGAAATTCAAGTTCCTTGGTATGAAGACATCTTACACGATGATGGGATAGAGATGTATGATCCTAAGTATGCAGCAAATAGTCAAGATGTCCCCAATGCCCCAAATCAACTGGCATGTTCGTGAATCAGGAGATATACTGGAGTGGACTGAAAAGGTGGTGAGGAGAATGAGGAACTGGTTTCAAAAGAAGAGGGCTATGATCATTCGATCATGAGGAATTTCCCCAAGCTAGAAGCAAGCTTCACATCATTCATCTTCAAAGGTGGTAGAGGTAACCTCCAGCTCTAAACACTCTGGAGTGAGTTCAAAAAGGAAGGCCACGGAATTGAAAATTTCTCCCCACGAGAAGACATCCAAGAAATTCAAGGAAGAAAAAGATTCATTGGCGTCACCGCAAGAGGAAGACGTGATCCCGCAATGCAGATAGAAAATCCAACACCAGATGCACAAGTGAACAAGGAGTATATGACTCATGATCTAATATTCGAGCCACTACAAGAGGTCCCACATGTTGTTGATTCCAACGCTCCTCTCATTCAGGATTTGCCTCCTCCATCAGAACAAAGAATGGTTGATGCACCCGTCATTGAGCCTGAATCCGACGAGATGTTTCCGTGGATGTGGGAAATGATCATCCTCAACACTCACACTATGCAACAAGTAGTAGCCCCGATATATCAGCAATTGTCTCTTTGGCTAAAGAAAAAAGGTCAAGAAAGATCACATAGACAACATCACGATTCTACAGTGAGGAGACAGGTAATCAGTACATTGAAGTAGCTCGACCAAAAGTAATCAAGCAGTGGACGAGATGACACCGATGACTATGAGATGAGCACGATCCAATTGGGACCAGCTACTCACGAGGGAGATTTACACATATTCCAACAATCTTCTACTCGCATGATGGCAAGGAATAAATAATATAAAGAGAAGATCGAGGGACTAGAGGAACAAGTGTGAACTCTTTCATCCTATGTGCAACACTTGGTGGAACCAAGCACTATAGCACTTCCTATTGAGAAAGTGGTACCCATCAGCAGCTTCGATCTGGAATCCATCAGAAGAATGCATGAATTCATGATGCAGGGCTGAGAAAATAAGGAATGGATCGATTCAATCTCCGAAAAAGGGAAGTCAACACTTCAAGAGGCAGTCAAGCTCTTTGCATACATGTGCGCCACCGCCAATAGAATGTGAGCACTCAAAAAGATGTGGGGAAAGAAAGAGATTACTGGGAACCTCTGGGACCAGTAGTGAGTGAGATGAGCAACACCCATCGTCAAGAATTGATCGATAAGAAGGTTTTTGAAACTCCTGCGGACAACTTGACATGCGTATGGGAGAGGGCCTTGGCAATCAGATTTGAAGCAATCAATCGGGCATTCACAGAGCTAGAGGAGAAAGAAGAACAAACATACAAGCTACAGGATAGTATAAACCAGAAAATTAGAAACTTGGAGTACCCACAATGAGTGAACATTCAACTGCTGATGAGTTGATCAGCCCTTTCAAAGAATATGTCAAGAAAGGGGTGGGAAACCCATTGTCCTTCACTAAGGATACCCTCGACTTCTTCTTAGAAATCTGAGCCTCCATTGCACTTATCGCAGAAAAGCATTCATCATGGTTGGGAAGTGCAAGGACATCAACAGTGTGACCGATGGATGGACTGAAACCTTGAGCTGCATTCACATCCCTCATGCCGACAAAGTAGAACCAATGGTGACTCGTTTCAACAGGAGTTTGGAAAGACAGAAGCCTTCTCAGGATCACAAAGTGGAGAGCAGTTAGAGAACAGAGCTAAGTCCACCACAAGCAGCTCATCCTTCAACATAATCCTTCTTCTTCTTCCTCTTCTTTCTCTCTCTTTTCTCTTCTCATACAACACCCTCTCTCCTCAATGTTATATTTTTGCATTGAGAGTTGCACTTTTTGATATGACTTAAGTGACTTCAGAAATATAATGTAAATTTAAGTCACCTTGTTATTATAAAAGGGACTTAAGTATTTAAAGTGGAATAAGAACAGTCTTAAGTCACATTAAGGTATTCGAAAAGTCAGGAAGATGAAAAGTTTTCCTCCTCTTCTATAAATTGTAACAAGCTCCTCATTTGAAGGTCTTCTAAAAATTCTTTGAAATTTTGCTTCTTAGATGTTGGAGCTATTTTTTGTGAATTCATGAGAGAGTTATCCTTGTGAAGAGAGCAAGAGATAGCAAGTTTCTTCCATTTCTCCTATTACAAAATGTCTTCTACTTCTCACACTATGTGTAAATTCTTCTTGAGCTTCAATAAAGGAAGAAGGAATTTTAGCCTCTTTGATTAAGGAGTTTTTGGTACTATGTCCATTAAGCTTCATTTAGTCTTGTAGCTATTATGTAGATTTGTTTTCTTCTATATTCAAGTGCATGTAATTAAGCTTCTGGCTGATGTATGCAAGTCTCTGATTTTCTACTTGCAGCATTAGTTTTCTCTTTTCTAAATTTCTCATTCCCTTTCCCACATTCCAAGCAAAGTCATCTCTTGTAGGTATATGCAAGCATTTGTCGCAGGTTAGTGGAGTGCCCCTGTTGGATCCCGGTCAAAAGGCCACCATAGAAATCCACCTTTTCATGCGCATGCACATACGGCAGCTGCAATCGGTTAAGTAGAGGGACTTAGATTCCCAGAGCGTTGGCAAGAAATCCACAAGTTTTTCCACCTGAAAATTTTCTTGCCAACAATTTTTTGCAGCCCACTGTGGGGTAGATTTAGCAGCATCTACACTTAAATATGACCACAAGGTCGAAAAATACAAAAAAAAAATTAGAAAGTTCAAAATTCAAAAGAGAAAATTTCTGGAATTCAAATAGCTATATGAGCCACATGTCTACAAACCATGGCTATTCGGGAAATCCTCCTATTGAAAGACCGAATTTCTCTTCCACATCCAAGAAGATATCACTTCAGATTTGAGAGAAGCTATTTGGCGTAGCAGACAAAGTGTCAACCACTACTTCATTGCCACAAGAATCCTTGACCTTGAAGAAGAAACGTTATTGAATTGGAGAGGCAAAGACAAATTCCAGCACCACAAAGGTGAGCATATATTTCCAAGCTGGCGGATAGAAGGTACACCCAGCAATAGAGGCAAGGAGGACAAACCAACCCCATTTTTGAAGAACTTTAAAGAAGACAAGAGCTGCTCGGAATTCAAAGACCTCCCCTTCATCAAACAACTGGTCATGTTGGGAGCCTGAGTGTTGCCAATCCTTTGGATGGTGAGTTTCCATACATCAACGAGAACCTCAAAGATTTCACTGACGTGGAAACCGAAGAAGAAGTTAGAGAAAGAGAAGAAAGAGCGGAAGAGGAAGTAAGAGCTCAAATCAAAGAAATCGAAAGACTCCAAGCCGAGGTAGACAAAAGAGCAGTAGTAGAAACCACAACCTTAGCAAGGTTGGAAGCTAGAAATAGAAATAGAATGGGGATCGTGAGTGTGATCATGATCGTGAGGCCCATAGGCCTAATGTACCATGGGGAGGAAACACACGGTCCACTTGCTCTTGCTCAACCACTCCACGAGCTACCGAGAGGCTCAAGAAAAACTTCTCCGAAGTTCAAAGGGGATGGTTCTCAGCTCCCCGAAGAACATGTAGCATCATTTATCACTACTTGTAGTGTGTTGGGTGTGGAGGATGAAGATGTGTCAGTCTAACTCTTTGTGGAGTCACTTCAAGAGAAGGTTGCCGAATGGTTCTACATGCTACCCCCGAGGTTTGTCACCTGTTGGGAAGATATAAGAAGTATGTTTGAACACAAGTTCAAGACCACGAGAAGATTGTCAAGATCTCTTGGTCCAATTGGTACAAATGAAAAAATAATTCTCGAGTCAATGAGAGACTTTGTAGCAAGATATAACAGAGTGATAAGAAGAATCCCTGAAGACGTGGTGCCTCGAAAAATAATCTGAAGAGATTCTTCATCAGTGCCCTTCCATCAGAAGTAGGTTTCTTCCTTAGAAGAAGCCAACCAAGAACATTGAGAGAAGCTCAAGACCATGCAATAGAAACCGACGATGATCTAATCTTGTCCGGTAAAGTGAAAGGCCCCAATGGAAAGCAAAAGGGTCTAGAATTCAAACTCAGTCACCACGGATCCAATGTTCCAAAAAATGGCAAATGACTTGGTTGCCTTGAAGAAACAGTTGTCCCAGATCACAATGCGGAACACTCCAAGGAAACCAAACCTTCCAAATAGGCCAAGGATTGCTCCACCTCCTCGCCGGCTTGCTATCGAAGCACCACCAGTCAATGCCATCTGTGACACTGAAGAACTAGAGGAGGAAGCTGAAATTGAAGAAATTGAAGAAGAAAATGTGGAAGAGTATGAAAGTTATCTTGAGGTTGAGGAAGTTGATGGTGATATGCACAATGGCCTAATTGAGTACGTTGATGATGAAGATGAGGATGATGACAAAACCCCAGGTTTCTCATGTGTAGTTTTTACTGCATGCACAGTCTAAGAAAGGTGCTTCATCCTCAATGGCTGTAGTAAAGGACAAGAAGAAGAAAGAAGATTCTTCTCGGAGGTCCCACAAAATAAAATCATCAATAGAGGATCACCACTACCACCTTCAATGGAGTCAGCTAAAGAAAAATCAGACCCAGCTAACAAGGATCATGTTGCCATACCAAGTAGGTCATCTAATCCTCTCCCCAGCTCAAAGGTTACTAAGAATAATTCTTCTTCAAATGTTGTTCCCACAAAAACATCTAAGGTGCTATCAAAACCCGCATCCCCATCTCCTTCCAAGCCAGTTACTACACCCTTGAAAGAAATTTCAACACATAAAACAACAAAACCTTCACCATGCAAATCTTCCATTATTCCTGGAACCTCTTCCTCGCCCATCATAACCCCATTTGACTTTGTGGAGCACACAAGCAAAACTAAAGTCCAGCTCTCATAAATAGAATACCTACAAACTCATCCTACCCAATTTGATAGGTTCATTGATGTAGTTCATGGGGGTAACCCCATAACCTCGGTCCAAATTCCAAAGGCTTACTCCCCACACCATCCACATCACCTTCACAAAACATGCTAGCCCTCAGCGCCTCCAAAACCGATAGGGTTGAACCTTTCTACCTGTCACTTCTCATTAAAGGCTTTGAGCTAAATAATTGCATCATAGATTCCAGAGCCTCAGATAATGTGATGCCCATCAAAGTTACAAATGCTCTTGGCCTCACCCTGACCCGAGCAAATGGAACCTAGCTATTCGATGGAATCCAAACAAGTTCCATTGGTAGGAAGGATCAAAGATGCATAGGTAGCATTGGCTGATTTTCCAGACAAGAAGGTGCTTCTAACCATCCTGGTAGTGGACATCCCAGCATCCTTTGGCATGCTATTGAGTAGAAGTTTTTGAGAGACTTGGGTGGAGAAATAAAAATGGACTGGTCATCTATAACTATTCTAGTAAAAGGTGAGATGAAGACATTGCTTCCGGTAAGAAAGATGAAGTTCACAAGTGTGAAAGTCTGATGATCCAAAGGAAAACATTCTTTTTCAAGATAGTGCACTAGGAAATTACTTCCTCACATCAGAAAAATATGAAAACTTTCCACTCCTTATGGAAGAGGAAGAAGATCAAGTTTGGACAATGGAATTTGATGGTAGTCATTCTAGTGCAGGTTTGGGAGCGGGTGTAGTGTTGTACTCTCCCTCTGGTGAATTGTATCCATTTTCCTACAAGCTGCAATTCGATAATACAAATAATACGTAGAATATGAAGCTCTCCTTTTAGGCATGAGCATGGCCGAAGACATGGGAATCAAGAAGTTGAGATGCCGAGGTGATGTGGAAGTGATAGTAAAGCAAGTCGACAACAATACCAGGTGAAAAATCCAAGACTCGGCATTATAGAAATAGAGTATGGGACTGCATTGAATATTTTGATGCATTTTCCATTGAAGCTATCCCAAGAGAAAAGAACAAAAAGGCTGATTCTCTTGTAGTATCGGCTTCTCTAGTGACACCTCATCCTTCTTTTGGTAAAGATAAGGTGACCATAGAAATGGTGTTCAGGCCTAGTGTACCAGATAATGCAAATCATTGGCAAGTATTTAATGATGATAACCAAATTCTAGCATTTTTGGAACAAAGGGATAATTTCAATAACCTCTTCTTTGAAGGAAGTGAAAATCCACACCGTGAAGTGGTAGCCAAAGAAGAGAAAGAAGGAATCGAAGGTATTGATAATGAAGGAGTGATAAAATTGAAAGGGAACAAGATTCCCAAGGGCCTAGTTTCTTTGGAAGACCTCTTTGACAAACACGACAGATTCATTCAAGAGAAAGAAAAACAATCTTCTCGGTGCCTAGCTGATTTTGATAAGGAAAACATCGGCACCCCAGAGGAACCAAGGATGGTCAATATTGGAAAATGTTGCTCACCTGAGGAGAAGAGAAGGTTTTTTGTCATGCTGCTCAAGAAATATTTAGACATTTTGGCCTACTCTTATGATGAACTCAAATCCTTCCAACCAAAGGAAATGCATCACTCGATTCCTTTGAAGTAGGATGCTAAGCCATTCAAGAAGTAGAAGCAAAGGCCATATAACCCAAAGGTTTTGATACCATCAAGGAGGAGGTAATGAAGATGCTCAATGCAAGAATCATCTTTCCCATCCACCATTCAACATGGGTGGCCAACATCATGCCGGTGCGGAAGAAGAATGGTGAAATAAGAATATGTGTAGATTTCTGCAACTTGAATCAGGCATCACTGAAAGACAATTATCCTCTCCCTATCATGGATCACATTTTGCAAGTAGTCACTGGATCCAAAATTCTCTCATTGCTTGATGGATTCTCAGGGTATAATCAAATCAAAGTGGCAGAGGAGGATCACGCCAAGACAACCTTCACTACGCCTTGGGGGAACTTTTTTTGCCTACAACAGAATGCCTTTGGTCTAATCAATGCGGGAGCTACATTTCAAAGGGCGATGGATTTGGCCTTCAAAGATCTAAAACATCATCATCGTCATATATCTTGATGATCTCACGGTATTTTCAAAGAAGAGGGGAGACCATATCCATCACTTAGAACAAGTACTTGCAAGGTGTAGAAAGCATGGCATATCACTAAATCCCAAGAAGTGCATTTTCGAGTTACGGAAGGCAAGTTTTAGGGCACATTGTGAACAAACATGGAGCACATATTGATCCTAAGAGAATACGAGCCATTCAAGCATTATCTCTTGCCCACAAGCAAGAAAGGAGTTCATTCATTCTTTGGAAAGGTGAATTTTCTTCATCTCTTTGTTCTGAGTTTGTTGAATTAACAAAGCACATCACCACCATGATGAAACCATAGGTAAACTTCAAATGGAACAATGAAGGGAAGGCAACATTTGAACAGATAAAAAAATCCATTGCCAAAGCTCCAACTCTTGTGTCTCCATATTTTAACAAAGAGTTCATCATGTATTGTTATGCATCAGAACATACCCTCTCTGTTGTTCTTGTTCAGAAAAATGATGAAGGCGTGGAAGCACCCATCACTTTCATGAGTTGTCCATTGAAAAATCACGAACTAAATTACATCCAATTGGAGAAGCATGCTTATGCAGTGGTTAAGGCTGTAAAAAACTTCAGGTTCTATATCCTCAACTCTCATACAGTGGTGATGGTCCCTGGACAGTGCAATCAAGTCCATCTTAACACAACAGGATCCTAGAGCAAAAAGAGGAAATTGGATTGCAAAGACTCAAGAATATGACTTGGAGATCCGACCCTCCAATTTGGTAAGGGGAAATGGTTTGTGCAGGTTGATTGCTGAGGATGAAACACTCAAATCTCAACATGGCGAAGAGAATTATGCTTGCCTAACTCATTTGAAAATAACCCACAGGTTCTCTTTGTAACCACTACTGATGAGTGGTATGCTGATATTGCCTATTATTTAACTTATGGAGAGTGCCCTCCTCATCTTGATTACAAGAAAAAGAGAACACTCAAGTTGAAGGCAACAAAGTTTGTAATCTGGAATCACGCGCTTTACAAAAGAGGCCTAGATGGATGCTTCCTCAGGTGCGTGGATAAAGAGCAACAAGAAAAATTGCTTAAAGCATACCATGACCAAGCATGTGGTGGGCATTTTTCAGCGATGGTCACTGCACACAAGATCCTCGAGGAAGATATTATTGGCCCACCCTCTTTGTAGACACTCAAGATTGGGTTTCCAAATGTGAAGCATGCCAAACATTCGTTGGGAAACCACAACTTGTGCACTTCCACTTAGGCCAGTTGTTATTGAAGAACCATTTCAGCATAGTGGGGACTAGACTTCATTGGTGTTATGAATCCTCACTCAAATGCAGGGCACACCTACATGCTCACGGTGATAGATTACTTCACCAAGTGGGTGGAAGCCATTCCCACCAAGCAAGCCAACACCGAGACAGTATGCAACTTCATCAAGGAAAATATCATAATACGTTTGAGTACCACAGAAGATTGTAGTAGACAATGCCACCTATTTCTCTTCAAGGGAGTTAACCAAGTTTTTCTATGGTTACGGAATCTCTCTATCTCATTCATCAGACTACTACCCACAGGGGAATGGACAGGCCAAATCAAGCAACAAGAACATTATGACCATTTCTGCAAACTTGTAGATGAGAACCAGAGGAATTGGCACAAAAAGTTATACGATGCATTGTGGGTGCAGGATCACTCCCAAGAAGGCAATAGGTATGTCACCATTCCAACTGTTGTATGGAGTCGAGGTGGAAATCCCAATCACAATCGAGATGCCAGACTCTCAAGTTGCTACAAGGAATAGAAGATGGTCAGTACAAGGATTCCATTGACAAGAGGATCCTCTTTCTTGAGAAGCTAGAAGAAAATAGATTCCGAGTGGTGGACCGTATCAAAGAGCACCAGTTAAAAGTAAAGAAATTTTTGATAAGAAGGAAAAAGTGAGAGAGTTCAAAGTTGGAGACCTCGTCTGCTATGGGATAAGAGAAGGGAACCAAAAGGCAGCCATGGAAATTTTGATTCATTATGGCTTGGTCCATTCCAAATTCGTGAATATTGTGGTGAGAATGTTTTTCTACTCTCATATTTGGATGGAATGCTGTTGGAATTGCCTCGCAGTGGGAAATACCTAAAATTGTATCATCAAGTGAAAGCGGGTTGTCCCCCACCTTGTACTATAGGTGATTTCTAGGTGTGTTTCCCCTTTTTCTGTGTGTTTCCTTTTCTATCTGTTTGTGTGTGTGTATGTGCTTCCTTCTTCTAATATCTCCTTCTGGAAGTTGTACATGACTCTGCAAGGCCCAATGGATAAGGCACTGGTCAATGAATTATATGGTCTAAAATGGAGATTCTAGATTCCCATGTCATGTCTTCGCTTCACTTAGTCCATGCCATGTCCCCAAGCTAGAGCCTAGTTATTTTTCGTGTAAATGTGCAATGAGTAAATTGGAAGTTTCCAAGCACGACAACTATACCCCTATGCCGAAATTTTCATGTTTTATCATTCCTAAGAAACCCCAGCTCTGTCCAGTTAGTCCAAATGATTTCCCAACCAATGTCATAATATTATCCTAGGTGATTTAGGAAAATTTCACTCATTCCCCCTAGGTGATTTTAGGAGTTCATTAAAAATGCAAATGTTGGGCAGTCGTGGGAAGGGCTATCGCTGGCCTTCCGAGACAAGATCACCTCCTTGGAATAGAACGGAAGGGAAAAATTCATCATGGAGATGAATGGAATACCTTATGTCATCAAAGAAATTATTTTGGAAGGTTTAGAGAAGTTTTTAAGACTTGGAGCAGTCTGAGTGAAAACAGGGTTCACAAGCCTAAGCAAGTGAGCCTAAAACAAGCTTCTTTGGGCTTCAAAAGAAGATTCTGAGAGCTCCGAATGGAGTTGGAAGTAAAAAAAACATCTTTGGAAATAGGATTCCAAGACCTACATGATGGTGAAATAATATTTTTCACAACACCTTGGCGCATATGATTGGAAGACAGTTTTTCTCAGGTACAAGTGGAGTCCCAGATCAAAAAATCCAATTTTTAAGGATCATATGATTGAATCAAGACATGAGACCCACATCATTGGATTCAAAATTCCATTTCAGTTAGGATCATATAAAATTTCACCAATAAATTCCACCGGAAGCTCAAGTTATCTGCATTCCAAGTTACCCTCTCAAAGGCAGTTCAGGACTTAGTCATTTTTTCGAGAGGACATGTGTCAGCACCAGGAGCCTGGCGGGATTTCATGTCCCCACGTCCCTGAGGTCAGGTACATCACCCCTTGGAAAATTCACCCAGCTCTCATGTGACCCTTGGGACCCTCATATGACCTCCAGACCTGGCAGTTCAGCCCTCAAGTGCTTATTTGGAGCATGCATTCCCTGCCGTCGGATCGGTCGCCACGTGTCAGCTCCAGGACCACCGTGGAATTTGATGTACCTTATGCACCTGAGGTGGGGGACATCAGGCCTTGGAAAATGTTCCCATCCCCTATGGGGAGTCTTCTGGACACCCATGTGACCTCATTTCAGCTCCGGTGCTTTAAAGCAATTTTTTCCTCCTTCATCCCCTGCCGTTGGATCTAGTGCCACGTGTCGCCGTCTTGCTCATTGTGGAAATTGATGTCCCTCACGTCCCTGAGGTCAGGAACATCAAGTTTTGAAAAATTCACCCTAACCCTAATTGTGCATATCTTTTTAAAATCTCCCAAGTGCCGCTTTCTTCATTTCTAACTTCTAAACATTTTTGTGCACTCCATTCCTCCATTTCTTCCTCTGCAACATTCTACCATCACTCCGCCATTGCAAATTCCCAAACCAGATTGACCCAAGCACTAAAAAAACTCCCCATGGTGATTTTAGGTCTCAGAAGGATCTTTCATCAAAACAAGAAGGAGAAACGAAGAGCAAGAAGGAGAGAACAGTGAAAATCCCCATAGCCTAAAAATGAAGATCTAAAGAAATGTTGCAAACCAGTGCATGAAACAAAAACCATTTTTTTTCTGTTGTTCATTCCTCTATCCAAGACCATCAGAAATACACCTTCAAACTCCCCCCTCATGTGACAGAGCAGCCACAACAAAGAAATCTCATTTCGGCTCAACGAAGAAAGAAGTAAGATTTCCGTCAAACTAGTTGCCGGATTGAAGTAAGATCACACGTGAAGCACCAGAAGACAAAACCCACATCAAAAATATAAATTTCATTGTAAATGGAGGAGAAAACTAGACCTGCAATTTTTAGGTCCATTAATGGTTGCCATACCCGAGAGCACCTTTATCAGTCTGAAAACTAAAACTTTAAAATCTCCTGGACTATTAAGCGGATGAAGCTGAAATTGCAGAGGGAGGATATTGGGAAAAAACCCATATCAAAAAATTTTTTTGCACATCAATCCAAATCCAAGAGGACAACTTTCTAAAAATAGCAAGTCTACTACATAGAACTGCTATTTTGGGAAAGTTAATGCAAAAAAAGAACCTGCAAAGGAGACGAAGACATTGGAGGTAAACTACAACTGAAAATTCACCAGAACAAACATTTTTGGCACTTACTAAAAATATTAAGTGGGCCCTCGAGCACCTGCTAAAAATAGAAATTTGATCCAAAAGAAATGAGGAACATGGGGAGAAGGAGAAAAAATAAAAACTAAGCCACAACATCTAGTTGAAGATCGAGGAATTGCTTTTTCACACTTACTAAAAATAGTAAGTTACTTTTTGAAGGGAGACATGAAGATGAAATGGATGAGTCAGAAGCTGACATAGCACCCTTTTCCTGTGCGTATGATGTGGAAGATAGTGATGTCTTGTACATGGACCTAAATGACCTTAAAACTCGCATGGCCTCCAAGGACCGAAGGAGGATTGAAGACCAGATATTCACAAGTGGCTTGTTCGTTGTTATAGGACACCCAAAGTGTCTATGCAAAGTCTCGAGCTAGTCCTAGCCTGCTCCTTCCACTACGAGCCCAAGACATGAACCATCCGAGATGACAATGGTACAATGTTGGTGGTCATCAACCCTAGAACCATTTCAATCTCTCTGCAGATACCGACATCCCCCAACATGGTCATCATTTCCAAGGAAAGAGCCATGCATGATTGGGAGACAATGGATTCATATGTCCAAGGAGTAGTGCTCGGATCATGGTTGAAAACTAGAAGAAAGCCTTCAGGATTCCCAAGAATCTACCAAGGTGTGAGTTCTGAGAAGGGTATTCTGATGTCATCACTCTCCTCAGTAGAGTAATGGGTGAAGCAAACACAAGAGACTTCCAGGACTGGATGGGCCTTTACATCTTGACATTGACAGAAGGGAAGCAGAGAATTGACTGGGGGCAGATCATCAGTGACAATCTCCATCTGCAACTTCTCCAAGTACCCACGACAAAGAAGTTCCACATGACTTCTTATCTAGTTTATCTCCTTGCAAGCTCACGATCATTCAAGGGATTGGCTCTCACACAGAACATTGCTTCCAAGGTACCTGCATTCGAGAAACTTCCATCAGTTGATAATGGAGGAGAGCAACAAGCATTTCACCCATGTGAATGATGCATTCACTATGTATGTGGTCCAAAACTTGGAAGGGGATCTTGAAGCTAGGATGTCACCAAAAGCAGCATCCCTGATTAAGGAATATGGCTCATACTTCATACAATTCTCAACATTCTCCTACATATGATTTGCCGGCTTCGACCAAGCTCCTCTAAAACTACCCAAGTACCTCAGTGACCAGATTGTATTGTTGAACTCTGCAGGAAGATCACCCAAGTAAATAGCAAGCTCAGAAGTAGAAGAAAGAAATTGATTTCTTTCCCTATATCTCTAGGGGAGTTCACATGTAAAATCTCAAATGACGCATCCCACCTGGAGATCATGTTTGCACATCTGACTTTAAATTCCTACATCACCAGGCCTAACTTTGACATCCGAGAAGATCTTGACTCCTTCTACATCCCAGAATTGCAACATGAGCCACAAGTTGAGGACTACTGGGTCAATTGTATTGATGAGTTCAAAGTACGTAAAAAAGATCACATGAGGATGACTACCAATGAGATGAAGAAATTCAAGTTCCCTTGGTATGAAGACATCTTACGCGATGACGGGACAGAGATGTATGATCCTGAGTACACAGCAGTCAAGATGTCCCCAATGCCCGAAATCAGCTGGCATGTTCATGAATCAGGAGATATCTTTGGAGCGGACATTTGAAAAGGTGGTGAGGAGAATGAGGAACTAGTTTCAAAAGAAGAGGGCTATGATCATTGATCACGAGGAATTTCCCCAAGATGAGAAGCAAGCTTCATGTCATTCATCTTCAAAGGTGGTAGAGGTAACCTCTAGCTCTAAACACTCTGGAGTGAGTTCAAAAAGGAAGGCCATGGAATTGAAAATTTCTCCCCATGAGAAGACATCCAAGAAATTCAAGGAATAAAAAGATTCATACACATTTCCAGAAGAGGAAGACGTGATCCTAGCAATGCAGACAGAAAATCCAACACCAGATGCACAAGTGAACAAGGAGTATATGACTCATGATCTAATATTCGAGCCACTACAAGAGGTCCCACATGTTGTTGATTCTAACACTCCTCTCATTCAGGATTTACCTCCTCCATCAGAAAAAGAATGGTTGATGCGCCGTCATTGAGCCTGAATCGCGAGATGTTTCCATGGATGCGGGAAATGATCATCCTCAACACTCACACTGTGCAACAAGTAGTAGCCCCCGATATATCAGCAATTTTCTCTTTGGCTAAAGAAAAAGGTCAAGAAAGATCACACAGATGCAACATCACGATTCTACAGTGAGGAGACAGTAATCAATACATTGAAGTAGCTCGGCCAAAAGTAATCAAGCCAGTGGATGAGATGACACCGATCGACTATGAGATGAGCATGATCCAATTGGGACCAACTACTCATGAGGGAGATTTACACATATTCCAACAATCTTCTACTCGCATGATGGCAAGGAATAAAGAATATAAAGAGAAGATCGAGGGACTAGAGGAACAAGTATGAACTCTTTCATCTTATGTGCAACACTTGGTGGAACCAAGCACTATAACACTTCCTATTGAGAAAGTGGTACCCATCAACAACTTCGATCTGGAATCCATTAGAAGAATGCATAAATTCACGATGCAGGGCCAAGAAAACAAGGAATGGATTGATTCAATCTCTGAAAAAGGGAAGTTAGCACTTCAAGAGGTAGTCAAGCTCTTTGCATACATGTGTGCCACCACCAATAGAACGCGAGCACTCAAAAAAGATGTGGGGAAAGAAAGAGATTACTGGGAACCTCTGGGACTAGTAGTGAGTGAGATGAGCAACACCCATCATCAGGAATTGATCGATAAGAAGGTTTTGAAACTCTGAGACAACTTGACACATGTATGGGAGAGGGCCTTGGCAATCAGATTTGAAGCAATCAATCGGGCATTCATAGAGCTAGAGGAGAAAGAAGAACAAACATACAAGTTGTAGGATAGTATAAACTAGAAAATTCAAAAACTTGGAGTACCGCATAATGAGCGAACATTCAACTATTGATGAGTTGATCGGCCCTTTCAAAGAATATGTCAAGAAAGGGGTGGGCAACCCATTGTCCTTCACTAAGGATACCCTCGACTTCTTCTCAGAAATCGAGCCTCCATTGCACTTATCGTAGAAAAGCATTCATCATGGTTTGGGAAGTGCAAGGACATCAATAGTGTGACCGATGGATGGACTGAAACCTTGAGCTACATTCGCATCCCTCATGCCGACAAAGTAGAACCAATGGTGACTCATTTCAACCAGGAGTTTGGAAAGACAGAAGCCTTCTCAGGATCACAAAGTGGAGAGTAGTCAGAGAACGGAGCTAAGTCCACCACAGCAGCTCATCCTTCAGCATAATCCTTCTTCTTCTTCCTCTTCTTTCTCTCTCTTTTCTCTTCTCATACAACACCCTCTCTCCTCAATGTTATATTTTTGCGTTGAGAGTTGCACTTTTTGATATGACTTAAGTGACTTCAGAAATATAATGTAAATTTAAGTCACCTTGTTATTATAAAAGGGACTTAAGTATTTAAAGTGGAATAAGAACAGTCTTAAGTCACATTAAGGTATTCAAAAAGTCACCGGGAAGATGAAAAGTTTACCTCCTCTTCTATAAATTGTAACAAGCTCCTCATTTGAAGGTCTTCTGAAAATTCTTCTAAAATTTTGCTTCTTAGATGTTGGAGCTGTTTTTTGTGAATTCATGAGAGAGTTATCCTTGTGAAGAGAGCAAGAGATAGCAAGTTTCTTCCATTTCTCCTATTACAAAATGTCTTCTACTTCTCACACTATGTGCAAATTTTCTTGAGCTTCAATAAAGGAAGAAGGAATTTTAGCCTCTTTGATTAAGGAGTTTGTTGGTACTCTGTGTCCATTAAGCTTCATTTAGTCTTGTAGCTATTATGCAGATTTGTTTTCTTCTATATTCAAGTGCATGTAATTAAGCTTCTGGCTGATGTATGCAAGTCTCTAATTTTCTACTTGCAGCATTAGTTTTCTCTTTTCTAAATTTCTCATTCCCTTTCCCGCATTCCAAGCAAAGTCATCTCTTGCAGGTATATGCAAGCATTTTCCATAGGGTCAGTGGAGTGCCCCTGTTAGATCCCCAGTCAAAAGGCCACCACAGAAATCCACCTTTTCATGTGCATGTTCTAGGAGCTATTGGACCAAGGGGTAATATACCCAAGCACCTCGACATGTGGTTGTCCTATTGTGATGGTGCTGAAGAAGGATGGCTCTTGGAGGAGGTGCATCGAATATCAACCCTTGAATAAGATCACCATAAAAAAACATATATTCACTCCCTGTATAGATGACCTTTTGGACCAAATTAAACATGCAAATTTTTTCACGAAGTTGGATCTCAAGTCATGTTATCACCAGGTCAGGATGAAAGAGGAGGATATATGGAATATTTCCTTCAAAACAAAATAGGGTTTGTATGAGTGGTTAGTACTTTCATTTGGTTTATGCAATCCACCCATTACATTTATGAGATTGATGAATGATGTATTGTGGGAATTGATATATTCATGTGTAATTGTATATTTGGATGATATTCTGATTTTTAGTGCCACATGGGAGGATTATCTAACACATTTGCAAAAATTCTTGCAAGTTCCTAAGGAGAAATAATTGTTATGCAATAGGAAGAAGTGTGAGTTTTCCAAACATTCACTTGTCTATCTTGGGCATGTGGTTAGAGGAGGAGAGCTACGAGTGGATCCAAAGCAGGTGGAATCCATCACCAATTGGCCAACACCAACAGGAGCCACAGAGACTAAAATTTATTTAGGAGAATTAAATTGCATGAAGAAGTTCATTATGGGCTTCTTTGTTATTACAACACCTCTACACATAGTGGCTACAAAGAGTAAGAGTTTCTACTGGGGTAAGGAACAAGATAAGTCTTTTGAGTTGTTAAAATACAATATTAGTCATGCTCCAGTACTTGCTCTTCCTAATTAGCGAGTAGCCCTTTGAAGTAGAGATAGATGTCAATGATTATGCTATGGGAGTAGTGTTACTACAGGGAGGTAAGCTAGTACGTTATCATTCAAAAAAATTCATTTCAGTAGTTAGAGGATATTATGTTTATGATAAAGAGATGTATGTAAAATTTTACAAAATAGAGAAATGGAAACATTAATTGTTGGGAAAATAAACTATTGTGCACACTGACCACAAACCTCTCCAGTATTTGCAAGCACAGTCTAAATTGTAGTAGGCAAGGCACTACAAATGGATGGGATTCCTTCATCAATTCCATTTGGTGATCAAGTATAAAAAAGGTAGCACATATTTGGTGGCATACATGTTGTCTAGGCAACCTACACAAGAAAAAATATATTATTTGACCATTATCTCTCATATTGAGCCCTTCACAAAGGAAGCTTATGGGGAGGAATATTAGCAGATTGTTGTCTCAAGGAGCTGAAATGAAGGGTATTGAATATTTTTATCTCAAACATGGGATACTCTCCCGATGGGATAAGCTTTGTGTTCTAAAGGAAAAAATACTTCTGTTGATGAGGGAAGCACATACCTCAAAATTAATGGGACATTTTGGTGTTGGTAAGACCTTAGCTAACTTACAAAGGTACATGTATTGGCCCAATATGCAAGAATAAGTATCTAAATTCTTAAGAGGATGTAAAAATTTTTATACAAGAAAGCCTAAAATTAGGAAGGAAGGTATATATATCCCTTTACCGTTCCATACTCATCCTTGGGAAGATACTTGATGGATTTTATAGGACTATCTATGTATAAACATGGCCCCGATTATTTATATGTTGTTGTAGATAGATTCAGTAAGATGTGTGTTCTTATGGCATGTAAAAAGATAATAAAAGCATATGAGGAAATTAAAATTTTCTTTGCTAATGTGAGGGTGCATTTTGGCTTGCCAAAGTCTATTGTTTCTGACAGAGATTGCAAGTTCTTTGGGAATTTTCGGACTACTTTGTGGGACAAGATGGACACCAAGTTATAGAGAAGTGTGACCTTCCATCCACATACGAGATGGGAAAATAGAGGTAGTGAATAGGAATTTAGTACAGCTGATCGTAGCTTATAATAATAAATATCCATGAACTTGGGAAGATTCCTTAGCCTACATTCAACAATCCCGCAACCGGGTAGTACACACATCCACTATAAAGTCACTATTTCAAGCATGCTTAGGATATCTACCTATGAATCCAAAGGATATAAAATTTTGGTAGTATGAAGAAGGGGAGATACATGATTCAGAGGTGACTAGAGAAGATAAATTCATTGAGAGGGTTTGACAAATCCATCTCAAGATGAAATAATGATTGGAAATATTTTAAGCAAAGTATAAGGCTAGACATGATCAACATGGGATAAGGCACATACTTCATGATGGAGACAAGGTTTGGATTTACTTGGGTAAGGAGATATTATAGGGCTAATGAAGGAAACTCAAGCCACTATGATATGGGCCATTCACTATACTAGAGCAAGTTGGAGAAAATGCCTTCAGGCTTGATTTTCCACCATTCATGTCAATGTAATCAGTAGTAAATTGTGAGAACTTATACCAATATGATATATCCATACTTGATGAGGAAGAAGGATGTCAGTTACTACCTTCCATAGAATATTTCATCTTGGATTCACAAGACAAACTAGAGGAGGATGTAGTGCTACAATAGAAAATTAGAGAGATAAGAAGAGGTCTACAGGAGTCTTGGCGGGGTAGGACTAAAGAGGAAGACACCAAGGCTGGCCCAATGGTACTCAAAGGAGAAAGTGAATTATTTCCTCATCTACTCGCAACACTAAGATTTTTGGAACCAAAATCCTCCTGAGCAGGGGAGGTGTGATCCATAGGGATCCAAATAAACACTACTTCATCAGAAAAACTAGTTTCAAAAGGAAAAATTAAGTAGAATGAAGAGCAAGATATATATTTATACAACCAAACCTATGTGTAGAGAGGAGCTTGCATAACCACCCCATGCACAGAATGGTAATTGCATAACCACCAGTTTGTAGACACCTTTGGTCCTATAACTTATGGATGAAAAATAAAAATGGAGCCATGAATGGACATAGAATTCAAATGCCTCATTTTTTCTCTTCCTTGGAGGATGCTTACCATTCTCCAATGCACAAGAAGACATGGGAAGAGTATATTTAAGGAGGAGCACAGTAAAGAATCATTTATCAAATAAAATTAGATTTGGATATAAGAAGTGAGAAAAAATGATTGGAGCTAGAGTTATTTTGTAGAAGAAAGGTGAAGAAATAAAACAACCAAGTATAGAAAGGAAGTGTTTACATTTTTCTTCCTTTCCTATTTTTGTAATTTGTATTTAAAATTATAATTAGCCAATTAAATTTAGGAAGAAAGAGAAATTTCCCTTCCTATTTGGTTTTGCCTCAACTTGGGGATTTTGAGGATAAAATTTGGGTGTTTGAATTGTTATTTCCTTTACTACAACATACTTCTAAGTTTAGTTTCCTCACAATTAATTAAAAGTACTATCATTTTTGTAAGTTGAAAGTAGAATAGCAAATTTTTTGGCTTGTAAAGTTCCAAAGTTTGAAGTTTACATATCAACTCTGTCAAAATTATTCTTGAGCTTTTATGAGTTGCGGCCTCAGATTTGATTATTTTGTAAGGTGATTGTTGCCTTATTTATTTCATTGATATAAATTTTACATCCTTTTAAGAAATAAAATTCATGTTTTTGGTTATTTATACCCTATATTTTGTTTTGTTACATTTCTTTCCTTTCATTATAATTTTAGGTGTATTTTGAATGTTGTATTCTTCTTACGAGGATTAAAATTTGTTGTGCTCCATGGAAATTATGATGGTAAGTGTAGTTTGGGACTATTTCACTCATGTCTGACCTATCCCCTCTCCATTATTCTTCTCATTTTCACTCATTGGAATGTCTCCACCCCTTGATCTTAGTGATATCACCTTTCTTTAGATTAGGATTTTTTATGCATCTCCTTCCTACCCTGGTACCTTGGAATGATAGAGTAGAATTAGATGGTTGAATTTTAATTCTTAGGAGTAGTTTAGCATTATGAATACGTAGAGGACCCAACCTTCTTGAAGCTCTTTCTCAAATTGAAAGTCCCATAACTTGGTGATGGTCCCATGTTTCCTCAAAATCTTGGGTTATCTATGACTTGGGGCTGGGTGCAATTTTGAGATCCAACAACACTCATGTACTCAAATAATGAATGAATCTTAGGAAGTAATGTTTTACCTTTTCTTAGGATATTTTTCACCCACTTATAATTTTCCCTTCTATGCATGGTGAATCATTATTTCTTTCTGATGTATTCTAGATTGAAGCTAATCATAGGAGTAGTTTAATTAGCAGGTAGAGATAGAGAATCATTTGGATCCATGAAGGTTTGCACATAAGAGGTTAGGGTACTTACATGATCTTCCACTTGCTCAAATTTTTCCTTATATTCTTCATTTCTTATAATGAGATGAGTGGAAGATTATTTGAATAGGTGAGAATCCCCCTCATGCATTTTGACCCTAGAGGAATAGTGATTATTTCATAATCATGTGGGGCCATCTTAATGATAACCTTGATGATCTTAGGCTGAGCTACCTTCATGTATTAGTTCCTGAAGTGTCATTGAAAAAGTGAGAGGAAACTTGAGCTTTCTTTCCTTTATTTTCTTTCACCATCATGAATATTTCTCGAGAATATGTAATCACCATTGTTTGGACTGTATGAATCTCTCCTCTAATCATCTCCTGTACCCATGGTAAAATTTAAGTTACTTCACGATCCACACTAGTGATGATGGTTGTTTTTGGCTCCAAGTGAGAGGGTGCATCTTGGGTTGGTTGAGTAGGTGTGGGTGTGGAAGAATAAATACTCTTATATAGTTGAAGGATTGATGGATGAGATGGATTAATTTAACCCTATTCCATATCTTTTATAATCTCTTGGATTAATCTTTCCTTCTTTGGGATCACCGATCATTCGGTTCCTCGGATCCTCCAAGTTTATGTGAGAAACATTGTTGTCACCCACATCCGTATATTGTGATGCTAGGGTCAAAATAGGATCCAAACTATAAATTTTTAACTTCATTATTATAAATATCCACAAGATGAGAGAAAATTAAGTAGATAGAAACTTTCAGCAACTAAAACAAGAACTTTCTATTTTTAGTAAGTAAGTAGTAGGTTTAGGGGCTATTTTATTTTTATTTTTCTTCTCACATTCAATCTTCTAAAGCTCTATGATACTGCATACATTTTTGGTATCATTTTATTATTATTTAAATGTTATTATTTTTAGAAAGTTTCTTTTTTTTTTTTTTTTTTTTCATTAAAAATATTCTTGTTTTGTCTATCTTTTCTTCTCCATCATTATTTGATTTCTCCAATACGTGAAAAATTAGTATTTTTGAAAGATTTATATTTATATTGATTGGAAAGACTAGACACTTACTATATGTAGAAATGGACCTTTCCCATTTTTGATTGCAACAAAAAGTCTTCACTAGATTTTTCTTGCTTTGAACTCGTGCTCAAAAATTCACCTTGATCTACCCATTTGAAATGCTTAGAAACTAAAAAAACATCATCTAGCGCACAAAAATAGGGTTTATACCATTAAAAATAAAGGCATCATCTTATCTTCTATTACATCATTCTCAAAGGTGCCAGGACGAGGAATCACCGATAAAATTTTGTCCGCATCCACCTACGAGGCTTGGAAGATATGATTTTCTCTTTATTTTGGTGCTCATGGCTGCCTTAGATGAATACTGAGAGTATCTTATGAATTTACATGTATTTTGAGATTCATGACATCGAAAATGGCTTCCGGGTCGAGATGGTGAAATAATGAGTTAAAACTAGCTTGAATGATTTTTTAAAGCATCAAAATGGCCTATTTTTAAGTTATGGGAAAGCTTTAAAACCTTTCTTTCAAAACCATGAGGGGGGGTAAATTTTCTTTTCCCTAATTTCTCCACTATCCCTAGGTAAATTTGGGATATTTGGGACAATCAAATATTCCCCCCACTCTAAGCATGATAAGTGGTAGAACAAGATGTAGGGACATGGGGAGACGAGAAAAGTACACTTTAGCACCCGAGAGGTGAAATTATTGGTAAAATGGTGAACCGGGAAAGGGCCAATGGTGAGGTGAATTTTTTTCTCCATTTTCCTCACTATCCTAGAGATAATTAGGACAATTGGAACAAAAAAATGCACACATGGGTTTGATTATGAAACTTAGTAAATTCATGGGAAAATCAACTTAGCACCCTACATGCAAGAGAGAAGGTCGCATGAAGGACTAAGGGAAAGAGATGAGGACTAGGGAAAATTTTATTGTCCCCAATGTCCCCATTTTTCAAGGGACATGAAGGAACTTGGGATAGTTGGGACATTCGAGACAAATCGAGGCATCAAAACCCTCCACCTATCCAAAGTACCTATAAATCAGTAACACAAATATTCTCTTGCAAAACCCTCAAACTACATCAAATCCCGAAAATGAAAGATGTAAAATGAGGTGTCGAATATCCTTAGATTTCAAACAAGTGATCTTAGGACTATTTTTGTACTACATCTCAGACCCAATGTAGTTCTATTTACTTGTGTTGTGTAATAATGCTCTTAGGTTTACCTTGTTCTAATGATGCATAGATAGTGGGTGATAGGTGGATAGAATGAAAATGTGTGGATGGAAAAATGAAATTTCCCTTCTAATGCAAAGTGTATGTAGAATAATCAGCCCAATATACAATCCCTTTGATATGTAGATAGATAGCCCTTGATATAAAATTTTTGCCTTTATTATGGTATGTATGTTGTGTTTATAAAGGGATTTTGTGCTTTAATTTCGACACTAATGACCTGACATGATGATTAGTGCCTCAAAATATGAGTGGTAAAACCAAAAATACTGACCTCAAATGTCAACAATAAGATCAAAAATAAAGAGGGCATGGACGCCCATGATGGACAGAAGTGCTTGGGTGCTAGTGTATGGTCTTGGGATCTAGTGTCCAAAGATAATTGACAATAAATGTTTGAAGACCGACAAACAAGGATCCCTATAAGCTAATCAAAGCTGGGTGTATGAGTGACAAGTGTAAAATATAAAAACAATAGAAAAAAACAACACAATTGGGTCGACTATGAAGCATGTCACCGGTGAATACTTTTCTTACTCAAGATTCATATATAAAACAACATATTTGGTGGTATAGTAAATAGTAGTAAGTCTCGTGCTTTTGTTTCTACATTTTCCCACCCCTTTATGTTATTTGAATTAAATTCAAGTAGTATAAAGGAAGTAAGGAACATACCTAAAATAAGTCTAGAGAATTCTTATTGCAAAAGTATATATAGGATAAGAACATATAGTGTGGTGAACTATGGGTCGGTGTGTTGATCCATGTGGCATAAGGAAAGATGTTAAACCATTGTGAGGAGCACTAAGTGAGATTGATGATTTCTATTTTTAGTAATTGGAGTTTTCAATTTTGTCACTGATGGAGATTTCTTGGGGTAGGGAGTGATCAGTTCAATTTTGTATGTGTGAAAAACTAAGGATATGGGTATCCTACCTCCAGAGGAAGAGTGTATGGAGAGATGTCTAGTTTTACTCTCCAAATTTAACTACATGCTCAAAAAGGTCTAGCAGTTGTAGATGGACAAAGACCAAATTTTATTCATTTTGATCCAACAAGAATAACCCATATAGGAGATGTATAAGAAAGGAAATAACGTCTCATTTCCCATAATCCAAAGGTGTCACAATATGTATGATGTTTGATGGCTTCCATGTTAGGTCATCTGGAAGTGATAGAAAATGTGAAGTTTTTTTCCCATGTTAGGTCATCGGGAAAGATATGAAGTGATGAAGCTCCCAAGTTACACCATTTGGGAGATATACTAAAATACATTATGTTGTGTCGATTGGTTGATTTGATTTGAAAAGTAGAAATTTGTGTTGTGATAAATGTGTATGTTAGATTACTCATAGAAATATTTTTCACTTGTTTCCCCCAAGTTAGGTCATTAGGGGGAATTAATATGAAGTGGCATGAAATGTCACATAATGTGAGAAAAATTTAGATGCTACATAATTGGATATGTGAAATGATCATGTATCGTGTGAGGGGGATCATAGGGTGACTGGATTATATGCCCCCATTTTGGAGAAAGGGAGAGTGATCTTGGGAATGCGCGTTGAGCGAAAGTAGACATGTAATGATATCATAGTGAATGAAATGAAGCATAGGAGATGTCACAAAATTGTGTGTATATCATGTTGAAGATGTGTAAGATTATAATACAACACTATTAAATGTGTACAATATGATAGTATGATTTTTTTGAAAAGAATGACACATATGGGATAGGAAATGGAGTAATGAAAATCAAGATACGAGTGAAATTTTGTAATGCATATTAGTTGGAAGAATTAGCACAAGTGGTGACTATAGTGATGTAGAAATTATTAAAAACAATATATATATATATATATTATATCTAGTAAGTGTAAAAAGTGACTATTGACTTCATTTTAACTTAGATTGAGTGTGAACTGGAGCTTTGAGTGTGTAAAGATGTCACAAGCTAGAGCAATGTGATTAAGTCTATTTGAGATGGTAGTGGTAAGCTGTGGCATCACATATGACAACTAAGTTAGTAAGTATGGTTATTTTTGAAAAAACATGTTGAAATGAGTTATTTTTCATGAAATTTTAGGAAATTTACATTTTTTATTTTCTAGGAATTTTTGACTTGGGAAAGAGCGGAAAAGGTACTAACAACCTTCGAGATGCAAACATCCGATATATGCACTAGGTGCCTTCTCCTAGAACTTGTTTCCTATTCCTAAGAAGCTGTTGAATGAAGAGGATTTTTTAGCCCAGAGCTTGAGAAATGTGAAATGTGATGTATATGGGTGTTGTATATTGTTGGGATTGGGTTTATTAGATGATGAATATGATATACTAGACCATGTCAGAATGTGGCACATAGTGAGGATGGGGGATGTGCCCCATTATATGTCGATGATTACTAAAGTATGTGATCAATGGTGTGTAAACACGTGTACATTTTAGTTACATACTGGGGAGATGACTATGACCCTAGAGGATGTATATCACATATTGGGACTGACAGGTTGTAGGTGAGAGGGTCCAAGTGATGGCGGAGAGGATGCTCGGATAAATATGTGAGTAGTTAGGTGGTATTTTACGGGATGAGTTCATACCGAGACACACATTAGTTTAGATGGCATACTTGAGGTCGGTGTTATGTGATTGTGAAATTTTATTGTAGTTTTGATTACTTCTTCAGTGGATGTGGAGGGTGGAAGTATAGGCATCTTATATAAGATGCATGATATTTTCCATCGTATAGAGGAGGATGGTATGAGGTATGCATGGGAACGATGTGTATTGTAATAATTGTACAGGGACCTATATAGTTTCACACAAGAAGATTATGTGAGTGGAATAAGAGCCAACACATTGCTACATGTATGGGAATACGATTATATTGTGATATTGAGTTCACTTGGTGAACTACGTGCAGAGTGGGTGAGGCTAGATATATTTGCTACAAGGTGGGAAGGTGTTCAGAGTAGGAGGATGGAAACTAATATGTATAGATCAATTTTGTATCATATGGGGCCAAGGGACATTATATGGACACCATACTAATCCTATGGAGGATGGCCAGAGGACAAATTGGAGTTATGGTGTATCCATCATACCATGTGTTTATAAGATTGATTTATTGGAGCAACTGAGTTATTCTAGGAAGAGCACGTGTCACATAAATTTGGTATGGCTAAAGATGTTCCCCCAGAGCCATATATATGGGTGAGAGCCATGAGGACATTGAGGATGGCTAGATTGAGACCAAGTCCCACGGGGAGCGCATTTAGTACCTCTTGGTCTAGATGAGTCCGATGCGGAAATGGATCTAATAGATAGCAATGATGCAGGATGTAGCTAGGAATATAGTGCATGGTGGAAATAAAATCGATGGGTGTTATTGTTCCTAGTTGTTTTGGATGTGGCGGGAGTTCCGCGAGAAAAAGGAGTAGAGGTGAATACACTTACCTCCAATGGCAATAATGGAAACAATGATAATAGAGCGTGAGTATTTTCATAGTGATAGTTATGGTTTTTTATTTGGTTGATTGATTGTGGTTTTTATGTATAGTAACCAATGCATCGATCTATGGATACATGTGACGCGTATTGGTTCTTGATGTGGAAACATCCATCTAGACATTGACGCGAAATGTGCTCGTAGGAGGTGGTATATTGGAGTGAGTGGATGTTATTTTTGGTGAGCATGTACACTTATTCAAGCCAAAGTGGAGATAGCAATGGTGACATGTACCATGTTATTGAGCAATCACAATGAGGCATGTGAAAAGACTTAGAAAGATAGGGAGGTGGTATGAGGAGGATCTTTAGTGCAAAATGTGTTTACGGAGTATGTGGATTTATAGAGGTAATGCTCATAGTAGAGAGGTGATATTTCCATATTACGGAATCATGTTGAGAGCTATAAGAGTCGTGACCAGTGACATAGATTTATTGGTGAAGCTTCTATCTCTATAACTCACATAGTTGTATATAGAAATGCCGATGAGGATGTATGACATGTATTTATTCTAGTGATGTATGGGGACTTTCCCCTAGTGTTTCTAGTTTTGTAACTATGATTTTGATATATATCTATATATATATGGATGATTGGCATATTTGCGTTATATTTATGTTTTATAGATGTGCAATGTGATGATTGGTGTTTGTATATTGATGTATGATGTGATGATTATTGTTGGTATATTTGATGTGTGATGTTTGATTTGCATTATGTGAATGATAATGTGGCATAGATGATAATGATAAGTAATACTTTGATGATTTAATTTTATGTATAACTAAAGATAGATGGTATGTGATAATAATAGAGTTATGTGAGGTATGTGATATATAATATGATGGTATGTGATATATATTGAAAATTATTCCAAATTTTGGGCCCCAAAATATCATCTAAGTACAACAAGGCGAGTGGTCACGCGGGACCTAGTTAAAGAAAGGTGTGCGGGGAAGGGTTACGGTAGGGTTTTTCAAAACACATGGAACACGTGTATATAAGGAAAAAAAGGTTTTGTAATTATCGCATTTGGTATCCCAAGAATCTCACGAGAAAATCATGACCCTTGTGGATAAGGTGTCACTTGGTGATTGTGGGATCAAAAAGAGAATATTTTAGGCATGCGGCGGAAGGTTCTAGAAGGCATCATTACAAGGAGTGGAGAGCTAGGATCTAAGAAAGCATGCTTCCATGGAGGAAAACCTCGACACTTGGTAACCAATCAGTAACCACGAAGGCATGGTGGTGGGTGCTAAGTTTATAAATGCAAGCACCTTTTGGGAGTAGATAGAGGGAGATATGATATAGATAGAGTGTGGAGAGTGCGGAGGAGAGAAAAGAGAGGAGAAACCCTAAAAAAACTCAATAGGGATGCTTAGGGATTTTAATAACTCTGTAACATTTAGGGGATGGTTTTTATTCTTCTTTGTAATATGATGAGCATACTATGGCTCTGATGCATGACTTTTCTCTACACAGTTAGATGAGGATTTGTCATGACCTCAAGGGATTGTAATGTGGTTATTGAACTTGTTAAGATGAATATAAGGCTCTGTTATAAATCAATTATGTGTGCAAAATTATAATACATGTGTTTTTCCTTTCTGTATGAACCATTTCCTTATGTTGTTTGTTATTTTTCTTTTTGGATGCAATAAGATAATAACTCATTCTAGAATATGGCATGGTTCTTTATGCTCATTTCCATTTGAATATCTATTATAAGATGATGTATTCTCATAAGACTTGCATAAAGGAGATACTCGGCACCGTGTGTGCCTCAAGTGAGTGCCCAATGCCTACGTTGGGTGATAGGCTAGCACACATGGGATTAGACTATTGGTCTAAGGGTATAAAATAAGTCTTCTTGGTGTTTGTAATAGACAAGTGCTAGATGGGACAAGGTTACCAAGTCACTTCAATGGGAGTAGGCTGAATCCCTACTATAAATAAATCTTCTTGGTGTTTGTAATAAGGTAGTATTTCAGTTAGCTTAGAATTTCCCTTTATGCTTTTCTTTTCTTGTGTTTCCCTTTCTTTTTGCTTTTTCCTTTTTTTCATTTTTTCACCTTGTGCATCGGTAACCACATTATTTTTTCCCAAGGTTGTGTATGTGTAGAGGACTACACATCTGTTTTAGTGTGGGGTGGAGTGATACAAAGTATAGGCTTGTAATACAAGTTTTAGTTGGCAGTAGAAGTTATGGTGAATGGCCCAATTGAAGGATAAAAAGTGTGTAAGGTTAAGAAATGCGTGAGGAAATGGTGGATATTGGATTATGGTGTCAAAAAGGATTTACAAAAACCACATACAGAAAGGATGAAGAGTGTAGAAACAACATGAGGTAGGTGAGGGAAAAAAGTAGGTAAAGGAAAAAAGAAGTTGCTTCAAAGGCACTGTGGATGCGTATGTAAGAGTCTTCGGTCAGGTTGGATTTTTTCACACTAGAAGGTTATAAAGGGCTTTTCATGTAGGATGTGGTGCATGGGTAAAGGTTCTTAAATTCAGCTTAGTGGAAAAATCTGAATTTAATGTAAAAAGTACATTGGTAGGTGGTATAGCATTTAATGATGGAAAGAAGCAAAAACTATAAATACAAGATCAAGAAAGTCATTTGTTACCTTGCTACAAATTAAAATAAGCTCTTGCAAAATAAATCATCCAAAGAGAAATTTTTGTGAAGAAAAGAGAATCTAAGAAATTTGAGTGTGCATCTAGAGTATATATGTAAACCAGAAGGAAGGAGTACATGGGCATGAGGAAGGTTGTGTCAAGAGTGCCATCTTGTGGAAGGATTTTTGGTAAGGGTTTGGCAGCTAGGGCATGGAGAAAGAAGGATTCATTTTAGGAGTTGAAGCTTTGGAGTAAGCTTTGGGATTGAGAAAAGTAGCAGAGTAGAACAAGAGGAAGGAGTATTTAAGTTTAGTCCGACTAGAAGATATGGCACCTAGGAAACCAACCGTTTCACTGAAGAAAACAAATTGTTGCAAGTTATTGAGCACCAATAAAGAATGGTACGTAGAAATGTAGTACCCATATGGGGTATTGTTAGGAAATGAGTGGGAGTCACACTTACGAAAGATGGATGTAAGCAATTATAACCATCACATGAGGACAACGAAGAAGGAAATGGTGTAGGAGTTGGTCCAACCAAGTAATAGTAGGATGCCAGATGGAATGCCCATTTAGAATGATGGGGTGAAGGTCAAATTATAGAAGGTTAGATTATTGCAACTATATGAGTTGTCATACTTTGGCAAGCCCGAGTGCATTTACCGGTGGTTGATGTCACGCATACATGAGGATCATCTTTATTTCATGCGGCACAAGATGCCCACTACACCACAACCGATATCCAAGTTCATAGGCCTCATTTTTGAAGGAGATAACATAGATGACAATCGAGTGACAATGAGGATATCAAGGAGACTGTAGCTGCATATGACTACAAGAAGGGGTCATGATACTTTGACATTGCTTGAGATTCGAGACCCGATTATGAGGATAGCGGCGCACTTGGTGACAAAGCTCAATGATCAAGAACATTGTACATAAGTGAATAAGGAATGGCTAAATGTATGCCAAAAGATATCTGAAGGAACCATCTACAACTTTTCTACTTTTATTGTAGATGAGATTATAAGTAGCGCATAGGAGGGAGAGAATATACTTTTGGTAATGTCCTCTTCACCATTGTATTTTTGAGAGATTGGAGTGCCCGATGGGCCCTGAAAAGTTTGTTTGGGATTATCCGAGAAGAGGATCCCTCACCCACAAAAAGGTTTACAAAATTTACTTGTGAAACCATGACGGTTGCTCACAAGGATTGCCTAGAGAAGTGTTATAAGAAAATGTTTGACGCATTCGGGGATGAGTGGAGGATCCCAGAACAACCGCCCACACTTGTGAATGGAGAGGAAAAATTTATAGTATACCAACACACTTCGCATTAGCAATTTATATTGACATATGGGAATATGAGTCCATGGTGCAAGCTACCCTTTTACTTCACCACGTAATACTTCTAAACCAAAGATAATCGGTTTGAAGAAGCCGAGAGACTAAGGTTTTACCTTAGTGAGGTAGATATAGACCACCACGAGATGTGTTGGAAGCTTTCCTACCAAAAGAAGCGTGTGTATGTGAAGAGATATGTCTCCCATGAGATATATATGATGAATCCTTTAACGCTATTGATTACAAGAAGGACTTCAGCAAGGGTGTATCTACGCATAAGGAAAAAAATTGAAAAAGGAACTTACTTGGAGAATGATGTCTTCATCCCTAAATACCCTACAGAAGGAAGAAGGCCATGCCTAGGAAGAGAGAAAGAGAAGAGGTGTAGAAGGCACCATGTGTTCAAACCACACAAGAAGTAAGAGCAACAGAATCAAGCATTAAGCCTAGTACTTACGCACAGAGAAAGAAATATCCTGTCAAGGTGAAGACCCTAGAAGAAGAGGCACCAGAGCATGAAGACTCCCACACCAAGGAGGAATCACCAATGAAGACTTCACTGTCAAACAAAAAGAAGAATCTCCCTGTCTTTGGAATCCCTAGTAAGAAGGTGATTGATGAGGTATATTCAAAAGAGAAAGAAGGTCTAGATGCATACATCAGCGTGGGGATGATGATGATGAACTAGAAGGAGGTGAATACCATAATTTCTATGAGATACATGACTCTAAGGAAGAGTCGATTAGGAGTATAAATAAGGAGGTGAGGAGTATAAAAACGGAGATGAGGAGAAGGAGGATGAAGAAGAAGTTGAGGCCCGAGGCAAGAGGGTATGTGGGGAAGAAAATAAAAGGATCAAATGAACCCAAGCCTCACAAAGGAACAAATAGAAGAGGCTGTGGAAGAGAAGTTTTGGGCATGATCAAGAAGCTTATGGAACAAGAGGTAGAACATAGTGTGAATGAGGTGCTGAAGGAAGCTAAGGAGGAGAGCATAGGTAAAGAATATGGCAGTGTTGGGGGATCCCAGTTTGGCTATAAGCTTTCCAAAATCCACATGTATAGGGACAAAGAGCATGAAGTAGCAAGTTCAAGGAATGGGCTACATCGATGATCCAAACAAGTTATTATGTGCTCACTTCTAAAGCACCATGCCAATGGAACAACTCTTAGCCATGGCTTCATTTGATGAAGAAGGTGCATACCCTCGGATAAGGAAAATGTTATTATGGTCATTTGAGTCCCACATTGATGAGACTAAATTTGAGCTAAGCCAAGGAGCATTGATGAAAGTTCCAGAAACAAAAGGGATAAACCCCTTGGTAAATTCTCAACGATTATTAGATGAGAAAATATGCAACGCGCTCAACAAAGTTTTAGTTGAGGTTGAAGTCAGGATCTTTAGAAGAAATGACAAGCTAAAGTTCCTAGAGGAAAATCTAGAGAAAAGGGAGGAATAGATCCTTGAGAAGAGAAAGGACATAAAGCAAGAGGAATTAATCAGTGCTCAGCTAAGGTGTGAGTTAAAGGACAATAAGGCAAGAGTGCGCGAGGCATACAAGAAGATAGAGATGATCACAGATGCCATTATCTTGAAGCATCCAGACTTAACACCATCCGTAAAAAGTATGGATCATCCTTGCAGTGCCTAGAGGACTTGACCCACATACTCACCATTGAGAGGTGACCACTTGCCTTAGAATCTAGAAGAGGTGTTGGTGTGCCAAGAAAAAGAAAATAAGATGAAGGTTGTGGAAAATTTTTCTCAAGTACAAAAAAATTCTCGCCGATGTAAATTCTGCCACACAAGTTGCTGAGGTTTCCTATGATAATTACGTTACCACCGATGAAGAAGAACTCAAGGATTTATAGGAAAAGAACAAGGGGAACAAGGCTGAGTGGGACAAAATCCTAGCTGAATTAGAAAATAAATCAGAGGTCATTGAGACCTTGTAGGGCTCAATCAAGAACCCTGTTAAAGGAATTGTACTCCCAAATCACATGGACGATGGACGCGCTCAAGGATTTGGGAAAAAAACTAGAGGATATTATGGAGATAATGAGCACTAAGGGGAGGAACTGAGTTTTGAAGAAGTGAGCTCCCTGGTGGGTGACCTATTTCAACAAGCTCTAAATGAGGTCGACACTTGGGGAAAGTTAGAAGTAGAATTAGGGAAGGATTTCCCTCTCCTCCTCCAGAAATAAAGTTCCCCATTCTTTCATTATTTTCCCCATTTCTTCATTCCTTTATTCTTCCATTCCAACCATTTTTAAGGATCCACCATTCTTTATTTCTTTATTGAAGAGTGTTTCGAGGATAGAGAATAGGTGTAGTGTGGGGTGATGTTGGGCCCCAAAATATCAGATAAGTACAAAAAGGAACGTGGGTGCACGAGACCTAGTTAAAGAAGGGAGCACATGTTGAATGCGCACATGGAAGGGTTCTGATATGGTTTTGTAGAACACACGGCGCACGTAAGGAAAAACAAGTTTTATACTTAACCACATTTGGTATCCGAGGAAACTTGCGAGAAAATCCCGACACTTGTGGATAAGGTTCCGGCACTCTGGTGACTATGGGATCAAAAAGGGAATATACCAAGCATGGGATGGAAGGTTCTAAAAGGCATCATTGTAAGGAGTGGAGATCTCAGGATCTGAGAAATCATGCTTCCATGGAGGACCACCTGACACTTGGTAACCGATCCAGTAACCGAAAGGCATGACGGTGGGTGCTAAGGTTATAAATACAAACACCCTTTGGAAGCATATAGAAGGAGATATGATATAGATAGAGTGTGGAGAGTGCGGAGGAGAGAAAAGAGAGGTGAATCCCTATAGAAACTAAATGGGGATGTTATGGGTTAGGGATTTGAAGAACTCTGTAACATTTAGGGGATGGGTTTTTATTCTTCTTTGTAATATGATGAGCATACTATGGCTCTGATGCATGACTTTGCTCTGCACAATTAGATGAGGATCTGTCATGACCTCAAGGGATTGTAATGTGGTTATTGAACCTGTTAAGATGAATATAAGGCTCTGTTATAAATCATATATGTGTGTAGAAGCATAATACTTGTGTATTTCCTTTCTGTATGAACCATTTCCTTATGTTGTTTGTTATTTCTCTTTTTTGGATGCAATAAGATAACAACTTGTTCGGAATATGGCATGGTTATTTCTACTCATTTCCATTTGAATATATATTATAAGATGATACATTATCATAATAATTACATAAAGGAGAGACTCGTAACTCGACACTGTGCATGCCTCGTGCGAGTGCCAGCGCCCACTTTGGGTGATAGTCCAAGATACACATGGGATTAGACTATTGGTCTAAGGGAATAAAATATGACTACAAAAATGATGTATGATATCATGTTTAAGATTAAGAGAGTGAGAAATAATGATTCCTCTTAACGTGTGTGTAGTAGGATGAAGTTCATTTATATAAGACCCCTCAATAGTCACAAATGAACTATATGAATGTGTCATTGAGAAGTGATATAGTACTTGTACACTATATATATATATATCAATGAAATTTGTAGTGCAAATATGTGGTGAGGTTATTATTATAATATATCCCTCAACAATCATGTAAGAACCATGAGAACACGAGTGCGTCATTAGGTGGTGAGGTGAGAAAATCACCTCCCAAAGACCAGGAGGGAGTGGAGCAATGGAAGCATGTGGAGTGGAATAATCATGAGTGTATGTACCAAACTAAATTCTTAATGAGATGATGCCAATGATGGTAGGTGCAATAGTGGAAATTACAGATGTCAACGTCTTAGGAAGCCAATGTGTAGTAAGAGTATTATTTGGTGGACAAGATGGTGCAGTGGTGGATGAATGAGATGGATAACTGACATGAATGATTACATATGGTGTGGATGAATAATAACCTTATCAATAGTCGAAGGATATAAGTTAACCTGGAGTAACAACACACTTGCATGGAATTGGAGACATATACTTCTCACGAGAGTGAGAACCAAAGGAAATGACATCCTTGTATAAGTTTTGAAATCTATCATAAAGGGTGCAACATTCATTTTCGTAGTGTCCATTGATGTGATGGTAAATGCAATAAGGATGATCACGTTAACATTACAAGTGATAAGGAGGAGGATGTTGATTAGAAGGTAAGAGTATCAAGTGCTTATCAAAAAAATATTGTAGCACATTATGAGGTTTATTAGCATGTGATAAGTACAATGTCTCCAAATTAGGAGATGAAAAATTGTTAGGTGGATCCTAACACAGTGGAGGAGATGAAGGATGCTTATGTGATAGATGATACTACACTTACTTATAGGGTGGAGGTGATATAGACCTTAAAGGATTCTTAATAGATGGAAAATTATAACAACTAGAAGATGATGCGGTTATAGCATAAATAGTAGGAGGATTTATAAAATGTGTAGCAATTAGATATTTTTCTAGATCAATGACCTTGTAGCATAAGAGTTTTAATGATTCACATGTGTCATATTTTAAGCACTCTTTTAAAGCGGGAACCTAGCCATGATAAAATAGGAATTGCTTCTCTAAATCTATAGACTGAAATACTATATGATGCATGTAAGCATTGAAATTCATAATATAATCAATAATAGATTTTTTCTTGCCTTGATGTAAGGTAGTTAAGTGATCATGTGTGACTCTAAGACCATTGTTAAGTAAAAATAATTGAAGAAATACATCTTCCATTTCACAATAGGTATTAATATATCTGAAAGGTAGATGTGTGTAACATTGGAAAGCATCACCAATAATACTATGATGAAAATATTTAAGAAATAATAAATCATTGGAGTAAGAATTCATAGTAGACGATAATTATTGAGATGTAGATATGGATTTATAGTACCATCGAAGCATGAAAATGTAGGCATGATAAAAATTGTAGGGAATTCTAAATTGTGAATCTTTTTGGAATATGATTGAAATATAAACAATTGTTATCAAGAGAAGCATAATAGGCCTTGCTTTCAAGAGTGAGGGACTAGACCTAATATTGTAACTAGCCAATGTCATGCATGAGTGATAAGTTATCATGTGAAGAAATGGAAGAAGATGTGAATGGTGTATTGAGTGGTTAAAGCTTTCCATTATGAGTGATCAAAGGAATGTCAATAGTGGAGGATTTCAATGCTATAGGAACACTAGATGTAGATACGGAAGAAGTAATATGTGGTGAAGAACATGGAATATTTATAGAAGCATTAGGAATAACATTAGAAGATTCATGAGGAGATGAATCCATAGAAGGATAAAAATAAACACGCATGTTACTAAATACAATCTCAAAAGAAGATGACAACAAAGTCTGAAGTGGGGGATTTACATTCAAAGAGTATGTAGAGAAGTATAATTTTTACTTACATGTTCATCATCGTATCAAAAAAATATTCATATGAAAGAATTTTATCAAGCATATCATCAACATACATTAAATAGGATAAGAACTATCATGCGATATAGGTTTACAATCATTAGAGATATTTTCATAAATGTAAGTATGATATGCAAATATACAAGCATCTTGACTAGTATGAGAGACAAAAACATGCACTTGTACATTTTCATTATGATTTTTATCTATGCAATCAAGAAAAAGCATATAATCGATAATGGAATCATCTAGAGTTTCAATAAATAGAATAATATAGAGAATTCCTAGTTCCAAATTAAAAAAAAAGGAGTAAAACCAGAAATGTTTTGCTCTTGGGAAAATCTACTACAAGAAGAATTGAAAAATCTAGTAGGAATGTTATGCTCATTAGCCAAAATTTTCCTTTGAATGTTATCATCAACATGAGATTTGTGATCTAGATTTTTAAGCTCGTCTTTAGTAACATCATCATAAATAGGGTTCACACTCACATGATGCATAGCTTTCCTAGGAGGAGAAGATATATTTTTAGCCATTAAGGTTTTAGTGGATCTAGGGAAAGGAGTTCTAAGTTACGGTTTCACCAAAATGATTCAATAAAATATGAATATTTTATTAAAATATAAATGTGAATATTACTATGATGATATACAATGAAATACAAATTCTTGGAAATTTTATTTGATGTAATTTTGAAAGAAAATGAAAGAGATTGGGCACTTACCTTGATTTTTACTTATCCCAAAGTGTGTCCGGAGTGACTGAAATGATGGAACAACTCTGAATTTCAAAATCACACTCAAAAAAATGTAGATATGTCGAGAATGCTGGATAAGGGCACGTGGGTAGGGCTGAGGAGCTTGCAGTGCCTTAGTCCTCTATGGGGCACTTTGGAGTCTACCAAAAATTTTGGAATCTAGATTTAGCATTGTTGTTAAGGTTTCAAACTTTCTCACCTTGGATCACCTTTAGGTCCCACTTAGATTGCCAACGTACCTATAAATCAATAACACAAATAGTCTCCTGAAAAAACCTCAAACTACATCAAATTCTAAAAACGAAAGATGTAAAATGAGATGTCGAATTATTCTCAATTGTCAAACAAGTGAACTTATGACTAAGTCTTATTCTACATCTCGGACTCCAATGTAGTTCTATGTTCTTGTGTGTGCAATATCTCTCTTAGGTTTCCCTCACATCGCGATGCCAAGATAGTGGGTGGTAGTAGGATATAATGCAAATGTGTGGATGGAAAAATGAAATTCCCATTCCTATGTAAAGTGTATGCAAAATAATAAGCCCAAGATGTAGTCCCTTTGATATGTAGATAGATATCCCCTGATAGAAATTTCCGCCCTTATTATGGTATATATGTTGTGTTTAAATAGGGATCTCTTGGTTGAATTTCAAAACTAATTACTTGACATGCCAACTAGTACCTTGGGATATGTGTCAAAAAACCAAAAAATACCAACCTCAAATTTCAAAAATAAAATAAAACATAAAGAGGACACGGGCACCGAGGATGGACATAAGCACACAGGTGTTTGTGTCTAGTCTTGGGTGATAGTTTTGAGAGGCAGGCGATGAAAAATGTGTGAAGACCGAAAACAGGGATCCTTGTAACCTATCTAGAATTAGGTGTATGAGTGAAAAGTGTGAAAGATAAAAAATAGAAATAAAAAACACAAGTGGATGGACTAGGAAGTGTGTCACCAATAAATACTTTTCTTACTCAAGATCCATATATAAACCAACATACTTGGTGGTATAATAAATAGTAGTAAGTGCGTAATTTTTGTATAAAATTTCTAATGATTACTTGTTTTTATCTTTACTCATCCCAAAGCTCCTAAAATACTTTGTGAAGTTCAGGTACCATTTTTGACTAAAATCTCTTTACCCTTGAAAACATGTTTTCTTTGTAACTACTTCAATACTCTTGAAAACTTCATAAATCTCCAAAAATAAATTCCATCACTCTTAAAAATCCTCAATACCACCTCATTATTGTTTTAGGATTATTGATCAATCCTAGAGGAATGCACTCATGTCCTAGAAAGGCTAAGAATAGTCTTCCAAGGCTCACTAGAGATTCCATCTTTTGAAAACATTCTACTAAATGGAATAATGAACTCATGACCACATTTCAAACACTTGGAAAGGTTATAAATAAAATTATGAAGGTATTCAAGGCTAGGATTTTCATGAAACAAAAGTTAGAGTGATCTAGAGGATGCCTCGAGAGGGGTTTCAAACAAATTTTTGACACTAGGGTAAAGTTTTCATGTTTTGAATTGGATTTTTGACCTTGCAAAAACACGTGAAAACATTTTACTCTCACTTGGGGACTTGTTCTATAATTAATGAAGTGAGGAAATTATAAGTATGAACCCTATAATCTTAAGATATAATACATACTAGTGTCTTATCCATTAGTCCTGCATGCATTCAAATCACAATCACTAGATAGAATGAACAAATGCACACACATAAAAAAAAAAGGGGAAAAAATCACACTGGAAAGGGAAAACACACACAATGGTAAAGGGAAACACACAACCTAATTTAACCTATGGTACATGCAGGGGACAACTAACTTTAATTTTTATACAATTTCAATATTTCCCACTACGAGGAAATTCTAAATAGGTTTCATCCAGATATGAGAGGTAGAAATTATTTTCTCTATAAGCTTCATAAATCTAGAATGTCCCAAGCCACAAAGATTCAAAATTATCATGACTTCCTTTTAGATCTCTCATTTTATCCCATAATAAGACAAGATCACCAATTTGGAAATTTCTTTCCTTGGCATTTTTGTCAAAAATATTCTTCATTTTCAATTGATGTTCCTTGATTTGATTAACCACCTTAAACATGTCTTCACTGAATTTCTCAAGGTTCAAAATTATTTTTTCTAGAGAATCATGAAATTGGCCATATGCAACTACCTTTACCAATTGGGGAGAAGAAAATTTGACTATGATGGGAATCTCAACATTTATTCCATTGAGCAACTTGAAAGGTGACATGCAAATTTCCTTTTTGGAGTAATCATGTTTGTCCAAAATTCATCATAGAGCTTCTTGAGTCAATTCCTTTGATTCTCATCAACTAGCTTGTGGATGATGGTTACAACATTCATGTTCTTGGATTCAGCCTAACTATTCCCTTACGGGTAATAGGCTAATGCATGTGATAGCAAGATTCCATAGCTATAATAAAACTTTATCAACTCCATTGATGAGAAGTAGGTTTTATTATCAGCTACCACCTTCTAAGGAATTCCAAAATGGAAAATGATGTTATCTTTGATGAAGTTACATATTGTTTCAATGTTATCTTGTTTGAATGGAATTTCCTCCACCCACTTGTTAAATTAGTTTGTGTTTTTAATCACGTAGGAATGCCCTTTACTTGAGTGATGATTTATTACACTAATGAAATAAAGGTCCCACTGTTGGAAAGTTTCCTTGATACCACTGGTCGAAGAGGAAGTGTGGAAATTTTTTGTCTTCCCAAAAATTACTGAAAAGTATCACATTTCGAAATTCATTATTAAACATCCAAAAATAATGTAGGCCAATAATACCTATCACAGAAGATCTTATGAGAATTCAAGATGGAGGAGAAATGTCCACCACAATCCTAGTCATGATAATCCTTTAGTAACTTTTTTTAATCTTTGTTAATGCACCTTAGGAAACATCCATCTAATCCTCTTTTGTTTATCACATAATTCCGGATAACATACCGGATGAATTCATCTTGAGATTTTGCCTTTAGAAAATAACTTGTGGAAATTCTTTACTTATTCATTCAAAACATTGACACTCTTTTTTTTAATTTTGAGTCACAGAGGACTCATCCTCATCCATTAGCCTACACAAACTATTTTCAAAGACCATATTTAAAGGTTGGATATCCAAGTCATACTCCTAAATCTTGGCCACCCAATTTCCTCTCTTAGCTCCTAGATCTTATTGAGTTAGAATTGATTTGATTGTAAAACATGAAACCATCACCACAATACTGGGGAATCGAGAATGTAAAATCTGAAATTCTTTACAGCTTTGACCACGAAATAGGAATGTTTTTCCATATGGTTGTATCTCATCTTGTGATATTTCAATGGGAAGCTCATAAAAGCAATAGTTTCCTTAATGCCTTCTTCATTATTTTGGACTAAGATGGGAAAAAGGGTGTGCGCCAAGCATAATAGTACAAAATGAAATATTTGTCAAAGTTGTGACATACCAAGGTCGATCCTTAACTATTACTTCTTTGATTGTATTAAATTCTTGATTGTTTTCCTTATTCCATTTAAAACTTGTTTGAGGCTTCATCATTCTAGTGATGTGCTTTATCAACTCAATAAAATCCAACACAAAGTGACGAGAGAAATTTTACCTTACCGAAAAAAAAGAATATACTCTTTTCTTGCTTATGGGAAAGGATATTTCTTGAATTAATTTTATCCTCTTGGAGAAAATATCAGATCCCTCCTTATTCATCATGTATCCAAGAAGTCTCCCTTTAACAAAACCAAATATTTACTTTTAAGGGTTTAGAGAAATCTCGTGTTATCATAACCTAATCAACACTTGTTCCATATGTCTTAAGTGATCTCCCTACCTTTAGGAGTAGACCGTGAGGTCGTAAAGGTAGATAAAATTGCAATTTTTGAAGTCTTAGAAGGAAATATCAATTTCCCATTGAAAATTTTATCTAACATTGATAAGGCCAAATGACATCCTTTTATAGGAAAAAGTGCCACATGGAGTTGTGAAATTTTTTAATGTCTATATGCTTCTGCAACCTCAATTTGGTTATATTCAAAGAATCCATTGAGAAAAGAAAACATCTCGGTCCTTGTGACTACCTATAGGATATGATCCATGATAGGCAGTGGGTAATTATCCTTCAATGAAGATTGGTTCAAATTTTGGAAGTCGACACAAATCCTTATTTTTCCATTCTTCTTATGTACTGGAACAATATTTTCCACCCACGTGGAGTGGTGAATAGGTAAAATGATTCTTTCATTCAACATTTTCAAAACCTCTTCCTTGATTGTATCACCAATATTTGGGTTATGTGATCTTTTCTTTTTCTTGAAAGGTTTGGCTTTGGGATTGAGTGGGATTGGGTGATGCATTTATTTCAAGTTGAAGGAATTGAGCTCATCATATAAATAATCCAATTCATTAGAATCTATTCTTAACAACGAGAAAAATATCCTTTTCTCTTTTGGTGAACATCACTTTCCAATATTTACCATTCTTGGCTGCTCTGGGGTACCAATGTTCTCATTCTCAAATTCAGTAGTACACGAGAAGATTCCTTTGTTTTTGTTTGATAAATGTGTCGTGTTTATCAAAAAAATATTCAAGAGACATGAGGCCCTTTGGAATATGTTTTCCCTTGAGTCTAATGACTCCTTTTGAGCAAACTCCATCTATCTCTCCCTTATCTTCATCTACAAAAACTCATGATTTAGAGCATCACTTCCTTCATAGAAGATATTATTGAAGTTATTTATTTGCTCCAATAAAGATAAAAGATGAGTGCCATTGTTAAACACCTTACAAGATCGACATTATCTAGCATGTTCAGCTTGAACATCATCTCAATAGTCACTTTTTCCTTGTTGAAGGATGGGTGTGGGGTCATAAGAGAGGATGAGACTACAAGAGAATCAACTTTGTCATTTTTCTCATGGGGAATAGATTGAATTAAGAAAGCATCAAAATATTTTGTGTAATATCATACTTTGTTCTAATAACACTTGATCCTCAGGTTCTTAACTTGATATTGGTTTCTAAATTATTTGAGGATCACTTCATCATCTTTGAGACATTTCAACTTCTTGATACCCATAGATTCATCTAATTCTATCTTGACGGGAAGGGCTTAATATTCCATAGTATTATTATTGGTGTTTTCAAATTTCAATTTATAAACAAATGGAAGTAACTCACTTGAAGGATAATTTGGTAAAGTACTGCTTTGGAGCTGACACTAGAATAGCTTCCATAAAATTTCGTTTTCCATTACTAATTTTCATCATCCTTGGCAAGAAAAGGAAATTTCTCATCTCTTTGAAGACAAGAAGCCGGTTACTAAGTCCATTGTCTTGAAACAATATATTAGGTATATATCTTCTTATTTGTGTACAATGTACTTCATCTTTCACATGGGAAACAACTTCTTCATCTCAACCTTCACTAGAATGGTTATTGAGGACCAATCCATATAAATATCACCTCCCAAATCTCTATAAAAGCTTCTTCTTAGAAACATTTGAAAATATTAGTGCAACCTTAGCTCAGCTATCCATCACCCCATTCATGGATATTCTTTGACTTCTCTTACCTCTACCTTGACCATCAAACTATGTCCTTCTTCAATTCATACTCATTTAATGCTTCTTTCATTCATTCATGTTAATCTAGGTGCATCTATACACTTGATTGATAATGCAATAATGTTCAAAAGCAACAATCCAATTCACCAATCATGTTTAATCCCTATGCACACTCACCGATCTCTCATCCTTCTTGGATGAAACTGATCTTGTTCCTAATGGAGAGGTAAATAGATCAATCAAACCTGATTATAATTATTAAAAACACCATCTCAAATGGAGGGAACCATTTGTCCATGCTCATGCCAAAAATATCCTTCTATCTTCTTCATACTCTGCCCATTGCTGACCTGTAGCATTCAGCCACAAATATCTCACAAAATATTTGGTTTCAGAAAAAATCATTCAAACCCAATTTCAAAAAGTATCCCATGACCATGCCTATAAAATTTTAGGATCTAACTCTTTTTTTATTATAGGTGAAACAGGGTTGAGGGGGCCCTACCCCTTACAAGTCAAAGCTCCAAAAAGAGCAGATAAGACATTACATAGCATTAAAAAAGAAACATATATATCAACTATTACATCTAAGCTCCTCCATGAGCATATAGACCAGTTTAAAACATAATAAAAAAAGAGTAATAATAGTAAAGATAAGACCACAGACTAACTAATAGCAGAGTTAAAAGAAAAACAATATAATAATAGCCACCCCAAAAAACATCACTTTTTGGCCTTTTCAAGACCATCTAGCACTTTCACCCACTCCTTTGATAGAGACTCAATATTGATAGCCAACGAGGCCGGAGTCACATCTAGCAGCATCCCCTTTTATTTTCTTCAAATTTCCATACTCATCCACGATCCTCTAAGCATTGGATATTAGGTTGTGGAGCATGTTTTCATGTGTGAAAGTGTTGAAGACTGTAAACTAAGAGTAATATACACATTCCACAGTTGTCTCATTGGGGTTCAAAAAAAAATTGGCCTTAAAATGTGCCCGATATATCAGGAAACGTGATTTTCTCATATGGGTGGTTTTTTTGACCAGTAGGTTTATGGGATGGTTTTGGCCCATGGTTTTGATACCCACGGTTTTGTAAAACTACTTAAGCAGTTGTCTACTTATATGATTTTGTGCATATGGTAGGGATAATGTAACATTGCATATGTGTTTTGAATTTGGGTGTGAATTCTATAGAGTTTGTTGAGCATAGCTCCAAACAGATTTGGGTATTGTATTAAGAGAGCGGTGGCTTGTAATAAAATCTAAGCAAGTGATTCTTGGTAGACGTAGCCCAAATAGGGTGAGCCATGTTAAATACTGTCTCTTTGTGTTGTGTTATTTTATTCGCACTTTTATTTAAGATCTGTAATATTTTATGCATATTAGTTTCTCTTTGTTATGATTTTGTGAGGATTATTCCACATATTTTATTTCTTATTTCCTAACATTTTAACCGACCAAGGGTTTGGAGATGTTGCAGAGTGGATTTCATAGTAACAACACTCCATTCCATATAGCTATGTAAAATAGCTCTGATGTGATCCACCTCATTTGAGAGGTGCTACTGAGTTGAATTTTATAATTTCAAGCTCGCCCCCATTACTGATTTTTACATCTTCAACCTACATTTTCATTTTGTGTCAGTCATTAAAGAGGAACTGAATAGAACTCTTTATAAGCCTCATGTCACCCTTAGTTCTTCAATATCCATGGCCATCTTGGCAAGATGATTATCCCCTTTCTCAGGACCTACTTGACCCAATGCTTCAATCTGCTACTCGATTGGGCATTCACAAGAACCTGATTCTCCTACATGTTTGATTCAACTTTGGTTTTGAAATATCAACTAGGAAAATCCTTCAACTTTATCTCTCTGATATTCTGAGTGACATCGATTTCCATGACATCCTTATCATGCCCCGACGAATCTCCTTCCTAAGACTCTGAATCTTCAGTAGAATCCTCCGAGTCTGAGTCCGAGTCTTCTTCCTTCGCATAACCCTTAAGATATTTTGTGAGGGTACCCATTTTATCAATATCAAGAGTAGATATTTTAACTAGGGAAAGAATAAAACCTTGGTGAAGGGGGACAACAACTCTATTATTTTTAAACTAGGTAATGGAAGCACTCAGAGAGTGAAACAAGAAATACGGGAAACTGAAACTATGGTCATGTTGGAAATAATTAAGCATAGGAAAATGGTAGGCATAGATACACTTATGATGGCCTTCTAGGGTAAGAAACTGAATAAGGGTTAAATCCACATCGTTAAAAGGCTTGGGTAAAATAAAGTAAAGAAAACCAGTAAAATGAGTGGTAAGTTTTTCATTACCTTGCAAGAACAGCTTCAGCTCATCCATGGCTTCCTTTTATGCTTGTAAACCTCCCTATCATCCACATGTACACCCATCACTTTAGTGACAGACTCTACAATAATCTTGATATGCACACCTTTCAGGTCATAAACTACCCATTTTCGAGTTATCTTCCAAGCTCTGACAAAGTACTTACTCAGATTTTTATAATGACCTTCAAATATTTTGAGAAAAGGTGAGAAACCCTTTCTCTCGATCACTTCCATGGCTTTTGTATTAACCCCATCTAGGTCAAAAGGCTCAATTCTCACAATATCACCCCCCATTTGAAAATATGAGCACCAATTCATAGAAAATCCTAACTTTAGATTACTCGAATGATACGAACAATCCCAACAATGCCGATGTTATAAGCATGGATATAAATAATGGCCCTAAGGTGACATGAGTGTATCCAAGCCCAAAGATTCACATCATCCCACAATAAATTCACATGAGCATACAGCTCTTATACATTATTGCCTTAACATACCATGACATGTCATTATTACCCAGTGGTGACGTGTCCATGTTGATATTTTGGAGGTGTTCTCACACCTTAGTATCTAAAGCTTCTTCATCATTGATTAATTTCATCTCGTGAAAATTAACCCCCTTGTTGGAAAAATAATCAGCAATGAGTTTTCCTCTCTATAGATATGTTTAAAAGTAATAGTTTCAAACAAGTTAGACATTTCCTTTATACTAGTTATAGAGTTTTGGATAGATGTAGAAGTAGTACCTTTACCAATAATACTGTTAATAATGTTCAATAAGTCTCCTTCCACTTCCAATCTAACAAATCTTTGTTGACAAGATATAGAGACCCCCCAATAAGCAACAACCACTTTAGCAAAGTGTGATTCATTTGAATACCAAGATTGCAATGATACCCAAGAATGAATCTTCCTTCAAAATCATAGAAGACCCCTCCACAACCAGATTTTTTGGGGTTTCCTTTGGAGGCCCCATCAAAATTCATCTTTATCCATTCCTTGCTAGGTTTCACCCAACCTTGAAGCCTAGGATTATGTGTAGGAAGGTTAGTTTGAGTAGGAATTATTAGTGTGAAATCACAGCACCCTAAATGAGTTATGGATCTACTTTTCTAAGGTAGGGTCATTTGGTGTGATTTGCATAACATTGGATCATTCCCCAAGCTGTGGGACTTGCAAATGGGAATGATCCTCCAGAGAAGGTTGGTTCCTCTTCCTAATCCTAGCACTAAACTACTTCTAAGGAAGGAAATGTAACTATCTACTCCTAATCTAACAATTCCAAGGGACCAAGGAGAGAGAGAGAGCATGAAAATAAAGAAATCCTACACTACATAGGTGATAGCACTGAGAAAAGGGAACTGCTAATCACAAACCCAACTGCCTGAAATGGAGAGAGGTGAGAAATGGAGAGGATGGACAGATGCATCATAGACTAAGGATAAAGTTCACACAAAATACCATTTCAAACCCCTTAAACATAGCTCCCAAAACCTACAATGGATATTAGAGATATGCACAGTATACCCTGCAATGGTGAGAGGTGAGAAGAGACAACAAAATGAGAAAATGATGGACAAAATGCATCATGAAACAAATTTTATTGCTCTAGGAGTTCACACAGTACACCATTAATAGGCAAGAGGCAAGAAAATGCCATTACAAAGCCAAGGGAGGAGACTTAAACTCCTCATTTGACCCTGGAGAAGAAAGAGAGAGGGGGCAAGGAAGAAGAATGAACAACCCTTTACAATGAATCTTGCCCTCTGTATTTATAGATTTGATCGGAGAGAAGAAAGAGAGAGGGAAGCGGGAGAAGTGGGTTGAAACTCAACCATTACTGTTAATTATTCTGATAAAATATGCCCCAAATCTGTCTTTACTACATCATTCCTTAATTCGGTGCCTTGAAAGAAGAGGAAACGATGGAAATAGATTGAATCTAATCTGGTTGTTGAGATAGATGGATCCTACATTGAAGGCCTAAAGATGTTTCCTCTATTTCCTTCACCTAACCTCCTCAAAAATAAATTCTCAAACCTCCATGGCGTGAGTGAGACCAAGATCTTTCCAATGGTGTCGATTTGCAATATTTTGAGCCCTGAGTTGAAAGATCTGTACGAAGTTTGTATCAGATCCGTATGAATGGACGGGGGAAATAGTTTGAAAATGGGTCCCCCTTTTGAGATGGGACACATGGCAACTAGATTAGAGCAAAAATCAGGTTTGCGGGTCTATAATTTACCTTTTCCCCTTTTCGTGAAATGTAAAAATTAGAAAACCCCCATGGCCCCAAAGCTCCACCTTTTGACTCTGCTTGACCATTTGCCCTTTCCTTCGTTTCATCCTGAGACACATGGAGATGTTGCACTTGTGTGATATTCTCTTTTTGGATTCACCTTTGGAGGAGTGTCATTAGGACACGTGGTTCCCTCTACTAGCTCTTCCATACTTAGTTGATTCTAGATTCTTTCCTAAATGGTTTTGAGCCCAAAGACCTTGGATCCTTTCCATTTTTCCTTTCTTTCTCCTGGCCTCTCTTGTGGCACTTTGCACCTTCTTCTACGAAATTTTAATTCCATTGTTGAGTCCTCCCTCGACCCTTTAAATAGATTTAAGATATGGAAATGTTCAGAAGAACTGTTTCTTCTATTTCTTCTTGTGCAGGGTCAAATTTGACTTTCTCGGGCCTCTGTTTTCACTTTTCTGGTTCTAGAACTCAAGCTCGTGGGTTTGAGTTGTTTCCTTCATAATTTCCTTATGTGCAGGAGTTGTCTTGACCAAATTTTCGGGGGAAAATTTGGGATAATAATTTGGTGATTCATGGGGACATCTTCCTGCTAAATGAAGAAACTAGTGGCCTTGAAGCATCCATTGGGCATGGAGTATGCCTGATAAATACAAAACTGATTTGAAATTTTGAAGATCTGACCTCTGAGCCTCTTGGAAACCCACTGAACTTGGAGTTGAAATTCACCAAAATCCAACTGAAATGGAATGTGCAAGAGCAAAACAACAACACCAAAAACTATCTATAAACTTAAAATCATACATACCCCAAGTGGGATATGCAGAGTGTACAAAAGCACTTCTTCTACTAAAAAACAAACCTACTGCTCTACTCTAACCAAGAGAAAAGGGAACTCAAAAAAACTTGCAAGCAAGCAAGGAAAAATAGCTTCCTTCCTCAAAAATGGCAGCCATGCAATTGATTTGGCATTGAACATGGCTGGTTGGATGAGTGAAAAACTAACTACAAGCTGATCTTCCACCCAAATCACCAAAGTATCAGATTGAAGACAAAACCAATACCTCTTTTAGTTTCTCTACATTTGGATTGAAGAGGTATGGCAGTGATACTTGGTGCTTGGTAGATCATCTTCATGCCTTGAAGTAGGCATGACTGGTTTTAGTTTCTCCTTTGGCTCCAATGAGTCCAAGTGCCTAATTGGGCATGGTTTGATCCTTTGATTGTGCCCATTTCTCTGAAATTCAAGTCCAAAAATGGAGTCTTCTTATGTACCTTCTTGATTGGATGGTGTGAGGGAGATGATGACATCCTCCTGCCTTTTCTCTTCCTCCTCCTTTGAAGAACATGGAAGATCAAGATCTTCCAACCTTGGTTCCAGAGGGATGTTGTGAGATGAAGGTTTTTGCACTTGAATATTCTCCTTCATGGTGTCCTCTTGATCTACAACTTGCTCACCATGGTTTCTCTCTTCCTCAAAAATGAAGTTTGAGAGATCAAACTCTTCTTCAACATCAGAGCTTGAAGGGGATGAAGTGGGAGGAATAACTAAAGGTTCCCATGTAGCTTGCTCCACATCTAAAGCCTCGGAAGGCTGTATGTTCCTCTTCCATCATGAGTACATTAATCAAATCAGGCCCTTGAAATGAAAGAAAAAAATATTCAATGCTGCCTTCTTCATTGAGTGGCCTCAACACTGATCTTATCTCTCCCATCTGCTCCTCTTCAATGGGGCTTGGGATTGATTGTTCCTCCTCTTGTTCTTACTCTTCTTCTGCTGCAAACTCAGCCTCAACCACCATTGGTTCTTCAATCTTGACCTCCTCTATTGGCTTGACCATCAAGGGGATCTTTGTAAACCCAAATTTGGTAGCCCAACTCTTCAGATTATCTGTCATTTATTTTCTATTGGGATCCTCTTCTTTTTGTTCTCCTTGACTGGATTCTTGAGTCTCTTCCCAACATGGGCTTGGGAAAGTAAGAGGAGTGGCAGGTTGGGGTTCAACCATCTTTGCAATTGTTTGTGGTGGGAAGGGAGGTGCAACTTCTTGTTTATTTGGAGGGGATGTTTGTTTGGAAGGGAAAAGGATAGAAGAAATGAGATGAGGTGGAAGAATAGGAGATGGAGAAATTAAATCAACACTTGGGGCAGCAAGTGAGGGGCTTGACTCTTGCCTCTGATTGAAATGATAAAGATTGAGGGAGAGAAAATGAAAGGAAGGGAGCTAGTGATTGACTTACCCATTGACAAGGTTGTCCCACACTTTGCTCATAAGCCCCAATGTCCTCAATCCAATGTGTAAGATAAGGCAACACTTCAACCATGAAGTCAAAATTCTCTTGAGGGATGTAATGTCTTGGAAAAGGGTCTTCCTATGGACAAGGTGCCCTAAAACCAATCTTGAATGCCTTCATTCATGCTATGCCCCTTGACTGAACCATGTCAGCCTCCATTTTTTGAATCTTCTCTAGTAGACCAACATCCTCTACATAACTATCGCCATCATATGTGTCCCCTTGTCCTTGATAAGCTTCATAGTCAAACTAACTTTGACTCTACTCATATGGGTAAGCATAATGGTCTGGATCTAATCATAATGCTGATTTGGAGTAGTTAGGAAATGCATTGGAGGTGGATTGTGTTAGGTTGTGGAGCTGTTTTCATGTGTGAAAGTGTCGAAGACCGTACACTAAGAGTAGGCGTAAAAAAAAATTGGCCTCAAAAAAATGCACCCGACATATCGGGAAATGTGCTCTTCTCATATGGGTGAGATTTTTGACCCATAGGTTTATGGGACGGGTTTTGCCCATGGTTTTGATACCCACGGTTTTGTAAAACTGCTTAAGCAGTTGTCTATTTATATGGTTTTATGCATATGATAGAGGGATGAAGAACATTGTAGATGTGCTTTGAATTCGGCTGTGAATTCTGTAGAGTTTGTTGAGCATAGCTCCAAACAGATCTGGGTATTGTATTAAGAGAGCGGTGGCTTGTAATAAAATCTGAGCAAGTGATTCTTGGTGGACGTAGCCCAAATTGGGTGAACCACGTTAAATATTATCTCTTTGTGTTGTGTTATTTTATTCTGTAATTTTATTTGAGATCTGTAATAATTTATGCATATTAGTTTCTCTTCATTGCGATTCTACTGAGGATTATTCCGCATATTTTATCCCTTATTTCCTAACTATTGGTATCGAAGTTTGGTTTCTTTGAAGTGTTGAATCGCGGGAAAGTTTTTTTGCTTGAGTGGGAGCTATGGCGAGATGATGGAAGATCTAGGGTTGATAAATTCAACGGGTAGAATTTTAGTCTTTAGAAGATGCGAGATGGAAGATTACCTTTATCGGAAGGATATTTATACTCCTTTATGCGAGAAGGTGAACAAACCCTTGAGTATGACATATGTGGAATGGGATTTGTTGGATCGAAAGGCACTTAAAATGATCCGGTTGTGTCTTACATCTTCGGTATTATTTAATGTTTCAAAGCAAAAGACTACAAAATATCTAATGGATGCATTAGGAAGTTGTATGAAAAAACCCTCTGCCTCTAATAAGATATATTTTTAATGAAAAATTTGTTTAATATGAAGATGCACGAGAATAGTTAGTAGCGAGATCATTTAAATGATTTCAATATGGTTGTGAATATGCTAGCTTGATTCTGATAGAATTTTATGAAGAAGTTAGGGCTTTATTAATTCTGTGCTCTTTACGAGAGTTGGAATAGCCTGGTAATGGCGGTAAGTAACTCGGTTCCAGCTAACTTGAAGTTGAAGTTTGAGGATGTTGTAGGGGTGATTCTAAGTGAGGAAATGTGAAGAAAAAGCTCTAGGGAATCTTCTACTTCAGGGAATTCTTTGACAATGGAAACTAGAGGGAGACAGAAGAATAGAGGAAACCATGGAAAATCAAAAGATTGGGAAAGGTCAAAATCCAAGAACAAGATTGTATCTTTGGAATTTTGGAAAGCACTGGGCATGCGAAGAAGGATTGTTGGGAGCTTCGGGATAAGAAGAAACAACGGGGAAGAAAACAAGGAGGCAAATGTGGCAACGGGTAATGTATGTCAGGATGCTTTGATTCTTTCTTTGCACAATATTACTGAATCTTGGGTTTTAGATTCAGGGGCTTCTTTCCATGCTTCTCCACATAGGCATTATTTTGTTGATTATGTTGAGGAGATTTTGGGCATGTTTTCTTGGTGATGATGAGCCTTGCAGCATAGTTGGAAAAGGTTCTATTCAAGTTAAGATGCAGAATGGGAATACTTGGCTATTGAAGGATGTCAGACATGTGCCTACATTAAGACAAAATTTGATATCGGCAGGGTAGTTGGGAAGTGATGGTTGTACTGTGATATTTATAGCGAGACTCTTGGAAGGGTACAAGGGTGCTCTTATGGTGGTAAGAGGTAAGAAGGTTGGAACCTTGTATTTAACCACTTATAGCACTAATGTTTGTAATCTTGTGGTTTAGAAGTAGATACAACATTATGGCACTATAGGCTCGGTCATATAAGCCATAAGGGCATGGAGATCATAAAGAAGTATTTTCCCGGATATACAGAAATAGGTTTGGAGTTATGTGAGGACTGCATATATGGGAAAGCAGTGAGTAATTTTCTCAAGGTTGGACCTACAAAGAAAGAGATTAAGTTAGAGCTGGTGCATTCGATGTGTGTGGGAACCCGGCTCAGGTATCATCTCTTGGGGGTTCAAGTTATTATGTTACTTTTATTGATGATGCAACAAGGAAAGTTTGGGTTTATTGTATTAGAAACAAATCTGATGTATTTGACACTTTTGTTAAATGGAAAGCCTTGGTAGAGAATGAAACAGGTCTTAAGCTAAAATGTCTCAAGTCAGATAATGGAGGGGAGTATTGCAGCAATGAATTTGATTACTATTCTAAGAATGGAATCCACAGGTAAAATATGGTTCCAGGAACTCTGCAATGACGAGAATGGGGTATCAGAAAGGATGAACAGAACAATAATGGAACATGTTAGGAGCATGAGGTTACATGCATTACTTCCTCTTTCTTTTTGGGAAGAAGCAGTGAGCACAGCTGTGTACTTGATAAACAGAGGACCCTCAAGTGCCTTGGATGGAGGCATACCTGAGGAGGCTTGGTATGGTAAGAAAGTTGATTATTCATTTCTTAGAGTCTTTGGATGTGAGGTGTTTGTTCACATAGACAAGGATGATAGGACTAAGCTAAAGGATAAATTATAAAAATATACTTTCATTGGTTATGGTGGTGATGACTTTGGATATAAATGTTGGAGTATTAAGGACAAGAAAATCATTCGATCTAAAGATGTGGTCTTTAATGAGAAATTCATGTATAAGTAGCTTGATTGCGGGAAAACAGGGAAGAATCCAAGAAAGAATATGCAGCGGTAGAGGATCTTATGGATGGGAAAGTGACACATGAATCAATTCAGGAACCCCCTCAACAAGAACCCCAAACTCCTATATTGAGGAGGTCTTCTAGGGTAAGAAGAGAACACAGAACATTTTCTCCTTCTCTTTATTATTTATTGCTCAGCGATAGTGGAGAACTAGAGAGCTTTGATGAAGCAACGCGAGGTAGATGATAGGAAGAAGTGGGAGCAAGCCATGGATGAGGAGAATTAGGCTCTCATGGAGAACTAGACATGGGATTTGGTAAAAGCTGCTCGAAGGAAAAAGAGCATTACATAACAAGTGGGTGTTCAAAGTTAAAGAGGAAGAAGGAGGCAAGAAAAGATACAAGGCCGGTTGGTGGTCAAGGGTTTGCACTGAGAAAAAGGTATAGATATTGATGAGATTTTTCTCCTGTAGTAAAAATGACTTCTATTAGAACCATTCTAGGAATAGTTGTAGCAGAAGACTTGCACTTAGAACGACTTGATGTAAAGCGCATTTCTCCATGGTGATTTGGAGGAGGAACTATATATGCAGCAACCGAGGAGGGCTATGAGGTCAAAGGTAAAGAGGAGATGGTGTGCTGGCGAAGAAGAGCTTGTATGGCTTGAAACAAGCTCCACGTCAATGGTATAAGAAATTTGATAGCTTCATGATGGAGAAAGGTTATATTATATGTCATTCTGACCATTGTGTGTATACAAAGAAATTTGAGGATGGCAGTTATATTATCCTTTGTCTGTATGTGGATGACATGTTGGTTGCAGGTAAAAACATGCAAGAAATAAAAGTACTCAAGAAGCAACTAAGTGAATCCTTTGCTATGAAGGATTTGGGGGCAGCCAAACAAATCCTTGGTATGAGGATATCTCGGGATAGGAAGGAACAAAATTTGACTTTATCTCAGGAAGAGTACATTAAGAAAGTCTTGGAGAGGTTTAATATGCAGGATGCTAAACCGGTTGGGACTCCTTTGGTAAGCCATTTCAAGTTATCAAAGGAGTAGTGTCCCAAGATAGAGCAGGAGAGAAACCAAATGTCCAAGGTACCTTACTCATCAGTAGTTGGTAGTTTGATGTATGCCATGGTGTGCACTAGGCCTAATATTGCCCATGCAGTGGGAGCGGTGAGTAGATTTATGAGTGATCAGGTAGAGATCACTGGTAGGCAGTAAAGTGGATCCTTCGGTATTTGAGAGGGACCATGGGGAAAATTTTGTGCTATAGTGGATTAGACACCACTTTATGTGGTTATGTAGATTCAGAAATGGCTGGAGATGTAGACAACAAGAGGAGTACGATAGGTTATATTTACACTATAGGTGGGACAATAGTGAGTTGGATTTCACGACTACAGAAGTTGGTGGCTTTGTCAACCACGGAGGCTGAGTATGTTATTGCCATAGAGGAAAGCAAGGAAATGATTTGGTTACAACAATTACTTGAGGATTTGGGGCATAAGAAAGAGGAAGGAAAGTTGCATAGTGATAGTCAGAGTGCTATACACCTAGCTAAGAACTCTGCTTTCCACTCTAGGACAAAGCATATACAGTTAAGGTACCATTTCATCATGACAGCTTTGGAGGAAGAGAAGTTGAAGTTGGAGAAGATTCATACCAATTAGAATCCTGTAGACATGATGAACAAGGTGGTCACAAGGGAAAAACTGAAGTTGTGTTCAGCTTTGGTTGGTCTTCACGAGAAACTAGTGAAGGGTTGAGAAGCTTGCTCAGAGGAAAACTAGTCTCCAAGTGGGAGATTGTTAGGTTGTGGAGCCTATTTTCATGTGTGAAAGTGTTGAAGACCGTACACTAAGAGTAGGCGTAAAAAAAAAAATTTGGCCTCGAAAAATGCACCCGACATATCGGGAAACGTGCTCTTCTCATATGGGCGAGATTTTTGACCCACGAGGTTTATGGGACGGGTTTTTCCCATGGTTTTGATACAAAGGTTTTGTAAAAATGCTTAGCAGTTGTCTATTTATATGGTTTTATGCATATGATAGAGGGATGAAGAACATTGCGAGATGTGCTTTGAATTCATTTTGTGAATTCTATAGATTTTGTTGAGCATAGCTCCAAACGGATCACAGGTATTGTATTAAGAGAGTAGTGGCTTGTAATAAAATATGAGCAAGTGATTCTTGGTGGACGTAGCCCAAATTGGGTGAACCACGTTAAATCTTTGTCTCTTTATGTTGTGTTATTTTATTACGTAATTTTATTTGAGATCCTGCAATAATTTCTACATATTAGTTTCTCTTACATTGCGATTCGTGGGGATTATTCTACATATTTTATCCCTTATTTCCTAATAGATTGCATTGTTGTAAGTGTGAGTTCCATGAAGGGAATGAATTCATGATTACAAAACCTCATGGAATGGGAGAAAATGAAAGAGATGGAAGAAGAAAATGGATGAAATGAGTGGAAATGGATGGAAAAATTTCGTAACTCGAGAGAATGGGTTTTGACCAAATGGAGTCGCGAGATGTGCCTAAAAGTGCCTCCAAAGGCTGAAATCTTCACCAAGAGCACATCAAACCTGATGAAGTGAAGTGGTAATGTGCTTCGAACTATCCCACTGGCATGCCAAAAAGCGTTAGTGTGAAATCACACCCCAAAATGAGTTATAGATCTACTTTTTTAAGGCGGGGTCATTTGGTGTGATTTGCATAACATTGGATCATTCCCAAGTGTGGGACTTGAAAATGGGAATGATCCTCCAGATAATGTTGGTTCCTCTTCCTAATCCTAGTGCTAAACTACTTCTAAGGAAGGAAATGTGACTATCTACTCCTAATCTAACAATTCCAAGGGACCAAGGAGAGGAAGAGAGCATGAAAATAAAGAAATCCTACACTACATAGGTGATAGCACCGAGAAAAGGGAACTACTGATCACAAACCCAACTGCCTGAAATGGAGAGAGGTGAGTAATGGAGAGGATGGACAGATGCATCACATACCAAGGATAAAGTTCACATAGAACACCATTTCAAACCCCTTAAACATAGCTCCCAAAACCTGTAATAGACATCAGAGATATGCACAGTATACCCTACAATGGCGAGAGGTGAGAAGAGACAATAAAATAAGCAAAGGATGGAAAAAACGCATCACGAAATAGATTTTGTTGCTCTAGGAGTTCACACAGTACACCATTAATGGGAAAGAGGAAAGAAAATTCCATTACAAAGCCAAGGGAGGAGGCTTAAACTCCTCATTTGACCATAGAGAAGAAAGAGAGAGGGGGCAGGGAAGAAGAATGATCAACCCTTTATAATGAATCCTACCCCCCTGTATTTATAGATTTGATCAGAGAGAAGAAAGAGAGAGGGAAGTGGGAGAAGTGGGTTGAAACTCAACCACTGTTGTTAATGCTTCTGATAAAATATGCCCCAAATCCGTCTTTACTACATGATTCCTTGATTTGGCACCTTGAAAGAAGAGGAAATGGTGGAAACAGATCAAATCCAATCTGGTTGTTGACACAGATGGATTCTGAATTAAAGGCCCAAAGATGTTTCCTCCATTTCCTTCACCTAACCTACTCAAAAATAAATTCTTAGACCTCCATGGTGTGGGTGAGGCCAAGATATTTCCAATGGTGTCAAATCTATAATATTTCGAGCCTTGAGTCAAAACATATGTCCCTTCAAAGTTTGTATCGGATCCATACGAATGGACGCTGAAAAAAGTTTGAAAATGGGTCCCCCTTTTGAGATGGGACAGGTGGTAGCCAGATTAGAGAAAAAATCAGGTTTGCGGGTCCGTAATTTATCTTTTCCCTTTTCGTGAAATGTAAAACTCAAAAAATCTCCGCAGCCCCAAAGCTCCACCTTTTGAATTTGCTTGACCATTTGCCCCTACCTCCATTTCATCCTGAGACACATGGAGATGTGGTGCTTGTTTGATCTTATCTTTTTGGATTCACCTTTGGAGGAGCACCATTAGGACACATGGTTCCCTCTACTTTGGCTCTTCCATACTTAGTCGATTTTGGATTCTTTCCTAAATGGTTTTGAGCCCAAAGACCTTGGATCCTTTTTGTTTTTCCTTTCTTTCTCCTAGCCTCTCTTGCGGCACAGCCCCTTCTTCTCTGACCCTATAATTCCATTGTTGAGTCCTCCCTCGACCCTTTAAATAGATTTAAGATATGGAAACATTCAGAAGAATTGTTTCTTCTATTTCTTCTTATGCATTGTCAAATTTGACTTTCCCGGGCCTCTGTTTTCACTTTTTCTTATTCTAGAACTCGAGCTCATGGGTGCGAGTTGTTTCCTTCATAATTTCCTTATGTGCGGGGAGTTGTCTTGACCAAATTTTCCGGGGTGAATTTGGGATAACAGACTTAAACCCCAATTCTTAGATAATTTACTCTCATTTTGAAGAATAGTTTTCTTATGTGGGGCTATGTTTGAGAATTTTGCATTAATAACGTTAAAACAATGAGTTCCAACTTTCTTTTCCGATTCCTTCTTCCCTTTAAAAATCCACCTATTTCTCTCTTTCCAAATTTCCCAAGCCAAGTGCATAATAGAAAGGGTCCATATATGTTTGAGTCCTTGACTCCTAAAAGGGCTAAACCATTGGGACCATAGTTTTTTAATGGAGCATGGGAAAACCCACTTGATTTCAAATAGGTTAAGAAGGGTGTTTCTAACCGATACCAAAAAGGGAAGTGGAGGAATAGATGTAAAGATTCTTTAGTATCTTTTTCACACATAACACACCTATTCACCATATGAAAATTTCTCTTATTAATATTGCTGATAGTAAGGATTTTATCATGGAGAACCAACCACTAGAACATATTGATCTTGGGAGTAACTTCTTTGACCCACACACTTTCCCATTTGAAGTTTTCAGGGTTAAATTCATCTAGAAAAAGGAAAAGTAGGCACTTCAAACTGAGAAGATTCCATTATCCTCTCTAGACTAATATAAGCTATCATCTTCTAAACTCTCTTTATTAACAATAACACCTCTTAGTTTGTTGTTAATAGAAATGATATCATTGTTTTATGTCCATCTAATTAAATTATTTTCCATTGACCCAGGGGTTCCTAAAACTTCAAGTAATCTTTTACCTTAGTCCCATATTTAACCATAACATCCTTATAGATGTTAGGATAGATTACCTTAAGAGGTTTGTCACCTAACCATTTGTCTTCCTAGAAATTAACCACTCTCCCATTGCCAATCATCCATTTTCTTCCCTCAGAGACAATGTATTTAGCCCAATTTATAGATTTCCAAAAAGTAGAACCATTAAAGTCAGCATTGCTAAAGCACCATTCATTAGCTAGAATATTTGACCAGTATTTCTATCTTATGATGGAATTCCACACATTGTCTTCCTTAACCAATCTCCAAATAATTTTTGACAACATAGATTTATTCATTTTAGCCCAATCTCTAATACCAAGACCCCCATTTTCTTTAGCTTACAAACCTTTTCCCACGCAAGGAGAGGAATTCTATCTTTTTTTTCCGAGCCACTCCAAAGAAATATTTTTTGGATACTCTCCAATTTATTAGCAATAGTAGAAGGTAATCTATAAATAGACATAGAGTACATAGGAAAATTTTGAATTGAGCATTTGAGAAGGAAAACTTTACCTGCTTGAGATAAAAGTGAGCCTTTCTAGCCTTCCAATTTCTTAAGAAATATGTCTATCAAAAATTCCATTCAGCAATCTTTGGTTTTTCAATTCCAATAATCATTCCCAAATACCTAGTAGGGAATGTTTTAGTCACACAACCAAGAATACTAGAAATTTTGACACATCTTATTTTAGGGGTATTGATAAAAAATACCAAACTTTTACCATAATTAATCATTTGGTCAGAATCTTCCTCATAATCAATCATCATCTGTTTAAACTCTCTAGCCTCCGGGATAGTAGCCTCTCCAACCAACATAGTGTCATCAAAAAAATGTTGGTGAACAACATTGTCACTATTAATAGCAAGAGATATGCCTTTAATTATTCCTTCAAAATTAGCCTTATTGAGAGCTCTGCTGAGATTTTCAGCCATGATTATAAATAGAAAAGGAGAGATAGGATCTCCTTGTCTTAATCCTCTAGAGCTATATAAAAACCATAGGGAGTCCCATTGATCAAAACATAAAATTTAGTTGTGGAAATACATGTTTGTATCAGAATCCTGAAGTCTTCACCAAATCCAAACCTAGTTAAGACATTAAGAAGAAAGGTCTAAGAGACACGGTCATAGGCTTTCTCCATATCAAGCTTAATAAACAACTTCTTTTTATTTTTCTTGGCCGTGTGAAGAGTCTCTTGAATAGTGACAATACCATCTTGGATTTGTCTTTTAATTACAAACCCTCCCTTCTGATCATAGATAATGGAAGGTAGGATATGTTTAATTCTTAAAGCTAGGATTTTAGAACACATTTTGTAGATATAGTTACATAGGATGATATGTCTAAAATTCTGAAATCCGTAGGATTGTGATTTTTAGGGACTAAAGAAAGGAAGGTGTTGTTTAATTCATGAAGCATATATTTTTCTTGAAAACTCTTGAATAGATTTGCATGTATCATCCTTGACAATATCCCAAAAAGTTTGAAAAAATAAATCCAGAAATCCATCAGGTCCCAGAGCTTTTTCAGGGCTCAAAGTTTTTAGCATAAATTCAATTTCTTCCATTGAAGGAATCTTTGTGAGCATATTATTGTCAGTATCATTTATCAGCTGAGGAATGCAATCTAGAAAGTACTCTTCCTTATTTTTGTTAGATGAAATGGTTGTAGAAAGAAGTCTACTAAAAAAGGAGGTGGCAAGTATGTTGAATTTCCTTAGTATCAATGAGCATCACACCATCTTCCCCTATGACACACAATATTCTATTAGTGCTTCTCTTTTCAGGTTTGAAATATGGAATAATTTTGTGTTTTTATCACCTTCTCTTGAGACATTGAATCTTGGATTTATGTCTCCATAAAGTCTCCTCTTTTAGAAGAATGTTATGGTAGTTAGACGATAATTTTCTCTCTTTATGTTGTCCTACCTGAATACTGTCATTATTAAGAGTTTCCAAAGTTTCATGAAGGGAAGATATCTCATTTTCCAGAGACTTCTTTTTCTCAAAAATGTTACCAAAGAATTTTTTATTCCATCCTTTCAAATTATTCTTAACATGAGAAATTTTCTTAGCAATTCTAAACATAGCAGTTCCTTTGATTTTCACATTCCACCAATCTTTCATAAGGTCAAAATTTTCCTCATTTTGTAACCACATCTTCTCAAATCTAAAAGTAGTTCTCCTCTCTTTATCTTTGATTTGGAAAAGAAGATGATTGTGGCCTGAACCAATACAAGGAAGAGAAAAGAGGCAAGCATATTTATTCAACCACCCCCATGAAGTTAGATCCCTATCAATTTTTACTTGAATCAATTGATATCCTTTTCTCCTATTAGACTAGGTAAGTTTTTTACCCTTCAACTTAATATCCATGAGGTTATTTTGTATGATAAAATCCTTGAGATCTTACATATCTTAGTTAAATAAATATTACCACCCTTCTTTTCCTGGGGACTCAAAGGGGTGTTAAATTCACCCATAATCAGCCATTCAGTCCCTTTAATAATGTTTTGAAATTTGGAGAGTTCAACCCAAAACTTTTTCTTTCTCCTTTTATATTTTGAGCATATATGTTAGATAACACCAAAAATTTTTTATATTTCTTATCTTGAAACAACATAGCCATGTGATTACTTCTTTTAAGAAGGTTCTTACCTTTGAGTTTTTCCTCATTCCAGATGACAATCATTCCTCCTACAAATCCTTTTGAACTACCAACCATTCCCATAATTTCCTTGTAGAACTTACATTTGGCTTCCAAGAAAGGTCCTTCCTCCATCTTAGTTTCCTATAAGACCATGATATCAGGTTTTTGTTTAGAATCTAGTTCTTTTATTAACCTCCATTTCACATGGTTATTCAAACCCCTAACATTCCATGAGACTATATTCATTTAAACCCTTGGTTTTTAGTTCTTCTAAAGCTCCATAGATCGATTTTAGATAGTGTTCCATCGTCAATATATTTTTGACTCTACATTTTCTAGCAACCTTCTTAGTAGATCTCCCTAAACTTTTTTTCTTATCTTTTGGGGTGGCCTCATAAGAATCCCCTTTTTTGGATTGGGGTTTCAAAGATATCTCAATTTCATCCTCTTTGGGATCCTCTTCCATTGATTTTTTCCGATCTAGAAGAATTTATTGTTATGGGGATAAATATTCTTGGATGATCCTTTAGAATTTTTAGCTTCCATCTATTCTTCATTTCCATTCATTAGAACATTCTCCTCAAAACCTAGAAGATTGTCAAAAGGGTTAGTAAAAGGACCCAAAGTTTCATCAAGACTTATTTCCCCTAGTTTTTATGTGGGAAATGTTCTTATCGCCTTCCTTGAGAAGATTGTCCATAGATTTTTATGGTAAGAGTTTCTTAACCTGAACATGGTACTTTTCCATCTGGAAATGTTGTATAGATAAGGTTTTCCATTGATTCTTCTTATTCCTTGCTTCTATAAAGCCATCATCTATTAACTTGGGAGTCCGAACTTTATTTATATTTGACATCTCACTATTATTCTCAATAAGATGATGCCTTTATTTGAATTAGTATTCTTAGTAGTATTATGTTCCAAATAAGATACTTCCTTACCTTTATCATGTTCCTTGACTAGATTCTCCTTATAAGCCTTTGAAACCGTCATTTTACATTGTTGATTTACATGCCCCCATCCTTGGCATTTCTCACATTTTTAGGGTAGTTTTCGAACTCAATTCTTTTTTCCCAGCTTCCCAGTCTAGATCATAGACTTATGGATTTGAGTAAATTTTAACCCATCAAAGAGTAGATACAGAATCTAGCACAAACAACACGTGCTTTTGTAAGGGTCACATCATCCACATAAACATAGGTAACAAGAGTGATTGCAATCCCTTTAATAACATCAACATCCCATAGTTCCAATGGAAGACCTGGTAACCTCACCTAGACAAGAAATTGATTTACATTTTCTTTATCGGGTTGAACATATCTCAAGAGAAGTTTGAGCTTGCCCAGGAACCATGGGCCATCATTTATGATTCTTTGGTGGTCTTCTAGATTGTTAAAACTGAACAAGAAGAAACCATTTAGTAAATTTGTTACTTCCATATGCCCTTTAGGTTTCCATTTCAGAACAGACCAAGATCTTATTGATTCTATATTGGGTCTTCCTCCAACAAGTTTCCCTATCAAAGCATTCTCCATATTACTCAAATTCCTATCAATAATGCTATCAAGGATTTCTAAATAGTTTCTGATTCACCTTGTTCAAGTGTTGGAATAGTCCCTAAACTTTTTCATTCCCAAATCTCAATATTTTTGAATTCTTTCTAGGGTCTCATTTCTCACATGGGTCTTAGACATAGGTCTAGTCTCATCCTTACCTTTTCCCATTGAAGACCGGTCCTCTAAGATTGTCTCCCTCCCAAGAATAATATGTCATTTGTCAGTTTCACACCCATCATTTTTCAAAACAATGTCTCTATCCTCAAGCTCCTCGTTGATCCCTTCCATCATTACCAAGCTCATTCTTCAAATAATCAGGGTCTAACTCTTTAAAATGTGTGAGTTATGCTACTTTTATCAGGTCGGACATTATGTCAAATTATTTACATGCATTCTCAAGCCCAACTATAAAACACTTCATAACTTGAATTGTGCTCATAATTATGAAAAAACTGAAACACCATCTCACAAGCACCCTCACAACCCTTCTAACTAATTTTCACGGTTTTTCAATGTGTTTGGAAAGAGTTATATAATATGATATGCTTCAGTAGTCATAAAAAAAAGTTTCTGAGAATCAAGAGGTTTTTAAAAAAATGTCATATCTTGTTGTAAAATATATTTCATGCTCTCAACTCAAGCTCAAAATCTCTATGGATTTAAGATTCAACTTTCCTTATTTATGATCTTGATCTCATGTTTCCTCTACGGATCTAACCAACTCGATGTGTATAGGGAAATATGCACAAATATATGCCAAATCCATACACAATTTGAAAAAAATTCTCAATCCTCATTCAAAAACTCTGTTAGTCCATTGGAAGCTCATGCCCCCTTAATAGGATATATAATATATTATATCAAAGAAATAAACCACTTAACAATTTATTTCTCAACTAAATTATAATTAAATAATATGGATAGAGAATAAAAAGAGATCAAACCATTTTAGCAAACCACCCTTCATGTTTTATTCATGTTAACTATCACATATTGGTAGTCATGCCTTTTTTATTACATGCACACACTAACTTAACTTCACTCCCTACTCCACTTTGTTACTACATTCCTTATCTAACAAGCTCGACCTTCTTCTCCTACATCATGTATTATTTTGTTTTTTTCAACTAAAAGTCCTTACTCAACTCCTGAATTAAATCATTCTTTAGTAGAAAACCTCAACTACACTCTAAACTTAGGAATATAAGATAATTCTTCATCCTAACTATATTATTATCTCATATAAGATATATCTTCACTATTTCCCTGCTCAAAGAGCATTATGCACTATAAAAACTCACCTCACTCACCAAACTCACCTAGTCAAGCCTATATAAAAGCACATTCGGTTTTACTAGCCTTACAAATTTCAAGCCTTGAGAAGGCTTATTACACATTATTTATGTTTATTCAAACTCCTTGTGATGCTCTTACATCAGACTATCCATATTGAAATATTTCATGAGCTCCTGCTCATGAATTTTCATCCTTTTCTTATTCCTTGAATTGTACTTGGGTCCCATGTTATACTTGTCCATACTTGTTTTTGTCTCTTCCCATTGTATTCTTTGTATCTCCTCTTCTTTCTTCTTTGTATTTTCTTATACTTTTTCTTTCTTTCCTCGCTTCTCATCTACTAAGCTCCATATTGCTACTTCATCATCGTATAGGTCTTCAACATCTTCCTGTTTTTCTTGCTTCAAAAGTTTGATCATGGAATTATGGACTTCCTTCATCTCCTCACCTTCTCAGTACTTACATACAAAACACTAAAAACAACCTTAGATGCAAAATTTTGAAGCCATAAGGCCTCTTTCTAGGTTTCATGATGTTTATCTTCTTTCTTTTGTTTTGTTTCTTCATCAACCAAGTTCAATTTGGTCTTCATATCTCTGGTTTTCTCTTCCATTTCGCATTTCCAAGCTGATCGACATGTTTTTAGTCTCATTCAGCCAATCCTTCATCTATTTTATTCTCTTCCATTCTTTTTCCATAGTTTCCACTTCTTGGAATTCAACTATATCACCTCCATCACTCTTTTCTTCACCCCGACAGACTTTTGACTTCTTCATTGTGAAGAGAATTATATAATGCATTCATCTCACTGTAATTGCTATGTAGTTTCATAAAGAAATTATTTATCATATTTTTCAAAATGAAATATCTCTTGAAGGAGTTTCATATCATCAGTATTAGCACCATAATCAACCAAATCCACATAACTTGACTGCATACTTACATGTTTTACCTCTTCATCATGGAAAAAATCAAATTCATTCACTTGAGGTTGTCCACTATCCTTCCATGTTTCCATCACTTCTTCACCCAAGAACTGGATCGTACCTATACACCATGTTTCTATCATTCTCATTTCTTCCTGCAATAAGAAATCATCAATATCCACATGACATTCATCCAATTTTGGGCCTTTTTCGAGCATCATTGTACTGACTTCCAAAAAGTTTACATTTTCCTTCATTATCTCATTTTATGATAAGTAATCACTTCTTTCATAGTAGTACATACTATTTCTTCTCTTTAAGAATCATTCATACATTCACTAATATCACTAGTCATGCTTGAAATATCATCCATTGATGCATCTAATTTAATTTGTTTACCTTTGTTCCTTATTTGTTTTACCTCATTTGAGATGAAATTAATCTTCTTCCGAAGCTCCTTAGAACAATGATTGGTTCCCTGATGTCTTCACCTTCAAAGGCATGTTTTTGGAATGTTTTCACACCTTTGTTGTCTTCGCATGCTTTCTGAGATGTTATGTTCTTGAGCCACTTGGGTACTATGTATCCATATTTTCTTGCAAGATATTCTATACTCAACCTCTGGTCTTCTGTGTATGGCTGCATCCATCTTCTTAGAAGCATTAAAACTACTACAAATAGGAGGTTTTGTATTCAATTTCCCTTTGAATGTTTCTCTTTGACTTCCATTCCTTCCTACCACTTGATTCCTCATGAATGAATGAAAAAAATCAAAATTTGAACAGGATTTTACCTTCCCATTTACTTGTTGCATGTCTTCACTTTGAATTGAAGATTCCCAATTTGAATAGTTTGAGAATTTTGATTCACTCTCTTCCCAAGAACACATACCTCTATTATCCTCATGCTTGAATGCTTACAAATGCATTCTTGGTTGTATTCCTATCATGGGAGCTTCATTTGATCTATTCTCCAGAGATGTTATGGCCTTCAACTTGGCATGGTTTTCTTTTATACCTACAAAATCAGTGAAAGATGTCATTAGTATCCATAGATGTCCTTTAGACAAAGTTCACATTACTCTTCTTATGTGTTAACATCTTCTCTCCCTTAATCCTTTCACCGAGAACCTTCTCCACTTCTCTTTTAGGTTCTTCTCCATCCTTATTATCTCTATCATCGATTCTTTATCAAAATATCTTCACCAAGTCTTGTTTCATCACCTTCTTCTCTTTCAAGAATGTGCCTCAAAAACTCTGCTACTATATGTAGATGGTCTTCTTGATTGTTCTCAACTTCCACCAACTCTGATTCTTTTCTTGTATATGTAATATATGATTATTCCTTATTCCAGAGGTCTTCATCTACTATATTTAAGAGGTATAGTTCTTATTGTACCTCTATGTTCTCTTCATGCTTCCAACTCATCTTTTTATGCCCTAAATTCATCTTTGTATCAGCTTTTGTTTCATTCTCTTCTACACTCCATTCTTCTTCATATGCTTCACTCATCAATATTAAATCTTCCTTTGTATCCATCATCTTATCTCGTGTGCTTTCAATATATTCATACACTTTTTCAACTAAAACTTCTTCTACAATTGTTATCTCTTTCTCCAGGAGTTCAATTTTCCTCCTTATGTCAGTTATTTCTTTGAATCTCTTCATTTTTACTTCTTATCTTCCACTCTCATCTCTCTCATTGCTTACACCAAAGCAATTACATGTCTCCATGGTATATCTTCCATGGTATCTCTCTTTCATCCAAGTCTCTATCACCTTGGATTGTAGCCATCTTTCTCTCTCTTATCCAATCTTCTTCTTATATATCTGGCTACCTCTTCCTCTTCCTCAAAACTTCTTCACATGTGCAAGCTTCAGTGACACCTATGCCAATATTCATTGGCTTACTTTTCTCTTCCTTTGCTAGCTGTAGCTTTTTTGTCTTCTCTTGCCACACTTCTCTTCTTCCTGCCTCTTAACTATTTGCAATCTCTCTCTCTTCCTTTTCCTACCTACAACCTTGCATCACCTTTCCATTAATCATTAGCACAATCAAATAAAATTCAACATTCACACAAACATCTATATTTTCATTATCTAATCAAATAATAGACTGCTTTGATACCAAATTGGTGCAGCCTTAGTTGAGTTATCCCTTGCCTCATTCAAGGATAGTCTTTGCCTTCTCTTACCTCTACCTAGACCATCATATTGTTTCCTTCTTCAATCCATAATAATTCAATGCTTCTTTCATCCTTTCATGCTAATCTAGGTACATCTATAAACTTGATTGATAATGCAGTAATGTTCAAAAGGTTACAATAATCCAATTCACCAATCATATTTAATCCCTATGCACACTCACCGATCTCTCATCCTTCTTGGATGAAAATTATCTTGTTCCTAATGGAGACGTAAATATATCAATCAAACCTGATTATAATTATTAAAAAAACCATCTCCAATGGAGGGAACCATTTTTCCATGTGCATGCCAAAAATATCCTTCTATCTTCTTCATACTCGCCCATTATTTGACTGTAGCATTGAGCCATGAATATCTCAAAAAATATTTGGTTTTAGAAAAAATAATTCAAACTCAATTTCACAAAGTATCCCATGACCATTCCTATAAAATGTTAGGACCTAAATATTTAAAATATGTGAGTTATACTAATTTTATTAGGGATAACATTTTGTCAAATAATTTACATGCATTCTCAAGCCCGATCAGTAAAACACTTCATAATTTTAGTTGTGATCATAATTATGAAAAACTACTGAAATCCCATCTCAGAAACACCATCACAACTATTCATACTAATTTTCATGGTTTTCTGATGTTTTTGGAAAGAGATATATAATCTAATATGCTTCAACAAAGTATAAAAACAAGTTTGTGAGAATCAAGAGGTTATTTTTTAAAAATGCCATATTTTGTTGTAAAATACATTTCATGCTCTCAACTTGAGCTCAGAAGCTATGTGGATTTAAGATTCAAATTTCCTTCTTTGTTATCTAGATCTCATGTTGCCTCTAAGGCTCTAACCAACTCGATGTGTACAGGGAAAGATGCACAAAAATAGAGTATATGCCAAATCCATACATAGTTTGCAAAAAAAAACTTTCAATCCTCATTCAAAACCTTTGTTAGTCTGTTGGAATCTCATGCCCCCTTAATAGGATATAGAATATATTATATCAAAGAAAGGGAGCACATAACAATCTCTTTCCCAACTAAATTATAATTCAACAATATAGATAGAGAATAAAAAGAGATCAAATCAATTCAGCAAACCACCCTTCATGTTTTGTTCATGTTAACTATTACATATCAATAGCCACACCTATTTTTATTTCATGCACACACCAACTTAAATTCACTCTCTATTACACTTTGTTACTACATTCCTTCTCTAATAGGCTTGACTTTCTTCTCCGCATCATGCATTATTATTATTTTTTCAACTAAAACTCCTTACTCAACTTCGAATTAAATCACTCTTCACTATAAAAGCTCAACTACACTCTAAACTTAGAAATATAAGATAATTCTTCATCCTAACTATATTATTATCTCGTACAAGATATATCTTCACTATTTCCCTGCTCAAATAGCTTTATGAACTATAAAAACTCACCTCACTCACCAAATTCACCTAGTCAAGCCTATATACAAACACATTCAGTTTTACTAGCCTTAGTTACACCACTAAGCTAGTTTTCATCCAAATTTGAATTCAAACACCTATTAAAAATTTCATTCCTTGAGAAGGATTATTACACATTAATTATGTTTATTCAAACCCCCCCGTGATGCTCTTGCATCAAATATGTTGGGATGTCTCGGTACAAAAATGGTCAAGTAAGACTTTTTTGTCCGAGAATTCTACGATAGCAACTTGTGCATCTTGAATTCTCCCTACTAGAAAAACTTTTTTGGAATCTATGTAATAGCAAGATCTAGTTGCTCACGTCAAGGTGATCCCAAGAGAGTTAGAAAATTTTATTGGCATCACGTTATCAAAAGCACATGATTCTATTATGCACTTGTTTAATTGGTGGCCTTTGACCAAGAGGGAAAGATTAAATGTCTCTAATTTTTTAGTCTTAGATGTGCTTATGGTAAGTATGTTAAGTGAAGGAGGGGTAGGTGATTTTAGCAAGAGGTCTTTGGAATTAGAGATGCAGCATTAGAATTTAAACTACCACCCTTTATGTAACTCACAAGTATTTCAAATTGCTCTCGCATGGGTTTGTAAGAACATAGATTGAGAAATATAAACCTTGAACTTGTTCACATGGTCAATCATATCAAATAGAGAAGAAATAGATGAGGTGCATACTCTAGAGGAAATGGATGATTTGGCAGATGAAGGAGGTGTTACCTTAGAATCTGGGAAGTTTTATAAAATGGAGTGGTTGATTGGGAATAAGTGATTGATATCATATGAGCATTTGAAGTTTTGGGAGAATTAATTTTTGTAAAAATAATATTAGAATTAGGAGAAGCATTTTGTGACTTACGAGAAATTAGATTATTTCTTTGTCATCATAATATTAGGTCTCTTTCGTAGAATCCATGGAAGGTGAAATCAAATATCCTTTGTTAATTATCTTGTTATGTAGAGTCGTCACTGAGGATCATATTTATTCTTCTTTTTCACACTTTGGTAGAGGAAGAAGCTCCCTTTTGAGACCGAGAGTGGATAAATACCGCATTACACACGAGAAACTTGGTGCATCTTTATCATCATCATATTATCTTGAAGAATAATCAATGAAATTGACTTGTACCTCATCTTCAACTTCTTCAATCTTAAGGACGTTGTCATCCTCATTTTCTTCTTCCTCCTCAAAATCACAGGATGCATTTATTGGAGGTGCCTTTAGAGAAATCCTACGAGGCAAAGTGAACTAATTATTTTCTTATTTGGAAAGTTTCTCTTAGGATAATCTCTATTTATGGAAGATTGATTCAATTTCTTCTTGAGTGAGAGAACATCCTTAGTCATCTTTTAAACTAATGAGTTTGTGATACTTTTACTTGAACTTTGTCCTTTCTCCTTTCTTGGGCCCTTTTTGATATTTCCTGACATAATTAGGTCATCTTCAACTTCAACAACATGTCATTGTGCCTCATCCAAATGAGCTAATTGAGTTATTCTCAATATGAAACTTACTTCATGAAGATGATCATTTTGTGAATAATATCAACTTGTTGTCTTCCGTAGGCCGAAAATATTTAGGGATCTTGTACAACATTCAGTTGAATTTGGCAACAAACTCTCTCATGGGATCATATGGCTCCTTCTTGAGCTGATACCATTGCCCCAAAAGGGCATGTGTATCCTTGGTAGGTTTAAACCTAGATTCAAACTTCTTATTCATGTCATTCCAGTTTGTGATGGACCTCCTTGGTAGATGGTTAAACTAGTCCGTAAATGCCTCTTATAAATATTCTACAAATAAATGGATTGATACATCCCGATAGCCAACTCCTAGCATGTAACACCTCTTTTTACTTCATCATAATTACAAAAAAAAATTCAACACATTAATTACAGTTTATGTCTTCAATCAATTTAATACACAATGATTAAATTCTAGCATACAAGAGTTATAAATTCCTTAAGTTATCTTACGCTGAAATGAATAACATCATTTACGAAACTATTGAATTATTCCAACATTATTAATTATCTTGATGCCTTTAATGATTAATAGCTTACAAAAGATTAATCCAGATTAATTAATGTTTAGAATCCAACTAGATAAGCTATGATAACCATGTGCAACTGTAAGGGTTCAGATCCTACTCAATCCCCTTCAATGCTCCTCTTAAGCTAATATACCCAGTATATCATTTGGTTAAACCTTTTTAAAGGTACAAATAACTATGTGTATCTTCCTAGTGTATCCTCCCGGCATAACACCATTTAAAATAAGGAATGACGATTAGAAAATGCAATCATTCATTTGCAACACTATGACCATAATTTTAATGAATTGTGCTAGCTATCTTGGTTTCATGACTACACATAAGCCACATGAAACTTGTCCCTCCATTCACCACACAATCATCTCAATCATAGTATCAAGATTATTTTTCCATTCTTAAGTTATTAAGTTCATTGTTTAACAACTTAAGAATTCATTAATTTCCATCTTTAGTTACTAGGTTAACTTAGTTTACTAAGACAGATAAGTTCATTTGTACCCTTAAGTACACTTAATTTATTATGCATCATTAGTTAATGATCAAAGTACAACAACAAGATATCATTAGTTATGATTATATCTTGGCGTTATCGCAACATCCGGTTGATGATGTTGTTATTACGATTAATCATTGACATATGATCAATCAATGATCACTTATGAATAATCATGAAACTTATAATTGATTAGTAAACACATATATTTCAATCATAGTTAAATGTGTCGTACATTAAATATATTGCTTCACATTTTTATTGGTGTTTCAAATTAATCCTTGAGAGGTAATTTTACTACCAAGAAGAGGTAGTTGTTATACTTCCCTTGATTTGTTTCGATAAGTTTAATTATATCTTTCTAATTATCTCGGTGGCATATATATGTTCGTTATTTATCATTTCCTATTAAGTAAACACCCACGTGTTCTTACTACATTCCGGTAATTATATCCCTAAGTACAGTTTCAAAAATTCATACTCTTACTACTATTTCTTATAAAATTGATAGATTATGTCAACATTTCCCAACAGTAGTATTAACTCATTATATTTTTGATCTGGAGTACGTAAATAACAACTGATTGTGAAAGCATCAATATTGATTACAATTGCCTATTTAAGTTATAGGACAACAAACCGATGTAACTCAACATATCAATATAACCACACATCAAATTTATCATTATTAGAATCATAATGATTGCAAATACAATATGTAGTATCAAAGATAATACTTTATTACTAACCGCAATACTACATTTCCATCATTAATATTACAGAGAAGTGCAAATTTCACTTTTTAGTCAAATCCAATACAATAAAATTTCATTTCACAAAACAGAGCAACATCATCAATAGATAATCACTAATACATGTCCACAAGTAATTATCAGGATAATCAAAACTATTTCAAACATCTTTCCTTACTCAAATACAATCCTCGTCATCATTTCACAAGAAGAACCAATTTATAAATTACATCAAAAGACATAGCAGTCAACAATGATATAAGTCACGTTTTCCTTTATAGTCAACTTGTTTTGCTTATGACTGCATAATAAAATTTACGCATTGTACATGGTTAGTTCTAACCGAATCGGCATGGATTTTCATTCTCATTACCTTTGTTATATATTGCATTGCAATGAATATATATAAAACATCTCAATATTTTCAGCATTTTCTATTCCATATAATAACAAGTATACTCAATGAATGAGACTACGTAATAATCCTTATTACTTACATTAACATCCCAAAAATTAAGAAAGTAATTTATACTTTGAAATTTAACAAATGGTGCACTTAAGTTATACTCAAGATCAAATAAGATAAGTAATCTTCTATTGGAAATCTAGGATTGAATAGATTATTCGTGTCATACTTTTATTGTAATAATTCAAATTTACACATGTTAGAAAAAAAGAGGACACATAATTCATTATATTTCTGCCATTACCTTCAACTAACCATCCATTCATAACAACAAAAGAAAAAGAGTAAAACCCTTTTTGGTCCCGCATGGATATTAATATATCTTTTGAACTCATAAATAAGTGTTTTGGAATTAATACCATAACCCTTCCAATAGTGGTAAGATTGTAACGTGCAATCATATCAAATAAGAAAAGTATCAAATACTTTAACTTATACCAACAATGCCTATAGTTGAAGCTTAGCCTTATTAACCGAAGATAATAAAACACAATACCTTAATTTCTTGACATTACCTTTTACCTTATTTTTTTTTTATCAATAATGATAAAGAATTACTTTGATTTTTAACAACGGAGAGGTATTAGAATACCCTAATTCGGTCAAACATTGTTAAGAAATTATCTTAACTTTTCAAGATACATTGGTATTGAAATACCTTAGTTTTTTCGAGGAATGATACAAATTTACCTTAAATTTTCAAACAGAGGTATTGAAATACCTTATTCAATTCAAAAACATCCAACTCAAGAAAATAAGATCACAAATATATACGTCCAATAAATCGAATGTTGTAACCACGAAATAACAAATCGTATACCGTTTCCCAATATCATGTATGGATTTAAGAAATCATTTCGGGATTCACACATTCAAATGGAAAATGACAAGACACCTAGAAAATGGGTTTTATTTCCTAAATTTATTTTTGCAATATCTCACCTTATTTCTAGAAAATATAACTCTTCAAAAATAATGAATTACACCCTTAAATGTGCAAATCCATTTTTAATATCATTTGGGGAAGGTCATCGTACTAACAATTTTTTAATGAGAGAAGGGAATAAATATTCATATTTAACAACTACACATATACCTACTATAATCCTACTATTGATTGTCTCACAGGGTTGAGCATTGTAACAATAAAAATTTTGTCACACCTAGGAATGGGTTTTCCCAAATCATTTTATTTTTACCGTTTCACTAAATACCCAACACTTGCAAAGACATATATTCATTATAAGGAATAAAATATCAAAGCAAAGGAGATAAACAAGTCATTCTCGGAATCAAATTCACGAGTCTCTTCAAGCGAGAAATCTTCCAAAGTGTGGACTCAATAATACACTCTTCTAGCTTTCTTTTAAATTTTTCCCAAAGTTAAATGCATAAGGTAGTTAATTACGCCGAAGGCGTTCTTGTAGTGAAGTGAGACCTGGTGATTCTGACAAATGTCAGAAATCGGACGCACTGCATTCCTCCTCCCGAATTCGTTGAAATCCAACGGATGAGCATTTTAATTGACTGTTTTTTATATTTTCTATTTTTCCGCTGCATGGTGGAGACAGGTGGCTGGTTGCATGCTATTTCTTGTCTACAGCGGCGAGAACATGCCGGATCTGTGGAAATCCTCGCATTAGAATTTCATGCAATGTGAAAAAGATTTCAGACATTTCTAAAAGGGGTTCTGTATCGAGTATAATATACCTGTTTTGGTTGGAGGGCGACCTGTTCTGCATCTTCTTGGATATGGGAGGTCCTCTGATCCTCCAATTACTTCCCTTCTCAGCTTCGGATCTTTGTCAGGGTTTCCAAGATCGTTATAAACATCGTAGTCATATATTCGATCTGAATCCTTTCTCTGCTCTGTTCCTGTTCCTCGCAATTGTATTAGGTCTGGACTCCTCAACGCCTTGAGCCCTTCTGGCGTTTCATCAGGAAGATGACTCTGTTTCAACACACTCCGGTGAATCAGTCAGTAAGATCATTCCTCCTCTAATTAATAAACCTTGTAAAACAGGGTTGTCCATTTAGGTTGATTAATGAATTTTATTAACATGATACGAGAGCCTGTAGAATCTATTGGGCTTGCAGAAAACAGCGTAACATATACCTTATTGGCAAAGAAGACACGGTCATTCTTGTCTATTTGCTCTGGAGTGATCCACGAGTTACAGCGAAAGCCTAATTTAGCTCCACCGGGGACATCAATGGTTAAAGATTTCAGGAAGAATTCTCGTGGATGCTTATTTGTTATCAGAAATGCTCCGGGCTCTCCAAAATTGGTGTTCCATTTGAAAGAGATCTTGTAGTGTTTATCTCCAGCGATGGGCCCATCCCACGGATTCCACTCCAAATAAGACACTTGGGATAACTTCCCTGTTCCAGTCTCCGCCATAACAGATGGATTTATGTGTGAATAAGAAGATAAACGAAGAAAATATAAAATGTTTAACAATAATAATAAATTTGGTTACTTGGATCAATTTGGTTGCTGCTGACGAGCTGAAGGCAGACTTTCTTCCCAAGGAAATCTGATACCTCGTCCACAAAAGTTGCAGAGTAATCTGTCAACTCGAGAAGAGAGGCCTTATTCAAGATTACCTCTCCCTCAATGTTTATTTCAGCTTCTCCCTTAGATGAGCTTCCCCAAGTATCTTTTGTGACGTTGAGGGCAAAGATTTTAGGAGCTTTTCCAGATTTGCAGACCGGAAATTTAGTACTAAATGGAGATTGCAAGGAAAACTTACTGTTGGAAGCATTGAAGTTAAAGGGACAACCAAATCTATTTAGCTTTTCACGATTCCAAATACCGGGAGAGGAGAATGGAACACGAAATATGTGGCTGGAAGTGGAGATGATAGAACTGTGTATAGAGGAGGATGGGTTTAAAGCAGTCCTTGCATCCATTTTTTTATCAAGATTTGATGAACAAAGATATTGTAGGAATAGGATGCTTCTTGCATAGCTCTCTACCAATTCTTATAGGAAGACATAGTTCTTGCACGGGCAAATTTACTGCCCTTGGTAGAAAAAAAATTGTAGTCCTGCTGTAATTATTGATGTTGTTCGTCATTGTGAGCAACCTGTCCAATTCAAGCTATGGCAATTTTTTGTGTAATTTTCTGCAAGACATCCATAGTCTAAAATTGTCTAACTTTCAACGCATTTTAGAATTTCAAACACTTTTGCATTCACTATGGCAGGATCTGCCATATCACGACCTTGTTAAATAAAGTTAGGACGGGAGCTTATAAATTGGGGTTACAAAATAAGTATTTATTGTTTAAATTGATGGATTTGCGTACTGACCATGATGCGGGGGTGATTCTTCCCAGAGTAATACGATTGTCCCTTTACACATGATGGACACCTCACACGACTCCATTGCATGCCTTCGCACATAATCCGCTATGCCTAGTGGTTTCATCTTTATTCTCTGGCATAATTTTGTTTGTTTTTCTTTCAAATTGCAATACTGTAAAAAATTGCAAAATAGAATATTGTACTGTTTAGCTTACTTAGATATGGCTCCCATGGTTGATGTGGTACCGATTATTGTGGAAAAAGGATGTAACTTAGTGTAATTGCCTTGTAAGAAGAAATTCTTCCTTGTATAGCAACAAGACAATACCGTTGTTCTCTATAAATTCTTGCTTGTCACTTGTATATTTCATTCACCAGATGGAATTGCCACCTGGCCATTATGGTGCATCTGAAGGTATGGATTTGACACTACCCTGTTAATGGGGCCTTTATGATTCTAATAATAAAGGAGACTGTATTTCTTATTTTGTTGAAAACCATATTCTTTGACATCCGAGTTAAGTCTAACATTCAAATTATTTCTTTTGTAATATGTTAATGAGGATGATGTGTTGGTATTGTCAATGAGGGTAACCCTCAAGACAGTTGTGACTGCTTGATTGGCATTGAAATATTTAATTTATTGATTTCTTTTTTTTTGTGACTTTCTTGAATACTACTTTCGTGACAGGAATAGGGGTTATCTCCACCTCTCAACATGAATAGTAGGTTGGTACTTCTCTTGGTGAGGGTTACTATTGATCAAGTAATAGGAAGGGTTGGACTACCCTTCCTGGTTACATTGATATATGATATTGAGGCATATTACTTCTTATGTTCATGACCAGAGCACGTGTATGATGGAGTGATTAGTCAATGCTTACATATCATAGAGAAATATGTGCAATGATAGGAAAATAATAAAGGTTACAAATTGGGTATAGAGATAATATTATTTCCTTAAAGGTATTTCAGCTATGAGATTTGGTTTCATAAGCTCTATTGTATTAATTACTAGGAGGTAAGGTGGTGGATGTTAAAAGATGTGTTAGCTCTATCTATAAGCTTGGGTATGACTTCCTCTAAAGCAATAACATGAAGTGGGTTTTGTATCATTAATGCTAAAATGTCTATCAACAACTCGTGTTGTTTATAAACATACACCTTGACTGTTAACTCTTATAATAATTGCAGTCCATAAAGTTAGAATAGTATGGGGTCATTAGATCCCATTACAAACACTTGATTCCTTGGGTGGAAATTACGTGGAAATCATCCTTGACGTTTCCGATACATTGTTTTGAGAGCTAATGTTCTTGAAGTGCCTGAAGGGAGTGGTTCTTCGGAAATAGAACTTATTTACTCATCTTTGTACAAGTGTTTGTATAATAGAATCCTTGAGGCAGTCGCAACATACTAACTCTAACAATTGTGCATTGACAAATTTGTTGTGTTGGTCTTGGACAGTAAACTTTCAACTTCCTTCCCTTCTATTTTTGCCACCTTTTTACTTCTCCACCCTCTCACTTCTCCATCCTCTAACGCCTTCTTCTCCACCCTTCTTCCTCTCCTTTTGTTTCTCTCTCTCTCGAAATGGCAATTTTTTGTGTAATTTTCTGCAAGACATCCATAGTCTAAAATTGTCTAACTTTCAACGCATTTTAGAATTTCAAACACTTTTGCATTCACTATGGCAGGATCTGCCATATCACGACCTTGTTAAATAAAGTTAGGACGGGAGCTTATAAATTGGGGTTGCAAAATAAGTATTTATTGTTTAAATTGATGGATTTGCGTACTGACCATGATGCGGGGGTGATTCTTCCCAGAGTAATACACATATTCTTTGACATCCGAGTTAAGTCTAACATTCAAATTATTTCTTTTGTAATATGTTAATGAGGATGATGTGTTGGTATTGTCAATGAGGGTAACCCTCAAGACAGTTGTGACTGCTTGATTGGCATTGAAATATTTAATTTATTGATTTCTTATTTTTTGTGACTTTCTTGAATACTACTTTCGTGACAGGAATAGGGGTTATCTCCACCTCTCAACATGAATAGTAGGTTGGTACTTCTCTTGGTGAGGGTTACTATTGATCAAGTAATAGGAAGGGTTGGACTACCCTTCCTGGTTACATTGATATATGATATTGAGGCATATTACTTCTTATGTTCATGACCAGAGCACGTGTATGATGGAGTGATTAGTCAATGCTTACATATCATAGAGAAATATGTGCAATGATAGGAAAATAATAAAGGTTACAAATTGGGTATAGAGATAATATTATTTCCTTAAAGGTATTTCAGCTATGAGATTTGGTTTCATAAGCTCTGTTGTATTAATTACTAGGAGGTAAGGTGGTGGATGTCAAAAGATGTGTTAGCTCTATCTATAAGCTTGGGTATGACTTCCTCTAAAGCAATAACATGAAGTGGGTTTTGTATCATTAATGCTAAAATGTCTATCAACAACTCGTGTTGTTTATAAACATACACCTTGACTGTTAACTCTTATAATAATTGCAGTCCATAAAGTTAGAATAGTATGGGGTCATTAGATCCCATTACAAACACTTGATTCCTTGGGTGGAAATTACGTGGAAATCATCCTTGACGTTTCCGATACATTGTTTTGAGAGCTAATGTTCTTGAAGTGCTGAAGGAGTGGTTCTTTGGAAATAGAACTTATTTACTCATCTTTGTACAAGTGTTTGTATAATAGAATCCTTGAGGCAGTCGCAACATACTAACTCTAACAATTGTGCATTGACAAATTTGTTGTGTTGGTCTTGGACAGTAAACTTTCAACTTCCTTCCCTTCTATTTTTGCCACCTTTTTACTTCTCCACCCTCTCACTTCTCCATCCTCTAACGCCTTCTTCTCCACCCTTCTTCCTCTCCTTTTGTTTCTCTCTCTCTCGAATTTGACTCCTTTATCCCCACCCTTGCACTTCTCCACCCTCAAAATATTTCCTCTTCACCCCTCTTTCTCTCCCATTATTTCCCCCCTTCAATTTGAATCCTTCAAAATATTCCTTTCGGCGTTACCATCGTACATTTCACGTGCGATTGCTAGTATATAGTTTGCATGCCGGAGTTCGTGAACATGGCGGAAGGCCTCAAGTTACATAGCGAGAGAAGTACCTAAAAAGAAAGGAATGAAAAATTGTGTTAACTCGGTAGCTTCGTGGAGAAGCTTTGAGTTTCCCAACATTTAATGGCATTTAAATTTTCTTATCAACTCCCATGGCCAGGAGTCGGACTTTGTAGAAAAACATAACCACCAATGCATTAGGTAGGTCTTGGATGACTTGAGCTTAACCGAGTTGACGTTAAATAACCTTGATTTAAAATACCAAGACTCGCATGCCTCGTAACCGTAATCTATTAATAGCCATTTTGTCTTCTTTTTTTTGTATAATTTAACCATATCATTTAAAACCCATAACTTATAAAACATTGGATAAGAAGCATGGTGGAAGACCACATTATTGAAAATTAGACAATTATCCAAAACCAATTAATCATCCAATGCCAATAGTCTAAAACCATACCTACCTTAAGGCCAATTTTTTTCTTGACAATATCCCATTATTAAAAAGTAGAAATGAGTATACCCATGCATCCCAAATAGGGTCGAAAGCTAATTGACAACAATATGATGCAAAAATATCACGAGATGATCAACAACAATAATAACTAGAAAACTTGTATATTAAGGTTTATGGATTGTTTTACATGTCAATTAAGCAATCACAACATATGCGCATGACATGGCCAATGGATTTTTGAAACGACTATCAATCTTTAGTTTTCCGTTGGGTTCAAAACTAATTTACTCAACCCAATTCAATGACTACCTTACATGGTGATATGATCAGTCAAAGACCAAACGATTGAACAAGGAAATTCTAGTTATTATACATCGACTAACAATTTAGTGAATTCCTTCATCGAATATAACTTTAATGTTCTATGATCGAGCTTATCAACACAATATTTGTAACAAAGATAAGCATAATCAATCATCATCAAAATAATAAGTCCATTACTATGAATATTCACTCCTAATGAAATCAATTAAGATTTTAATTGCAAAAACATATCTATAGTTATAATCCAAGCAATATGCATTTATATAGTGACAATCATACCGAGAAATATTATTGTGTATACGTGTACATCCTTAACCTTATTCAATAATTGTTTCCAATTCGAGACAATAATATACAACTAAGTATCAATTCATCTTAGTTGCCATTCATGAATTCTGAAAACTGATGTACAAATATATTAACAAAAGTTATAGTAACCAAACAAGGTTCCTAGTATACATAATCAATAGTCCCAACCAAGATAATAACTCTTTTCGTACAACATAGCAAGGTTCTATACTTTATCCATTACCAATATTGTAATCAAGTACCAAAAACAACATACCCCATTAGGTAAATACATACAACAACAAGTCAAGACAAGAATAATTATAAATGCCAAATCCTTTACAAACACAAGGAAAAAGGTTTTATTACATGGTTGTCCATGTAACTACGTGTAAATGTGCATATCCTTTTTAGGGTACACATGCATACATGTACCTGCATACTCAACTACACAAATAGAAATTATAGGATGTGACATAGCACTCCACAAGTAGTGATGAAAGCTGCAATTTGGTTATTCGGGTGATGCTTCCCATAACCGTAGAACTTGGGAAATTTTTTTCATGACCCTATACATAAATCATGCAAAGGTTTGTTGAGAGATAATGGACCTATGTTTTTCCCAGGAAACTTGAGTGTTTATTGAGCCATTGGTGGTTCTTATTCTTCTATTTCTTCCTCTTCCTCTTCGAATCTTTTTAAAAATTCTTCAAAAACTTCCTCTTATGGAGAGATGTACTTCAATGGTTCAACTCTAACCTTGTCAACCAAGTATTCAATATATAAGGTATGATTAAATTTTGGGAAGTACTACTAACCTATTCTCCTTGAAATCTAACTCATAGGAAGTTATAAATCAGCTTGCAAATGTTCTTAAAAGTTAGTATCAGTCACACCACTAGATCTTAAAGACCTTGTATATCGTCTTTATATCGGCTTGAATGCACAATTCAAAAAAAAATCTTCTAGGCTCTCCTATGCTGATTTTGAGCTTGTCTTTCTATTTCCAAAGCTTCTACATGTTCTTCTTCACAATTGAAAACTCTTGTAGCTATGTGGTAATGGAATATATTTACTCTATTATGTAAAATTTCCTCCCTCAAATCAAATGCAATGTCTTCTTGGGTATGGAAGAGAATTTAATCTCTTAGGTCCGGGGGTAGGACAAGGAATCCCTATTAGTGGAAGACATCAGCTTAACGGATTTTCAAATTTCAACTTTTTGGGGTTTTAAATATCTAATTTCTTTTTTTTTTTTTTGGAATATAAAGTGGTGGAGAGACAAAAAAATCTGCCCCATGGTTGGTTCTAAAAATATTGATGAAATAATTTATTGTTAGGACAAATTAGTTGATTTTCACAACCACTATGGAATTGATTCCCTCTTTCTTGGAAAAGGGGAGGATCCCTTTATTGTATGTGAACAAAACAGCTTTTTGGTTTTCAATAAGTCAGGGATCCAACAAGAAAACTCCACTACACCTATGGAAAATTCTTGCACCTTGTGCAACTGAATAATTTTCAAGGAAGGTTAGATTGTGGGAGCGAGAAATAGAGAGAGGGGTTAATATTGCAAGTATGATCAATCATATTCTTACAATTATTAACCAAAGTTTATCAACATAAAATTTTGAAAGAAAATAAATTTTTTTAATTATTAAAAGACAAAATGAACCATAAACATAAAATTTCATTCATTCACTCATCACAAGTTATTACGCTCTTCTTGGTCATGCAAAATTGACATGTTCACAAAGCTGCAAATGAGAGAGAGAGAGAAGAGAGAGAGAGAGAGAGAGAGAGAGAGAGAGAGAGGTAAAATAGAATAAAATGCTAGTTTTGTTTGTTCTTTGTAGCTATCTACTCTTGAACTCACAAAATTGACAACCCCTTGAAATGAGGAAGTCATTACAATATGTAGCTATCAAAAATACTCTTTGCCTACCCTTGCATGAATTTTCACTTGAATTTTACAACTTGTGAATTTTCATATTCCTAAGAAAGAAATTAAGCCCCCTTTTTATGAATTGGGGAAACTTATTATAATTCTAAACTATAATCACATTTTAATGAATAATACAAAAGTAAAAAGTAAACCCCAATGAATAAATATAATATGAGAGAGAAGAGGGGAAGGGGTGAGGAAAGAGAAAAGGAATAAGATAGCCACTCGAATGAAGATAATGCTTCCACCAATGGATACTTGCTCTGTAAAAACAATTTAGAGAGTGCCTCTAATAAGAAATTCATCCCTTTGAACTTCTTATTGTATCGAGCCACTGTAAGTGCAACCTTCTTAACCCGAGGAATGTCTACAAATCTCAAATACTTGAGCAAATTATCAGATATAGCATTTATGTTCATGAATTTCATGAACCATGATTGATGCTTCTTCACATTGTTCGATATAGCAAATCTTATCTCAACAGGAGACTCCAGTGTGTCTTCATTGAAAGAAAATGTATCTCCTTTCTCCTTCTTAATAGGCTCTTCAAATGGTTTCAATAGATCATCTACTAAAGTGTTTTCATCAACCACGTGTGCTCAAATTTTTTGTACCTCTGCATGGACATCATCTTAAATATTTGAAGTATTCTCCTCATATGATTCCAATTAGTCATGAGCATGGTTCAACATCTCGTATTGGGAGAAAAGAGTTATGACCGATACTTGAGACAAATCTTAAGATGTGGATCTCAATACATTCTTGCTCACTAGTATAGAAGAATTGAATTTCACCATTTCTACCACCAGTGGAAACACCTAGTCCCAATTCTCCTTCCCTTTTTCAATTTATTCTCTATTCATCCTTACTTTTGTGCTAGTTATGCTCATACACTCAAACAATGAAAGAATCTCGGAAGAATCTTTCTCACCCACTTATCATTTTCCCTTCCCTACATGGTGAAGCCTTGTGTATTTATGACGAATTATGAATTGAATCTACTAATGTGAGTAACTTATTTAATGAGGAGAGATGGAGAAAAATTTGGATCCATTAAGGTTTGCACATAAGAGGTGAGGGTTATTATGTGATCTTCCAATTGTTTAATTTTCTCCTTATATTATTCATTTCTCACAAGGAGGCCAGTGTAAGATTATTTGAACAAGTGAGCATCCCCCATGCATTACCAGCCCTAGAGTAATACTTATTAGTTCATAATCAAATAAGGACATATCACTTATGTGCTTGATTATTTTAGGCTAAGCTACCTACATGTATTAGTTTCTGAAGTGTCATTTAAAAATTGAGAGGAAACTCGGAGATTTCTTTCATTTAATTTCCTTCACCATCGTGTATATCACTTGGAAATCTAGAATCACCACTTGTTGGAACATGTGGGTATCTCCTCCAATCATCTCCTACACCCATGGGAAAATATTAGTTTCTTCGGGCTCCACATTGGTCATGATGACTCTTTCTCGGATCGAGTAAGAGGGTGCATCTTGGTCTAGTTGAGTAGGTGTAGATGCGTAAGAAGAAATGAGCTGAGATTGTTAGAGGATCGGTGGCTGAGATGGATCACTTTAACCTTGTTCCATACCTTTTATAGAATCTTGGATAACTCTTACCTTCTTGTATGTCCTCTTATAGTGAGTGGGATCATATTCCATTGAATTTATTTTTGTGATACTTTCAGAGTGAGTAGAAATTGTAGATTTCTTAGTTTCCTTTGAAGTGGAGATGGGAGATGCATGTATTTTGGGATCATCAAGACATTATGACTCAATGAATGCATCTATTTTCTTCTTGAACCACTCACTGGATCTCTGAATTACCGCCTCATTTATTTCATAAATATACCCTAATTTTTGAATTCTCTAAGATACCTATAATAAGGGTAATACCTTCAACGCTTGATACTCAAGTTCATACAATTGTTTTCAATCATCTTCACTTCCATCCTCAAACCAATCAGACCCAAAGTTCCTCATTTTCCCATTTTCATTCTCATATGATCTTGGTCCCTAACCTCAAAATCATCAAATAAATTCACCAAATAATCGTTGAATTGCGGAACATGGTACAAGTTAGGGAGATAGAACATATAAGGGTTGTTAAAAATTTCAAAGCCAACTCTTGATGTGTATGATTAGAGATTCAAATTTTTATGCATCAAAAACCATCTTACATGATAAAATTCCCAAAGAGATAGAAAAAGACACACCTTTATTTTTCATCTCTTAAGTTTTCCATTGATATGGGCAAGTTGTTTTCAAATCTCGAACATCACAATCCTATCGATGAGGTTACTTGGATTTTTTTAAGATTGAGATAAAATCAAGATACTCGATATACGATAAAGTTGAGAACTTTTGAAAAAATACCCGTATCTTTGGATCAAAGTGGTAGCTTACGAAGATAGTCTCAATTCAAGATTTCCTTCGAGAAATCTTATGAAAAACATGGTGAATGCATCATTCACTCTTGAAAAATGGTGATTGATCTCCTTTAGGGTCAATTATGGATATATCTCATAGGTAGGATCCTATTGGGAGATGTTCTATGTGGGATTCAAGCCCGTGAATGATCTCTTGCTTACGAGAGCATATACTAAATATGATGTCATTGTAAATTTCCTTGTGAGTGGTAGCTAGAGCAATAGATAATGGAGATTATCACTGATTATTTGACCCCATTCAATATTTTTTTCCCCTTTTGGCGCAGGAATTAAAAAAGGTAGAGTAAATAAATCTATTGAAGTAATTCAGAAAAGGTTTCTATGGGGATTTGGATCAGGAGGACAAAAAAATAATCCCCCTTATGGCATGGTAAAACGTCACTCAACCTAAGGACAAGAGTGGTCTCAAATTAAAAAATATTCAACTCATGAACCAAGCTCTCATAGCCAAGGTGGGCTAGAGACTTCATAGAGAGGAAGGTATCTAGGTGAAAATTCTAAAAGTGAAATATTTGTGGCCCTTTGGTGGAACTTCAAAACTCTTCTCTAATATGGAGATTCCTAGAGGATCTATCTTCTGGAATAACCTTTTTCAAAATAGAAAGCTAATTATTAAAGGAAGAAAGTGGAACCTTGGAGATGGATCTAAAATAAAATTTTGGGAGGATCCTTGGATTGAGGATGGAGCTCTGAAATCGGTTACCATGGAGTGAGCTTTGGCCTTTTTCATTCAGGAATAGGGAGATCTTGTTTGCAACTATTGGGATGAAGAGAGGAAGTGGATTCCCATCCTCCATCCCCCTCACTTTAATGGAGATATCTGACCATTTCATGACCTAAATAAGAAACTTAAGGATTACCATATTCCCCATGATAGAGCACAGGACGAGATGATCTGGAGAACTATGGACATTGGGGAATATGAGGTTAAGTCTAGCTATCTGTTAAACTTTGAAAACATAGAACCTAATCAGATTTGGAGGAAGGTTTGGAATAAGAACCTTATACCCAAAATTAATTTCTTCTTCGGGAAATTGTCAAAGGTAATATTTTAACATAGTGGATAGACTTAGAAAAATAGGAATGATCATTATCAATAGATGTGGGCTATGAAAAGGCAACAAAGAATCTATTCAACATATATTTATTGAATGCCCCTTTTCATTTCAAGTTTTCTCTGTTGTCCTTAGATTTTTTAAGGTGCATATGGTCCTTCTTGGGGAAGTGGCCCTCCTTCCTGATCAATGGAGTTTCAATTTTCAGAATGCTACAGTTAAAGAAATGTGGAAATTGGCTCTTCTTCATGATTTTTGGGGAATATGGTTATAACAAAATAATAGTATCTTTAGGAATAAGGCGTCTAGGATGGAGAAGGTTATTGAAAAAGTGAGACAGGATCTAAAAGATAATTCTCAGATTTTAAAGCCCAAACAAGGCTAGAGACTATCTATATTGGGAAAAGGAAATCCTTAGGAGTATGGATATCATTCCTAACAGTCATGTGAAGAAGAGTGTGAACCAAAATTTCAATTGGTCAAATCCGTATGACGAAAGATTTAAGCTTAATTTTGACATCTCAGAAAAATTGAAGGACAACAGAGTGGGTGAAGGGGGTCTAGTGTGAGAGCATAGAGGTAGATACATTAGAGCCCATGTGGATCCTATTGGAAATCATACTAATAAATACGCTAAGGATAAGGCTATGCTTTGGGGTGTCATGATGTACAAATACGCTTTAAAAATATCATTATTGAACGTGACTCAATGAGTGTGATTAATTCTCTAAGGGATCAAAGAAAATGTGGAAGTAAGTTCAATAACCTAATCATGTAGGCTCGTGGCATCTTAACATCATTCAATCAAGTGGACTTCCTTCACACTTACCGAGATGGAAATAAGTTGGTAGATGCATTTTATAATAAAGGTACTGACATGGAAGATTTTGTGACGTGGCTAGGGACACATATCCCTTGAGGTCATATCAATAATCTAATTAATGAAAACACAAAATAAGGGGATAAGTAATGATGAAAAACATAGTTCTCGCGCTTGGGTTTTTGAAAGGACTTTTCCTTTTTGAGAAAAGGCCAGATATACTTCATTTGGTATAAGATTGAAGGAGCCATGGGAGGTGACAGGGTATGCACTGAACCTACCACTCTTCTCTATATTAAAAATGACAATGCTATGTGGGAATTGTTGCACAAAGGTAGCTTTACAGGTACATTCTTTGAATGAAAGGTAATGATCTTGTGATGTATGTGGGTTGTGGTATTTCTTGGATTGATGGGGGTTTCACTTTTAGAGGATTTGAAATTAGGGTTTCTAAGAAAGCTATTGTTGAGATTACGGGATTGAAAATTGATGGGCTTAAAATTTACAAGGATAAAACCCATAAAAAACATGAAATTGCTACTTTCTTTGAAGTTGGGGAGAACATTGTGGCCTATGATGATGGTATTTCCTGAAATTGCTTCCCTGATAGATGGGCTAATGTTTGTCTAGTGGTCATGAAATATCTGACCTTAGAGGGGAAGTTCTAGAAGATATTTTCACACCATCTCTCTATCCTAAATTTCTTTCGTAGAGACAATACTATGAGCTTGGCCTTCTTCCTCTATAGGTCATTTCTTTCTACTATTGAGGATTTAAAAAATAATAAGGTGGAAATCCCTCTCTATTAAGGCATGATTATTCTACTTGTTCAAAGAAGAAATCACATCATTCTTTCTCACCTAGTCATAACAATGGTCCCGACTCGAATCAATAAACCTTGCATATCACCTCAACCACATGAGAAAATAAAAATACCCCTCTGTGGGGATTGTGGATTCCTTGTGCAATTTGAAGAAGGGGATTCAAAATTTGGGAGAAATTTCTAGTAAAAGGGATCAGGATTTTGTTGATTGGGAGGCCATACTGATGAGAGCTAGGTTGTTTGTTGACATTATCCTAACTATCAACAAGAATCTCATACAAGATTTGAAATATTTCCATCACAGGATTGAATTTCATAACAAGACTATTAGGGGTATTCAAGTGGATTATGTTATGTAGGAATAAAGGATCTCCATATTACAAGATCAAGTTTCCAGGGAGGAGAGAAAACCCAACATGAAGCTCATGCTTAGTACTTCCGATAGTGATGCTTCTAATACTAATGAGAGATCCGACATGGAAGCGGTGAACACCCAAATCAAAGACAAGGAGGAGGTCAACATGGAGGACCAGATTGAGAAAAATGAATGAAAAAACCTAAAGCATGTAATCATTAAAGTGGTTGGTATGAAATATGGTGGGTCAAGTACGAGCTTGCAGTAAAGCCATGGAAAAATAATTGTGGGGCTTTGGTGACCTTTTTATTCTATTTTAGTTGGTTTCTCCTTTGTGATGTTTTGGTAAAAAAATGTATTGTTTAATATGTAAACTCTACTAGACTTTGGCTTTGTTTTGTGGTGGTCTGTCATCAAGTATTTTTGACTTAGACTACATGGCTCTTTGATGGTTTTTGTCTGAAACTATCTTCTTTTTGTCTGGGTTTTTTTGGTCCCTAGTTTAAAACAAAACTCTTTTATCTTATCTAAAAAAATCCTTGATGATGGTACACATAAAATGAGTTATCCAATCCTTAAAATACTTTATGTTCTCCTCTCCCATCACCATTCTTAGTAGGATGATTGCATATGAAAATACTTCATGAAATTCAAGCTTATACTAAGCCTTCAAGACACGTGAAGGCTTCCTTAAATGTTTCAACCATGATAACAATGGTAGGCATTATAGGTATGATTCAATTTTTTTCCATTCACGATGAAAATTCCTTCAAGATGATTACAAAGTTTCTCCATGTCCGGATTTACATGCACTGTGAAATTCCTTTAGGAGTGAGTACTACTAGTATCGAATTATCATCTACCCTTATGATTCTTTTATCGCCTCATAATTTTGAGAACATTTTAACACTAATTTTGTGCTTTAAAATGATATTGGGTGACCACCTTTGGCATACAACCCACTTGTGTATATTTTTTTCTTCTACGGGTTCCCCTGGGACCACCCAACATTTGGTTCTTTAGATCCTCCAAGTCCATGTGAGCAACATCGTTGTCACCCACATCCGGATATTCTGATGCTAGGGATGAAACAGGCTCCAAACTAGAAAAATTGAACTTAATTGTTTCAAATTTCCACAAGATGAGAGAAAATGAAGAAGATAGAAACTTTCTTCAACTCAAATAGACACTTTTTATTTTTAGTAAGTAGGAGCTAGGAGTTGGTTTTTTATTTTTTCACTTTTTCTGCTCACATTCAATCTCCTAAAGCTCCTAACATACTGAATACACCTTTTTTAGTGCCATTTTATTATTTTTGAGATGTTTCTATTTTGGAAATTTTCTTTTTTGCTTTCTATTTTTTTCTTTATTCTTATTTTTTGAAAAAGATGTCTATTTCATCTAGCTTGTCTTATTCATTATTATTTGATTGCTAAGATATGTGAAAATTTGATATTTTTGGAATATTTATATCTATAATAAGTGGAAATACTAGATACTTACTATATTTATAAATGGAACTTTCCCATTTTCAATTGCAACAAAAATGGCTTCACTGAATTTTGCTCGCTTCTGGGACTCTGTGTTCAAATTTTCACCTTGATCCGCTTGTTAGAATGCTTCAAAACTGAAAAACATCATATAGGGGAAAAAAACTAGGTTTTTATACAATTAAAAATTTACAAGATCATTTTCTCTATTTTTACAGTGTTCTTAAAGGCTCCTAAGATGAGGAATCACTAAGAAAATTTTGTTCACATCTACCTATAGGCCTAGAAGATATGGATTTTTCTTCATTTTGGTACTCATGGATGCCTTGGATGAATCTTGATAGGGTGTATGATAAATTTATAGGTATTTGTAAATTCACAATGTTGAAAATAGCTTCCTAGGTTGAGTTGGTGAAAGAATGAGTTAAAACTATCTTGAATGTGTTTTTAAAGCATCAAAGCTGTCTATTTTTGTGTTATGGGCAAGCTTTAAATCCTAGCTTCCAAAAATATGGGGTGTGGGAAAATTTTCTTGTCCCCACTATCCTGGGGAAAATTGGGATAGTAAAATTTTCCCTAACTCTAAGCATGAAAAGTGGCGAGAACAATATGTGGGGAGATGGGGAGATGAGAAAAGCACACTTTAGCACCTAGAAGGAGAAATGTTTGGTTGCATGGTAAAACTTGTAAAATTCCAAGGGTAGGGCATATATTTTTTTCCCCACTGTCCCAAGGATATTTGGGATTGTTGGGACACTAAAATGTGCATAAGGGTTAGATGATGCAACTTAGTACTTCCATGGGAAAATCAACTTAGCACCTCACTAGGAAGAGAAAAGGTCACATGAAGGACCAAGGGAAATAGCTAAGGCATGGAGAACATTTTATTGTCCCTAGTGCTCCCACTTTACCATATACAAAAGGAACAATTGGGATATTTGGGATAGTCAGGATAGTAAAACCCGCCACCTATCCAACTGAGAAAATTACTAAGTCCCTGAATCTCGAAATAAATTTTCCTAGAGCTCTATTAGGTGTTTCATGTAAAAAATTAAATCATTTTTACTCTAAATATAATTCTAAGATCAATGGTATGGTTTTAAGACCCGATTATGTATCCTTCTCCAAAACTTTCCCATATATCATTCATTTACAACAAGATGAGTTTGCACCTGGTGATCAAACTTGAGAAGAAGACATGTTTTGTAGAGAACTTTTTGATCCCATCATCACGATGTATCTTCAAGATTTCAAATGGTTTATTTTTATCTCTTGACTCATCATGGAGCTCAGAATACTCCATTAAATTTAGGTACCATTTCCGACTACAAGCTCCTTACCCCTAAAAAACATGCTTTCACAGAACTACTCCAAGTCTCCTAAAACTTACTAAATCTCTGAAAATAAATTTCATCACCCTTAAAAATACTCAATACCACATTTTTATCATTTAGGATTCTTGATTAATACCAAAGGAATGCACACTTGTCCTAGAAAGGCTAAGAATAGTCTTCCTAGGCTCACAAGAGATTCCATTTTTGACAACATTCTACTAAATGGACCAAATGACCTCATGACCAAATTTAAAACACTAGGAAAGGTTGTACATCACAATATGAAGGTCTTCAAGGCTAAGATGGTCATGACACAAAAGGCAAAGTGAACTAGAGGATGCTTAATGATGGGTTTCAAACAAATTTTTAACACTAGGGTAAAGTTGTTATGTTTCGAATTGTATATTTGAAATTGCAAATACACATCACAACATGTAGAAGGAAATATTTCTGTTGATAATGAACTAGGAGACACTTTGTGGGAAAAAATAGTGATGTGAAGAAATATAACTATCAAATTAGCAAATTAGGTAGATTTTACAAAGATGGTATTTTTAGTTCTATGGATCTCCTATTGGGAAAAATATTATTATAATAGAAAACAAAGCATCATAACCAACTCCAAAGTCTTGTTGTGGGTGTAATTCAGATTGTTCTCAAAATCATCCATCAAAGCAAATAGACACACATGATTTACCAAATATGCAAGGCCAAGATGCACATGATTCTCCTTCAGGATTAAATGATGAACTTCTATTACTATTATCTAACCTTGCTAAAAACGGTCTTCAATAAGGAATCTCCATGAGAATTCCATGCTATGCATTACATGTGGCGATTTCAACAAACATTCACTACAAAAATTTTCAAACCTCTCCCATACAAGAAGTTGCTCAATATTTAGGAAAACCATTACTAATTGTCTTGTCTATAATTTAATAACTAACCTAAAGGCCACTTATCTCAAATGGTTGTTAGGTTGTATCAAATAAATGTAATAAACATCGATCTTAGCATTTGCTTAGGTTTAAAATATTATTTCAAAATTATATTTTATGAAAACCATCATGAAATATGTGTATTCTAGTCATTTCCTATTATAAAGGATTATTTGTCTCTAATAAATCAATGTGAATTAGCATACCAAAGAAGGGTTGCATAAAACTTCTTTTCATCATTTTCATTTATGGAATGTAATAACTAGACTAACAACTACCAATGTCAAATGTTCATTTTGTTGCATAAAATAAATTTAATAAACACCGAGATTAGCGGACACGGGCTTAAACTATCATGTTGGAATATCTAACAAGAGTAATTAGAGCATTTTTCATTTTTCTAACAAATCATTTCTAATTGTTTTATCTAGAATGTAATGACTAGCGTAGTGGCTGCTAGTATAAAATTTTCATTACATTTCATCAACGTAATATCATAAACATTGAGCTTAGTGGTCACTATCCTTGGAATATCATGTCAAAATATATAACCATAGTCATGGAACTTATTTGTAGCTAAACATTGTCTTTTATTTTATCCTTCAAGAAATATGTGTATTCAAGAAAAAGTTTACTATTTTTCTTGACATGTAGAATGTAATAACTATCTTTTGGTGACCATTAATGTCAAATGTTCGTTACATCAGATTTGTTAGTTCCCAATTCTAAACCCCTAGGGTTTCGAAAGTGATTTTAGAGAATAGGAAGGCTTAGAGGATGACAAGATACATGATACATGTCATTTGCAGCCGGGGAGGGGTTAATGATTCTCACTAGAACCAAGCTCTTGGGATTATTGAGAGGCACATACAAAGGAGATGGCCTAATCCTACTACTTTTGGTTCTGCCTTAAACCAGGGTGAGAGGACCCATTGGGTAACTTAAATGGAGAGGGGATAATTTGTATTTTAGTTCCTCTTGATAAATGATGGGTCAATATGAGCTAAGCATGGCCATGAATATAACACTCACTCACAATAATTGTCACAAAATATTCATATATACTTAGTGCATCAGACATAGGTTACTAGAGACAACAAAGTTCAGTTGTTCTTGCATCACTTTTGATGGAAATCTAGGTATGAAGAAGTGTCTTCAATGATGCTTTGAAATGGAAAAACCAAGGTGGTAAATGGATATTTTAGATGGAAGTTTGATGGTGTGGGGAAAGGTATAGTAGGTTTTATTTGTAAAAAATAGGGGAGTAAATGATGATTGATTTCTTGCAACAAAGCATCAATAACTACCATGACAACATGATATCTTGGAAAGTAAAGAACATATGATTAAGTAGTGAAAATTTCTTAAGAAAAAATATTTACATTCATTGATACTCAATAACTACAAATATTTTCAAGAAAATATTTAAAACACTTAACATAATGGCTTATGCAAGAGCTCAAATGAAGTATTTATTTTTCTATTATCATACACAAAATACACACTCAAAGGGTGACAAAAATCACTCAAAAAGATACTCGGAATAAGGATTTTAGAATTACATCCAATATTAAAGAATAAAGGCTTACAAAAACATATTTATTCAATAACCAAAATAAAATTGAGGACTAGTCTAATGTATTACATACGGAAGCAATAAACATAAAATTGCAGTAAAAATTGTATCTCATTAGTCAAATTTTAACATACAAGATCAAGAAAACAAAAATAGAATCATAATTAGGCATATGTCATTCAAAATTTCAACTTCTTGACATGGGCACATGAATTGAATTCCCTCAATGTTTTCTAATGGTTGTACAATGCAACCACCTTGACCCAAAAAACATGAAAAAATAAAGTTCATATGTTTTCCAATGGAAACATGAAGATTTACAATACCTTCTTTCAACTACTCACAATAGAAAAATAAATCTCTTATTTTCACCTTCCTCCCTCCTTTTTAATATAAGAACTGAGCCGCATCTTTATAAAAAAATCTATGCAATCCCTTTGATTTTCTCCCCAAAACCATATGCGCGAAATTTCATAAGGTTTGGAAATGATATCCATATTTGGAAAATATCTTTCAAATACAAATATTATTCATTTATCTAGTAACATAATTCTATTTTTGGTTGTAGATGTGGACGTGTGTAAGATATCCTAGTTACACTATCTCGATCCTCTTTTCTCTTATCTATATTTTCACAATCACTCATGTGCCCAATCATAAACCTGTTTGTTCCTTTATATCATTATTCCAACTGATTTGACACTTGTATTTTTCAAAAGATATGTTGTGAGTAACCATGGATATTTATTAAAATTTGATTCTTTCCTTGTGAAAAACCTTTAATCAAGAAAAAATAACACTTTTCGACAAACATCATTCTGCCTCTCCCTTTTTCAATTATGTGCAAGTATCCAAAATTGATCTCACATTCAATCTTGATATGATAATTCATGAAAACCTTTGAAAAAAATCTCTTTTATAAATTCTCATTGATTCTCTTATGAATTCACAACTCCCTTTGGTTATTTCAAGTTCATTTTCTTGTGAAAATAAAATTAGTATTGTTCCTTTTCAGGAAATAGGGCAGATGGAATTGGGAAATGATTTGAAAAAACTTTCTCTGAAGTTACGCATGTGATCTTCAATCTTTCTGGCACAAATGAAGGTTTTGTTAGGATTTTTTTCATAATTGAAGAAAAAGTAGAACCTCTAGGCCTACTAACTCCATGCACGGTTGATTTGGCTTTGATAAGGAAACTTTTAGAATGACTCCCTTTTTCTCAGTGATCTAAATTTTGTTTGAGAATTTGTTTCACCTTGAGGATCACATAGTTCTCGAGAAATTAAATAAGTTTTGGACCCATTGCCGGCCAATTATCAATTTTAACACTATATGTATATCCCTATCATTCTTTATATATTAAGTGACATAAAAATAAATCCCCATCGATGTCCATGTAGTGTTTGATGATGATCCTGAAGAGGGAATATATTTCACTTTCCTGTAAAATAGCAACAATAGAAAAAATGCTCACTAATCTTGAAAAGGATTTGGTGAAATCTACTTTCAAGAAATATCTTAAAGTGTCATTCCCACCATTGAATATATGTAAAGGGGGTCCATTTAATCCATTAGGCATATCCAAGCCAATTTCTACGGATCATATTGGTGTACCTGATCCAGCTCCTACTAAGCCAGTTGATTTTCATGGGCCATCTTCAACCTCCAAAATTATTACTCAATTGGGTACTAAGGCATACCTCAAAAGAGGGATTAATCTTCTTGAGTGGGTCTCTTGTTATAGATTTTTTTGGAATTGATTAATATTTTAGAAGGCCCAAGGATGAGCATCAAGGATCTTATGGACTTGGGTATGTCTCACAGCTTAACATGAGATATTCAATATGTTTATGGTGCTCAGGACCGTAAGGAACTTGAGTATAGGATGAAAAATATGTTAGATCGTATCCCCACCTTTGTAGAGGATTTTGTAATTATAAATTGACAATGTACTTAGTTACAAAAACATCCTTTTTGTATATGTATACCAAAAATTATGTGAATTTCAAGGGTTGGGGCCCCTATAGAATCCCCATTTTGTTCCTAGTATACACATGTATTCTTTTTCACTTTATTTGTTAATTCAGCTATAATTTATCTCAAGTGATCATACCTCTAGATTATAGAGTAAGTATCCTTTTAAAAAGATCATTTTTTCATGGCTTAGTTACACACAATGAGAGTTATAAGTGAAAATGTCCCATCACTCGTTCTACATCTTTTCCTTATATTTTTCTTTTCTTCATGGGTATTTTTAATATGTTAAATGTACCGTGGATTCTTTTATACTATATAAAATCCTTGAGTATCCTATGGATTTTGAATTCCATGGAATAAAACCCCCTAAGATACCCATATAACACCAAATTAGTGTATCGTGGCTTTTTTACATAGCCGCACTCTCAATCCATGAAGAAAGTAGTCTCATGGTATCGAATCCTTCACTATTAAACCAATTTGACCTCAAGTACCATCCACTTACTTCCTTTGCTTTGTAAATATTGTATTTGGCTGAATTTCAAATATCCCATGGGTTCAAAACCCATGGTACCGTAACTTTCCTTAGTCTCTAAAAATGAGGTGATGCTATGATATCCCACCATGCAAAAATTCCTCTTAAGTCCCGAGATGATTCATGTTTTTCTTTAGATCAGGAAACAATCCACAGAACACTAATTTTTACACCCTGCGGATGAATAACTTTGTGTATTTTGGCCTTCTTAGAGCATAATTTTCAGGATTATTTTACAAGATGTTTCAAAATTATGGGAGAGGGAGATTCTTTGGACAAAATAACTCCATGGTGTTATTGAATCTATGTGAAGCAAAATCTTAAAACACTAGTTCACTCCCATTATAGGTATTGGTTCATAATGAGTACCAACATCATCTCTTTCCCAGGGATGGGTGCTCCCTGCAGGTGCCACAAGAACTACAAAAAATAATTTTTTCACAAAAACACAGACCAGGTGGCTAGTCCATTGGGTAAGGAGTCATGGGAAGAAATACACATAGTCTCGTAAATGGGTACATACCATGTCATGGGTATAATGAAAATGAACAAAACCTAGTCGAGTGTAGACTAGAGAACAAAAAGGAAATAAAAATTCAAAACAACAAAAATGTACACTATACATAGGACATACCTAAATATTTTATTTAGTCCAAGAAATGCTTGAGATTCCTACCATTGATAGAAAATTCTAGTAAGTGTCCCTCCAAATCCCTTAGGAATAAAGTGTTATTTCTAATCCTAATGTTGATGGAGTAAGGTCCCATCCATAGGGAATCAAATTTTCCATGTTTTCCCTTGTCTTCATGCCTATTATCCCATAATAGAACTAGGTTTCCACATGAAAATTTCTTAGGGTAACCTTTTTATAAAATATTTTCTTGAGCTTCTCCCTAAAATTAACATGCCTTTGATGGGATTCCCTTCTTACTTCATCCAACTCCATAATTTTGTTGATCATGGTCTCATAAGAACTTACCCCTTCTTCATCCTCAAACTATTGCATGTATTGATAAACAAAGTGTTTCAAGTGAAGGGTAAACAAATATTGAACACCATAAATTAATTCAAAAGGTTTCTTACTAGTAGATCTCTTGGTGGTAAATTTGTCTACCCATAGTGAAAACTTTAGTTTCTCTCCCCACTTCCTTTTATTTATTTCTAATGTTCTCCTAAGGATTTTAAGCGAGGTTCTTATTTCTTGATTTTACTTGGCCATTTCCTTAGGGATTTTAGTTTGATTCGTAGTCCAAGGTTATACCATACTTGTGGCACATTGTTTCTAATTTATTTACTCTAAAACTCATGGTATTATCAACAACTAACTTGGTGGGGACCCCAAACCTGTAAATTATGTTATTAAGGAAGAATTCCATAACCACTTGATGAGTTTTCTTCTTTGGTAGGATAGCTTCAAAATAATTGGTAAATTAATTAGTGTCCACCAATATCCTTTTGTGGCCATCAATTAAGGAATATGATATTTCACCTATAAAATATAATCCCCATTGTTTGAATGGGGCCTTCACTATAACAAGATGTAAAGGAGGAGATCCATAAGATTTCATCATTCCAAAGAAACATTTTCAACTCTCACATTCTTGAACCATTAAAACCACATATTTAAAAATGTAAGGCCACCAATATCACGCCCTTAATATTTTATGGACAATAACTCTTCAAGTAAAATGGTTTCCTTACAACCCTCCATGAAACTCAACAATTATATTTGGAGCCTCATCTTCTCGGGACACATCTTAATAAGAATCCTTCGAGATCTTCCAATCCAGTGCTTGATCGGTTAGAATATATTTTTGGGACACCAACTTGAGTTTCCTTATACAATTTTTATCACGTGAGTAGGGTATTTCAATCTCGTTAGGTAATAAACTATGTCCTTGTATGAAGTTGAGGTGCTCACTTTTTCATGAGGGTTTTCTCATTTTCTTCAACATTGTGTATCTCAACTACCTATAAATTACTTTCCACCATCAGCCTTGCTATTCTCAATCCTCTAACTAGCTTTGTGGTCTAAATCTCCATGTCATACTCTTGAAGCTTGTTCACCCATCTACACCTCTTGCTTGACATATCCATTTTTGATAGGATGTCTTTCACCATTGTATGAGGTACATAGGCTATGATTTTGGAACTCATAATATAAGGTCTAAAAATTTGTTAGTTTTTACTAAGGAAAAATCTTGTTTCTCCATAATGGAATATTTCAACTCAGACCCCTGTAAGGATTTTCTAAAAAAGGAAATGGGTTTCTCATGTCCCTCTTCATCCTTCTACAATAACACAAAAGCAATTGTATTTTTTGAGGCAAAATAAAACATTTGAAACTTCTTTTCGTAGTATGAGTTGTTTAATATGGGGGTATTCTTGAGTGCCTCCTTTATTCCTTCAAATTCTTGAACAACCCTTTCTTCCCACTTGATGACTTGATCCTTTTTAACATGCTTTTGATGGGGAGAGTGATCTCAAAAATTTAGAGATAAACCTTCTTACAAAATTTATTTTTCCAAAGAAGGATTGGATGCCTTTCTTAGACATGGGGATGGGGACTTTATCAATTTCTTCCACCCTTTTAAGGTCTATCATAACTCCTTGCGATAGAATATGTCCCAAAAATTTTCATTTGCACCCAAAATGACACTTCTTTGGATTTAATGAGATCTCATATTTCCTATATTTGATCAATATATTTTCAAGGTGATTGAAATGATCACCCCTTTTTTTAGAAAAGATAATTATATCATTTTGATAAACTGTAATGAAATCATTAATAAAACTAGAGAAGGCCACATTCATGGCTCTTTAAAAAGTTTCTCTAGTATTCATTAATCTAAAAGGCATCCTAACATAGACATATGTTCCCCAAGGGGTGGTGAAAGTAGTTTTGAATTGTTCTAATTGTTTCACCACTACTGGTTATAACATGAGAAACCATCAATGTAGATAGTATCTCAAATATTGTTACCTTTGTAGCATATTTTCCATGTTGGGTAATGGGTAATTATCTTTGAGTGATGATTTGTTTAAATTCCTGAAATCCACACAAATCCTAATATCCCCATTCTTTTTCTAACTAGTACCAATTTTACCACCCATGAGGAGTACCTAGTGGGTTGGATTATCCCACCATCTCTCAACTTTTTTAACTCCTCTTGCATCTTAGTTGTAAGGATGGGGTTGATAGGCCTTTAATTTTCCTAAAGGGCTTGGTATGAGGCTCCAATGGTATCTCATGTTGAAAAAAATCTTCCCTGTAAGCTTTTAGCTCAGAATAAGACCATGTAAGACAATCTTGATACTTTCTTAATAGTTTGGTATAAGCTTGTATTTATTGTCTATTCATGTTGCTTAGTAACTTGAGACCTTTTTGGGTTTTGTGAAGTCCCAAAATTTTACTTCACCACATCTGTAGTTACATGGATATGATTTCTCATAAATTTTTCCACACTATTTGAATTTGATTCAAGGCTAAGAAGTCCTCTAGGGATAGTATTTTTCTTCAACTAAATTACATCCTTTCCAAAGATGATCTTCTTTACTTCACATAACGCCACCATAGGTTCTAGGTAAATGATTTGATTTGTGAACTCATCTATGCAATTTAATAACCTTTGGATTTGAGCATCATCCTCAAAACCTGCTAATGTTTAGTGTTATCAAGGAATGAGGGTCTAACCAGAAATTCTACTTCATAATTGAAATATGGAGACACCATTTCATTATCATACTAAGAATCTAGTATAACCACCTTTTCAGCTTCTACATTATGATTTATCTTATGGTATAGGAGATTGAAAGAATCAAATAATTCATTAAGATCCCATATTACATGCTTATTTTTGTTCAACCTTTGGTTTTTAGTTTCATATATTTTTCTAACTTGTTTTACAACTAACTCGGAATATCCTTTGACAATGATATTTTTATCCCATGTCTCCATGTAACTCTTAAACCAAGGATCAATGCTTCATATTCATCTATATTGTTGGTACACTCAAATTTTAATTTGAAAGATAAATTGAAAGAACCATGGTTTGGAGACATCAGAACCACTCCAGCTCCATTTCCAATATTAGAACATGCTCCATAAAAATTCATAGTCCATGGGACACTGACATCTTCAAGGTGTGCATTTATATCCATACATTGATCTTTAAAGTCAACACAACCTATAAAGTTACCTAAGTCTATATCAACAAATAATACTTCATAAGAAGCATTCAGAGGGTCTTCAATAAGGTGCAATGTTTTATCCCCTCTATGTAGCTTGAATAGCTTTCCTTCTAATGATATGGGAGAAAAATACATGTACATTTGAACACTGCACCCTACATAGCTATCCCATTTTCTTGATAACAACATGCCCCATTTAGCAGGGAAGTCAACTATAACCACATTCATAGTTAAATATTTTCTAGGATAAGGAATGATTTGCACTACCAAACCTTTGACATATCCAAAAATAGGTACCTATCTTGAATTGATGAAAGAAAACCTCTCAAAATCAGCTATTATTTTGATGTTAAACTATTCATGACTTCTAAAGGCATGATGTTGCAGGATGCCCCTGAATCAAACATGCAATTATGGAGAAGAATTTCATTGAAAATGAGAGTAGTAAAGAAAGGATCTACATCCAATTGTGATTCTACCAAGGAGGTACCCAAATATACTTCTAGGGGTTATTCTATTTTCTCTGGTCTTCTTTTATTTCAACTTCAACAATAGTGGGAGAAGTCACCATATTACTTGTACTTCTTTCTTTGATAACCCCATCCTCCTTCAACCCCAAATATTCAAATGCCCTCCTCCTATGTTTAGGAATTCTAAGTAATTCCACAATAGGGACAATAATTTTTATTTGACTTAGGATCTAAGCCATATCACATGTGAAATATTTGGGAAAGGTTGTATTAGGGGAAAGGGTGACTATTTTTTCTAATGGGATATTGTTCCTTATTGCTTAGGCTGAAGAAGAAGTTTTGCCTTGAGGAAATGGTAGGGCCTTTATCTGGCATGCTTCTCTTGGGAGTATATTTAGGGATATTAGTCAAGAGAGGAATCTTTATCTTGGGGAAAGGATAGGGCCCTTAAATTATCTTCTACGAAGGTTATATTCCTTCTCTTGGGAAATGAAAACATTCATTAATAACTTCCTATCCTCTTATGAAGGAATTCCACCATCATATTTTTTAATCATTAATGCTCTTATATATTCAAAGTCATGATTTGGGAGCTCAAATGATTGAGCCATATCAACATCAACATTAATTACAAAAGGGAGGGATAATACTTGATTGGTGCAAGCCCAAAATTCTTCCATTATTTTAGCATACAGGAGGTTAGTAGAAGTGGCCCCTTGCATTGAATCTTTTAGAAACTCCATCATGCATACATCACCAAAATCAGCTTCATCATTGTTGTCATCATCTTCAGTAGGCTACTTGTAAGGAGGGTGAGGCAAAAAAAAATTGTCACACCAATCAATAGTGTGCTCCTCTCTACCATTGAAATTGTTTCCAACAATGAGATCTGGGACTATCTTGTTATCTTTGAAGACTTGTTGTTTTTTTCCTTAACCCATGGCTCATTTTCCTCCATCCTCTTCCCCTGGTGATCTCCTTTGGTATGATTCACAAATATAATATATCTAGGGGTTTGATGTTGAACCTAAATATTTAGGTCCATCCCCTTCTCTTCTCTTTCCATTTTGTATGACATCTCCTTGACTGCCCCAACCAAGGTTTTAACTACCTCTTCTAAATCAATAGATTTACTTTCTTGTGGCTTTTATAGATTTATCAACTTGACACCTTCTCTCTTGGGAGGATTCCCAATTGCTTTGATATTATTTTCTATCTAGATTTCCATAGAGAAATCTTGTCTCGTAGTTTTATGAACCTTATCTCTTACATAATAGGTTTATTTTTGTCAAAATAATCATAGTATTTAATTAAACAAGACTCATCATTGGGCCTTATATTATTTGGTAATCTAGTCAAAGTCTTGTTGAACCTGGTGTTGAAATCCTATACACATTCATTAGGATTCTTCTTAATGTTTTCAAATTATGATAGAAGAAACCTGGGATCAGTTCTATCACCATATTGTAATCTAAAAGCATTCTTCATTTTAGCCCAAGAGTCAATTGAATTTGTAGGTAATAAATTATAATGCTCTCTAACATCTTCCTCTAATGTATGTATAAAAAATTTAACATAAACATATTCAAACTCAACTTCATAATCATCCATGATATTTTGGAAGAAATACAGATGTTGATCTCCATTAACAACATTTTTCCCTTGAAACTGGGAAATTTATTTTTAGTCCCATTTGGCACTTCATTAGGATAACCTACCATATCATTGAAATTGATTAGTCTATATGTAGTGACTACAAAAGGATATTTGGGTGGAGGGTGATCCATATTATTTGGTGGAATATTATCATATGGGGGTTAAAATGGTGGGGAACTAGAGGTCTTTGGGGTAGAGGAGTATGGTCCACACAATGAAATTATTTAGGGGATTCAGTTTCACATAAAACTCTATTTTCTTGGGTAAACAAATGTGGAAGTTAAGAAATACCTTTTTTATTTGTAGGAGTTAAATCCTCTTGAAATAAATAATGTAAATATGCTTGAGGACTACTTGAATCAGAACTATCAGATGTACTAGAGTAATATTATACCAAAGGAGGATCAAATTTAGAGGATTGAACACCCTTACCTCCTAAATTTTGACCACCCACAGGTTTCCAAATTTGTTTCCTTATTAAATGTGCACTTTCCAATTTTGGGAGTAACCTTTTAGTAGGGTTAGATCTAAAAAAGGATCTTCTTCCTTCCAGTTTTGTAAAGGGGAGAGTTAATCAACAAGGTGGGTAGGATGGAAAAATTACACTGGTCTAACCCATATTTTCTTTGAAAGGTGGAGCCACCACTAGGGCCTTGCACCCTAGAGATATAGATTAACTCAAAATATTCATATTAAACTACTTCACAGTCTAGTAGGAAAAATACTTTTCAAGTGTTAAGGACATTTACAATAGTCTTGATAATTAACTTCTAGTACACTTTCAAAAACACAAGTTTTATGCAAAGCATGCTCTTAATTGGAAATTAATGGATAATACTAGTAGAGAGGTCCTTTTTGTCAAATATTTAGCAAGAACCTTTGAAATTAAATATTATTAACCTTTCCTGGAGTAAATATTGCCTGGAAATGACACAGAGAGGCATATTGGTTCCCAATTCTACACCCCTAGGGCTTGGAAAGCACTTTTAGAGAGCAAGAAGGATTATAGAATAACAAAAGGTGTTATACATGTCATTTTTAGTAAGGAAGGGGTATGACATTCTCATTAGAACCAAGATCTTGGGATGATAGAGAGGAACATAAAAAAGGGATGGTCGATCCTATTGCTTTTGGCTCTTCCTTAAACCAGAGTGATAGGACCTATTGGGTAACTTGAATGGAGAGGGGATAATTTGTATTTTTAGTTCCTCTTGATAAATAGAGGGTCAATTTGAGATAAAAATTATCATGAATATAACTCTCAATTGCAAGATTTGTCATAAGAATGTCATATATATTTAGTGCATCGAAACATGTTATTAGAGACAAAAAAGTTCGAGTTGTTCCCACATCATTTTTATGGGAATTTGGGTATAAATAAATTTCTTTGATGATGCTTAGAAATGGAACAACTGGGGTGGTAAACATATCTTTTAGATGGAAGTATCATGGTGTGTGGGGGAAGGTATAGTATAATTGATTTTTAAAAAGAGGGAGAGTAAATGATTATTGAGTTGTTGCAATAAAACTTCAATAACTACCATGACAACATGATATCCTAGAAAGTAAAGAACATATGATTAACTAGTGACAATTTTTCAAAAAAAAGGTTTTTATTTATTGATACTCATTAGCTGAAAATATTTTCAAGACAATCTTTAAAACACTTAACATAAAATCTTATGCAAGAGCTCAAATGAAGTACTTATTTCTCCTATTCTCATATGCCAAAGATACACTCAAAGGCTGAAAAAATTACTCAATAAGATGGTTGCAAAATGAATTTAAAAATTGCATGAAATATTATAGAGTAAAGAATTGAAAAATATTGATTCAAGAGCCAAAATGCAACAACCAAGGACTGATCTAGTGTATTACATACAAAAGAAATAAACACAAAATTGCAGTAAAAATTGTAACTCATTAATCAAATTTCAACATACAAGATCCAAAACACAAAACTAGAATCATAAGTAGGAATATTTCATTCAAAATTTCAATTTTCTTGATAGGGGACATAAATTAAATGCCCTCAATGTTTTCCAATGGTTGTATAGTACAACCAACTTGACACAAAAAACTTGAAAAACTCAAATTTCATATGTTTTCCAATGGAAACATGTAGATTTATAATACTTTATTTTAACTTCTCAGAATAAAAAAATAAATCTCTTATTTTCTCCTTCCTCCCTCCTTTTTAATATGAGGACCGACCCTCATATTTATACAATTTTTTTCTATGAAATCCCTCTAATTTTTCACCCCAAAAACATTCGCGGCAATCCTAGATGGCACGGAAATGATCTCCATCTTGGGAAATATCTTTCAATTGCATATATTCTTCAATTAGAAATTAACTTGATTCTATTTTTCATTAGAGATGTGGACATGTGTAATATATCCCGATTGTGAATTCCAATACTATTTTTTCAAGTCTATATTTTCATAATCATTCATGTGCCCAATCATAAACTATTTGTTCCTTGATGAAATTATTCCAACTGATTTGACACTTATATTTTTAGAAGATATGTTGTGAGTAACCATGGATATTTATTTGAATTTTATGCTTCCCTTGTGTAAAACATTTAATCAAGCCAAAAGAACACTTTTTGAAAGACATCATTTTGTCTCTCCCTTTTTTAATTTCATGCGAGCATCCAAAATTGATCTCAAATTCAATCCTGATATGATAATTCATGTGAACTTATCCAACATTTATATTCTATAAAATATGAGTGATTCTCTAATGAATTCGTAACTCCCCTTGGCTATTACAAGTGTATTTTCTTATGAAAATAAAATCGGTGAAGTTCCTTTTAGCAGATGGTGGAGATGGAATTTGGAAACAATTTAAAATAACTTTCTTAAGAATCTCGTATATGATCTTCAATCTTTCTATCACGAATGAAGCTTTTGTTAGGATGTTGTTCACAACTAAAGACCAAGTGAAACCCACGGGACCACTAAATTCCTGCACAACTTGATTGGATTGAATGAGGAAACTCATCATAATGACTCCTTCTTCTCGGTGTTCTAATTTTTTTCACCATGATTTATTTCACCCGAATATCACGTAGTTACCGAGAAATTAAAGAATTTCTAGACCAATTGTAGGCTAATTATCAATGTGAACATGATCTCGTATATCACATACATTCCTTACTGCGAGGAGGTGAGAAAAAATAAATCCCCTTTGATGTCCATGTCAGTGATGACGATCTTGAAGAGGACATATCCTCACTTTCCTATAAAATAGTTGTAATGGAACAAAGGCTCACCAATCTTAAAAGGAATTCGATGAAATATACTTTTGATAAAGCTCCTAAAGTTCCACTGCCACCATTGAAGAGATGCAAAAGGTGTCTAGGTAGTCTAATAGTCGCATCCAAGCCGGTCTCTTTGGATCATATTGGTGTACTTGAGCTAGATCTTGCTATGCCATTTGATGTTTAGGGCCATCCTTAACCTCCAAAACTATTACTCGGTGGGGTACTAAGGCATACCTCAAAAGAGAGATTAATCTCCTTGAATGGGTATCTTCTTATAGATTTTTTTGGAATTGATTAAGATTTTAGAAGTCCCAAGGAAGAGCATGAAAGATCTTATAGACCTAGGTATGTTTCATGGCTAAGAAGGAGATATTCAATATGTTTATGGTGCTCTAAACCGCAAGGAACTTAAGTATAGGGTGAAAAAGATGTTAGACAGTATCCCCACCTTTGTAGAGGATTTTGTAATTATAAATTGACAATGTACTTAGTTATAAATACATCCTTTTTGTAGATGTATACCAATAACTTATGTGAATTTCAAGGAAGAGGCCTCTATTTAATCTCCACTTTGTTCCTAGTATACACATATATTCTTTTTCACTTTCTTTGTTAATTCAACTATTATTTCTCTTAAATGATCATATCTCTAGATGGTAGAGTGATTGTCCTTTTGAAAAGATCAATTTTACATGGATTGGTTACCCATAATGAGAGTTACAAGTGAAAATGTTCCATCACTCATTCTACGGATTTTCTTTACATTTTTCTTTTCTTTACAAGGTATTTTAAATATGTTGAAATTCCCATGGCTTCTTTGCTACTTTAGATAATCCTTGAATATCTCATGGATTTTGAATTCTATGGAATACTAACTGATAAGATACCCATAGAACATCGAATCAATGTACCGTAACCGTTACATATCCTCACTCTCAATACATTATAGAGTATCCCTAGTGTTGTATCCTTCATTATTCAACCATTTTTCCTAAATAACCATCTACTTACTTTCTTTTCTTTGTATATTCTATCTTTGGCCAAATTTCAAATATCCCATGGGTTCAAAACCCATGGTACCTTGACTTTCCTTAGCCTTTGAAAGCTGGGTTGATGTTGTGATAGCCCACTATGCCAAAATTTTGCTCAAGTCCCAAGCTGATTTATGTTGTTCGCTGATTGGGAAACAATCCACAGAACACTAATTTTTACACCCTGTGAATGATTAGATTTGTGTACCGCAACCTTCTTAGAGCATAATTTTTAGGCCCATTTTATAATTTGTTTCAAAATTATGGGAGAGGGAAATTATTTGGAAAAAATAACTCTCTAGTATTCTTGATTATATGTGAAATGGAGTCTCATAACATTGGTTCACTCCAATTATAGGCACTCATTAAAAATTAGTACCAACATGATCAAAGCAATGTAATAAACATTGATCTTAGTGGCCATTAGGCTTGGAATACCATGTTGGAAAATCTAACCATCATAATGGATCTTATCTCGAGTTATTGGGAAAATCGTTACTAATTATATTTTATGGAAGTTAACAACTAGCCTAGAGGTCACTAATCTCAAATGTTTGTTATGCTACACCAACACAATGTAATAATATTGAAGCTTAGTGACCGCTAGGCTTTGAATATAATGTTAGAAATTATAAGCATAATAATTGAGCTTAGCTTAGTTTTTAGATGAATCGTTACTAATTGTCTTGTATGGAAGGTAAAAACTAGCCTAGCGGTCATAAATCTCAAATGTTTGTTATGTTGTACTAACACAATTTAATAATGTTCAAGCTTAGCATATATTAGGCTTGAATATATTGTCGAAAATTATAATCATAGTAATGGAGGCTAGATAAGTTTTGGGAAAATTATTACTAATCATCTTGTCGGAATGTAATAATTATCCTAGAAGCCTCTAATTTAAAACATTTATTACAGTTCATCAAAGAAATGTAATAAACTTCAAGCTAAGTGACCCTTTGGCCATGGTGTCATACCACATTAAGAACTATCCTTGGTTATTTTATATTTTCTGGTTGTAGGTGAATGTGTGTGTGAGATTATCATGTTGGACTTGATTTGAATGACTGTGTAAACCATATGGTTATTTTATCATGTTAGTTTCCCTATTTATGAAAGAGTAGTGACATATTGGTTATTATGTAAGGTTGATTTTTGGATGATCTTATATTATGTGTTAATTTACATTTCTACAACTGTGTACACTTAATAAATTTTTACAACCCTTGGAAGGTAGATTAACGTGGCAATGCCCTTGTTGGTGAACAAAGGTATCAACAATGGGCTTTTATTTAAAATATTATTTTCAAATCCTTTATGAGACACTCATAGTAGTGTCGATTGGTTCTTAATGACTGTAAATTTTTTCTTACTATAGAGAAGTATATATAAATAACTATATATGTGTGTGCAATATTATATACAATATATAGATATATGGAAATATATATTGTTTGAGGCATATGTGTGTGTAGATATATACATATATTAATTGATATTATGGCTTATATTTTAATTATGTAATTAAGACCCTACGTGGTCAAGCCATGTTCGAATGGTAATGTTAAGTATTAAAGTTGAAGGGATTGGGGTCATCCATCTTGACCAAGCCCCACCTAAACTCAAACTAAGATATATGTGGATTTCTTCCCTTGTGCCAACTTTGCATACTTATTGGATGCATTAGTTAATGTGCTGGCAAAGGGAGTTATGGTTTTTTGTTGATTGGGAATATTTCCAACCATTAGATTATTTCTTGCACCTAAACATGCGGATTTGATTTCATGATGGTTTAGATAGACATGCCAAAGATGGTGGATGGAAGTTAGATAGGAATTAAAAAGGAATTTGGTGAGAATTTTTTTGTTTGTATTGAATGGAAAATTAATGAGGCTCCAACCTCAGGAGAAGTGAGAAGCTTCTTGAGGAAGCCACCATCGAGCTAAGGGCTTAGTTGGGTTTGCATTTTTCTATTTAGTATTTTTTCTCCTCCATACCAGCTCTGCATGCATGAAAATTATTATGGCTATTTTTTCGGCATATTGTTGACCTCTACATGTGAAATATTAACTCCAGTTTGAGAAGGGGATTATAAAGTCGATAATGATGGATATTATTGTGTTCTTGGGTCGATTTGAAGTTCTTCAACTATCTAGTTTTGTGCAGAATCCTTGGAGGATTTCTAAGGAAAGAATAATTCAGGTTCTACCTTCTTTAAGCATATTTCAGGCATGAAATCATCTCTTGCTCATCTTTATCATTTTTAGCATTAAAATATTTTAATGGAAATGGAGAAAAGTTGGTGTTTCTTCTGTATTATCATTTCTCCTTCATGGGTATGGTTTGTTTTTGTTATTCAAGTTATGGTAGATTGAATATTGACTTTGATGGCTCTTCCTGTGATTGTATAATATTTTAAATGAAAATATGTTAAACCATTTTTCTCACATTCAGGCTATATATAGACTATATGTTTAAACCATGTTATTGTTATGATAATGATTATGGGTGATACCCAGATCGTGAAGGAATGAATACAAGGTTACTACGGGTTTTATAAACACTTGGCCTTATTTTAGATGGCCTTTTCGTTCACCTAGTTTGCAAACAAATGTTTACATGTTACTCTGAGCATTATATAAGAATTTGTGTTCATCTTTAATGGCTATTCGAACACCCATTTTGGATGGGATTGAAGTATTAACTATATTTTGTTTGTATTTTTTTTTCTGTATTGTTTTGTTGTTCTAGCCAATATAGTGGTTGTGAAAATCAACCTTGTGTATTGTAAATATGACCTTAAGCACGTATACCTGTAGCTTTACATTTAATGGAACTATATGTGGTTATGGGTTTTGCAGTGGTATTTGGGTTTACCTTAATGTCGATTTATAAAGGTATATGTGAATTTTTCATCACTGTTACTAGGTTTGTGCTATTTCAATTTCCCATTGTGGGTTGAGATGTTTCTCTGCTCGAATTTTATGAGGGACGGTTCATCCATTATAAACATTTTACTTTACATTTTCAGACCACACAGTGTTCGAGGAAGCTTAAGCTTGGATTATCTCTAATGTATATGGAGAGGTTATAATCTTTCGACTATTACATGGTCAATTCGGATTCTTCTTATAATATATCATTGAGTGGTGAAATTTTATGAACTTTTGGTAGACATGGTCATTTTTTTGATCTCTTACACCACATGTGGTCAATCCTTACTATGTAATTTAATAGTCACCGCATGGATGATGGCTTTTGGTCTTTTATTTTCCTTGGTTTGAATACGTTATTGTATTTGGCGAGTTTAAGGTTATTTCATATAAGTTAAGGTAAATGATGAGATGTATGTACCTTGTTTAATAAATTATTATTCTATTAAACCATACTTGAGTTATTATATTATTTCGAAGAATTATGTATTTCATTATCGAGATTATTATTATTTTGATTATTGAATTAACTGTGATAATATGAAAATTTTAGTATGTACGCTTTTAATATTATCTAATCGAAATATAATTTCAATAATATTACTATTAAGATGGGACTTCAGTATTATTATACTCTACTCTTTTGCAATCAGTTATATATTATTTGAATGATAATTGTGTAGTTTGTATGACTATGCCTGATTCATATTATTAACATACAATGTTGTTATAAACACATATGGATGTTTGAGTATAGTAATACATGTTTGATGTTTTATATAACCTTGTTTGGATATAAGAGACATAGTGGATGTTTTGTAATATTGGATGATAATTTTTATCCCTTAGCAATTTGAAATATTCTCTTATTGATTAGAGTTGGAAAAATAAATTATTTCTTACGGATTGTGAAAGAATGAAAAAAGGAGAAAAGATAAGTAGTATCATTTATGATTTTCATATTATGTGGATTATGATTCATTGAAATATTTCATTTCTTTAAATGGTAAGGATAAGATGGTAGAATTTTTCATGCCAGTTCTTTTGAACTAAGGGTTGCCTAACATTTTTACAAAGGGCGAAGTTTAGAACCTGTTTGGTGGATGATTTGTTATAACTATGTTGAATTTGTATTGCACTATTAAAAGATGTATTATTATTTGACTGATATAAAGAAAGATAGTGCTTCACTAAATAATTTATTTAAGACATTAAGGTATTTGAAATTTTGTATCAATTTTTGGAAAGGAAATAAATTTATATTCAAGTTTCGAATATTTTTGTGATATTTCTCATGGTTGTTATATCATTTATTTAGATTTGTGTATCTGTTAGAATGTGATTTATATTGACTAAATCATTTTGATTCATGATAATTCTTATTATTAATATGATAGTTGATTATGTGATGATAATATCCTAGTGTGTTAGCTTTAATATTATGAAATAACGTAAAGCTATAATATAGATATAAGAATTAGTTTACTAAATTAAATAATTGTGATTGTTATTTAATAGATTGTATGATGGGACTATTAAATGATGGCTTATGATTAATGATTTATATTATATAATCATTATGGATATGAACCAATGTATTAAATGCATTTGTTGAGTTTAATATTTATTCCTAAGTATGTAAACCTTATGGATATAAATGATTGTATACATTCAATGACGAGTTTTATAGTTATGTACTTAAGCAAATATAACAACAATGTCGTAATTTAAATAAATTAGTGACTGCATAAATAATTTAGCTTGTTTCCCTAATTAACTTAAATGCTTAATGATTGTACATAAACAAACTTATGGAAATTGATTATGATTAATTAATCGAAACTAATTTATGGACCTTAGGATCAAATAATTAATGTGATGCTTATCATTGCGTTATGAAATATAAATCTGTCATAAAACTAATTTAATGAGGTGAACAATTACGACAACCTAATGCATGGTACTCAGCAAGCTAAATTTGGATGCTTATTGTAGTGCGGTGTTCATTTAATGATGAGGGTCATTCAAATAAAATGATATACAACAATTATCCTAAGTTGTCTGTTGAGTTCCATTTATTATGCATGTTGTAATAATCAACATGAATTGAGTTATGCTATGATGTAGAGGTTATCTATCTAGTCGGTCTAGTTCCTTTGTACCAACTTACGTTGGCTATAAGGAAGAAATTGATCGTGTGACGATGTAAGTCATTACGTGAGATATTTCTCTCCCATAAGAAACCTAAGTTGGCACAGTCATGCTTGTATTATTGGATGCACAATTTTTGTATCATGTGCATAACTTGAATTTGATTAACTTAAAAAATTATTCAATTATGATAATGAAATCAAGTGACATGGTGATGGGACATGTTTCAGAGACATTTGTAGTCTAAAAACAGGGCATGCAATGCATGACTCATAAAATTTGGTCGAAGTAGTGTATGTTAGTACACTATCAGGTTCACCTAGTTCTAACTAAAGTGTGAGATTTTGATGGGATTTGATTGAATGAACCCTAGGTAGACACTTTAAACAAACACTTATAAAATCAATTCCGAGAATGGCACTAATAAGTATACTTTGTATACTAACTTGAAAGATTACTTTATGGGGGATCGAGAAGGATCTAATTGACCCATGAATATGCACATGATTATCTGATTTGTTATCGAAGAATTGTAATTAATCGATGTTGGATTTAAATGTTAGTTTATACATTTAAATCATTTAAGGCATATGTTTAAATTGGGGAAAAAAAAATTCCCTCAATTATAGTGTTCAAAAAGTGGTTGTTACATTTTGGTATCAGATCTGAAGGTTGTAACTCTTGGACCTATTTAGCCCGTACACTAACACAACCTTAAATTATTTTCTAACAGAAAACATGGTTAGAATAAGAGGGAATGTTGTGAATTACCAACTTGTGAATGGAAAGGCTGCCACAATGCATAAGTTGGATGAGATTCTCGTTACCCTTCAGGACATGAGAAATAGGATGGTTTTCATGGAACAAAACATCCTAGGAAATGTTAGAAATCAAGAAAGTGATGGTGAAGAAGCATCAAAGAGCAATTTATTTCTAAAAGAAAAGATGTTATAGATCCTAATGAAATAAATAATAATGTTGTTAATGAAAATGCTAATGCAAATCATAATGTTAATGAAGTTAACCCACCTAAGAACAAGAGGGCTTGTTTGGCAGCTGAACTATCAAATGATATCAAAAGGATCAGCCCATTGAAGTTTGATGGTACCACCTTGAGTGATGGAGCTAATAATTGTCTCAGTGAAATGGAGTAATTTGCAATAAGAAACTTCTCAGAGGAAACTAAGGTTGTTTTGGGAGCCTATTATATCTCCAATGAGGCATCCTCATGGTGGGATAGTCGGAAGGTCGAACTAGAAATGGATGAAGTAAGTTTGACTTGGGATCAGTTTAAGTCATAATTTAGACAATGATGGTTGCCCCACTCTATTATGATCAGAAGATGTCTAAATTTTAGATATTAACACAAGGTAAAATGATAGTGACAAAGTATTGGGAGAAGTTTACAAATCTTCTCAAGTACGTACCTCTAGTATCAAATGGATGAAAATTTATGGATTAGGAAATTTATCATGGGGTTAAACTCGGTGATAGGAGGTGAAGTTGATGTCCATGGGCCATCAATAATGGAAGTTGTCTTTGAGAAGGAAATTAGAAAAGAAAAGAAATTACAAGCTATTTCTGCACACATAGAGGAAAATAAAAATAAATCTGGTAATGTTCAATCCTCTTTGGCACCTAAAAAGGATGCTTGGAAGAAATTTAACAGCAAAAATAGAAATAATAATGGAAATGGAAAGAAAAGTATAGCAGGTAAGACTGTTGTAAATAATAAAAAGAATGGGTGGAAAAATATAGCAGTCATGAGATCAAAACTTAAAAGAAAAGTTGGTTTTATGAAAGAATCATGGACTATTCAGTATGGGAACAATACTGTCCACATTATTAAACAATGCCTATTTTGGGCAACTCTCGAATTCTTTACCTCTGAATTTGACCTATAACTATCCCCTTTAGGCTCTTATGACATAATCATAGGCATAAACTAGTTAGCTCAGCATAAGGAAATTGTAGACTTCCTGGAAAAGTGAATCAAGTGTCTTGATGACTTGTAAAAAAATAGAAATTCAAGGAGTAAAAAGAAGTTTTTCAATCAGACAAATCATTAAAGTGCAACTTAAGAAAGCTAAAAATAAAGGCTATGTGCCATATGTTGTAAAAATGACATATTTAGGTGAATAAGGTAAGGATTTTATGGAATAACACCCGATGCTACATGCGTACAAAAAAGTATTTCCCGAAGAACTACTTGGTCTTCCCCTAATTTAGGGAGTTTTATTTCACTATAAACATAAAATCGGGAACTACACCAATTTCTAAGGCTCCCTACAGAATGAAAACAATAGAATTAGTTGAGATGAAAGAAAAACTTCATTAACTATTTTCAAAACATCGATCAGGTCGAGTGTCTCTCCTTGGGGTGCATCGATAATATTTGTAAAGAATAAGGATGGAACACTTAGGCTTTGCATTGACTATCAAATGCTTAATAAAGCCACAATCAAAAATAGGTATCCTCTCCCTAGAATTGATGATCTCTTTGATCATATGCGTGGAGCATCAATTTATTCTAAGATTGATCTTTGATCAGGATACCATTAGTTGAGAATAAAAGAGGAATATATTCACAAGACTGCTTTTAGAACAAGGTATGGACACTATGAATTCACCATGTTACCCTTCGGGTTAACCAATGCTCTAGCAACTTTTATGAATTTGATGAATAATATCTTTCAAGCATACTTGGACAAGTTTTTGCTAGTATTCTTGGATGATATTCTCATCTATTCAAAAATCATTGAAGAGCATAATGAACATCTTTGAGTTGTCTTAGATGTGTTAAGGAAGAGAAAATCTGCACGGCAAAATTTCTAATTGTCTATTTTATCAAAATGAAGTGCAATATCTTGGACATATCATTAATAAAGATGGAATTTCTATAGATCCATCAAAAATTACAGTGATAACTGAATGGCCAACACCTAAAAATGTACATGAAGTTAGAAGCTTCATGGGATTGGCTGGATATTATAGGAAATTTGTAAAAGATTTCTCAATAGTTGCAGCTCAATTACCATGCTGAAAAAGAAAGACATGAAATTTGTATGGTTTGGAAAGTGTAGAAACTATTTCAATTTGTTGAAAGAGAAATTAACTTGAAACTGTCTTAAAAGTTCCAAAACCTAATGGGAACTTTCCGGTTGTAAAAGATGCCTCTAGTTAAGGTTTAGGTGGAATTTTACTGTAAAATGGTCATGTAATCACTTATGAGAGCAGGAAGCTTAAGGTGCATGAGTTGAATTATGTTCCCCATGACTTAGAGCTTTCTGCCATTTTACATGCATTGTAAGTATGGAGACATTACCTTTTAGGAAAACCATTTGAACTGAATAAGAAGCATCTCGGGTTGAAATATATCTTGACACAGCCAAACTTAAATGCAAGGCATGGAAGATGGTTGGAGTTTTTATCACAATTTGACTTTGATATCATTTATATTAAGAGTAAGGAAAATAGATTGGAAGATGTGTTAATTTTTAGGAAGCATATTTCCGCCCTTGTCATTTTGAGAATGTAATTCAAGGATAAACTAAGAAAAGAAATTTTGGTTTATTCTTATTATCAGCAAGTGAAAGAAGCACTTACTGTAAATCAAAATGATAAGAGATACAAAGGATTCAGGTTTGACAATGAAGGATTCCTTATATTTGAGAATCGAGTTTACATACCTTCAGAGAATGAACTAAGGATGAAAGTTGTAAAGGAATTTCATGATGCTCCTTAATCTGGACATCCTAGAGTGACTAGGATGCTTGTTGATTTAAAAACAATATATTTGGAAAGGGATGAAGAAGGATATAGTGAAATATTTATCTCATTACTTATAATGTCAGTAATTCAAGGTTGAACATGTGCATCGACAAGTTTTGTTGTACCCTCATAACATTTTACACTATAAATGGTAGGTAATTAGTATGGATTTCATGTAAGAAGTGCCTATGCCAAGGAATAAGTATGATTTAATTCTTATTATAGTTGACATATTAACAAAAGTGGCTCATTTCACGTTAGGGAATCTAAAGGAAGATTCACCCATGCTTACAAAAAGGTTCGTGCATGATATTTCCATATTGTATATTGTATGTGAATTAATAATTTCATATAGAGATCCTAGGATGACTTCTCGTTTGTGGAAATCCTTAAATACCACTTTAGGAACAAAGCTGAATTTCATTTATGTGTATCATCTAGTAATAGATGGATTAACTAAAAGGGTAAATCAAGTGTTGGAAGACATGCTCAGAATGTATTGCATGGATCAACAATAAAAATGGGAAGAATACCTTTCATTGGTTGAGTTTGCTTATAATAACACTTATCACTCTTATATGGACGTAAGTGTAGAACACCTATCAATTGGGACAACATGGAAGATAGAGAAGTTATAGGACCTGAAATGTTAAATGAAATGGAACAACAAGTTAAAATCATTAGAGAATGTTTAAAAGAGGTTGTTGATAGACGAAAAGATACATTGATTTAAAGAGAGTTGACAAAAAATTTGAACAGGAGATAAAGTTTTCTTAAGGGTTAAGCCTAAGAAAATTTAAATTTCATTTGGAAAGGCATCCAAAATGTCACCTCGTTATGTTAGGCCCTTTGAGATTATTGAATTAATCATCATTGTAGCATACCGGATAGTGGTTCCTCTCGCACTATCCAAGTTGCATGATGTTTTTCATATTTCTTTGCTTAAAAACATGTACCATATTTATCATATGTTCTTAATTGGAAATATTTACAGGTTTTGGATCCATGTTTCATCGTAGTTGAACCCATAAGAGTTTTGGAAACTCGTAAACTACACTTGTGAAATAGAGAAATAAGTCAATGTAAGGTCCAATGGAATAATTTTTTTGAAGAAAGTAATACTTGGGAGAATCTGGAAGAAATAAAAACTTCTTTTTGCATTTATTTGAGTGATAAATCTGAGGATTTTATATATGATACTATGCATTTTATATTTATATTGGTTAAAATACTTGAAAAAATCATGAATTTCTTTTTGGGAAAATACTTGGTAAAATAAGGTTGTTATAACCTGATAAAATTCGGTTACAATTCTAAAATTGGATTATTTATAAGCTGCAGTTATGATATTATAAGTTTATGATATTTTTGTATGTGTAATTTTATCTATTTATTCTAAATTCTTAGCATGATATGAATTAATCATCAGGGACAATGATACTTAAGGGGAGAGGTATGTCATACCCCATTAAGAACTATCCTTGGTTATTGTATATTTTCCAGTTGTAGGTGAATGTGTGTGTGAGATTATTAGGGTGGACTTGATTTGAATGAATTTGTAAACCATATGGTTATTTTTGATCACACTAGTTTCATTATTTATAAGTTAGTAGTGACATCTTGGTTATTATGTAAGGTTACTTTTTGGATGATCTTATATTATGTGTTAATTTACATTTCTACAAATGTGTGCAGTTAATAAATTTTATGACCCTTGTATTAATGTGGCAACACCCTTGTTGGAGAACAAAGGTATAAATATTAGGCTTTGATTTAAAATATTATTTTAAAAGCCTTTATGAGACACTCATAGTAGTGTCGATTAGTTTGTAACGAATGTAAATTATATCTTACTACATAGAAATATATGTATGTATAATATTACACACACACATATACCGAAATATATATTGTTCGAGCATTTTATATGTATATATATATATATATATATATATATATACATATATATACATACATATATATATATGTGTATATATACATATATTAATTGATGTTATGTATTATACTTTAATTATGTAATTAAGACCCTACGTGGTCAAGCCATGTTCAAATGATAATTTTAAGTATTAAAGTTGATTGGGTTGGGGTTGGCCAACTCGAGCGAGCCCCACCCAAACTCAAACTGAGCTATATGTGGCTTTCTCCCACTTGTGCCAACTTTGCATAGTTATGGGGTGCATTATTTAATGTGCTTTGGTAGAGGGAGCTATCATTTTTCATTGATTGGAAATACTTCCAACCATTAGATTATGTCTTCCGCTTAAACATGGGGTTGTGATTTCATGATGGTTTGGATGGACACGCCAAATATGGTGGATGGTGGTTGGAAAGGAATTATCTAGGAATTTGGGGATAATTTTTATTTTTTGTATTGAATGGAAAATTAATGAGGCTCTAGCCTTGGCAGAAGTGGGAAGCTTCGGAGGAACCCATCGCTAAGTTAAGTGGTTAATTGGGTTTGCATTTTTCTATTTAGTATTTTTTCTCCTCCAAGAGAGCTTTGCATATAATTTATTATGACTATTTTTGGGCATTTTGGTTGCCTATGCATGTGAAATTTCAACTCCAGTTTGAGAAGGGGATTATAAAGTTTATAATGATCGATCTTATCATGTTCTTGGGTCAATTTGAAGTTCTTCAATTTGTATAGTTTTGTGAGGAAGCCTTGGAGGATTTATGAGGAAAGAAGAAAGTAGGTTTAGCCTTCTTCAAGAATATTTCAAGCATGGAATTTTCTCTTGCTCATCTTTATCATTTTTAGCCTTAAAATATTTTAATGGAAACAGAGAAAATTCTATGTTTCTTCTATATTATCATTTCTCCTTCATGAGTATGGTTGTTTTTTTGTTGTTCAGGTCATGGTAGATTGAGTATTGACTTTGGTGGCTCTTCCTATGATTGTATAAGATTGTAAATGTAAATATGTTGCACCATTTTTCTCACGGTTGAGCTATATATGGACTATATGTTTAAACCACGTTATTATTATGATAATGGTTCTGGGTGATACCTAGATCATGAAGTAATGAATGCAGGTTATTAATGGGTTTTATAAACACGCAACCTTGCTTTAGATGGCCTTTTTGTTCACCCGGTTTGCAAATAAATGTTTACATTTCACTCGAGAATTATATAAGAATTTGGGTTCATCTTTAATGGTTATTTGAACACCCATTTGGGGCAAAGGGATTGAAGTATTGATTATCTATTGTTTGTATTTCTTTTACTTGTATTATTCGTTGTTCTAACCAATATACTTGTGTAAATTGACCTTGTGTATTCTAAATACAATCTTAAGCTCGTATACCTGTAGATTTACATTTAATGACACTATATGTGGTTATGGGTTTTGCGGTGGTCTTCTAATTTACCTTAATTTTGTTTTATAAAGGAATAAGTTACTTAGTCGACACTTTTATTGGGTTTTTTCTATTTTTATTTCCCATTAAGGATGAGTTGTTGCTCTGGTCGATTTGTATGAGGGACATTTTTTCCATTCTAAATGTTTTACTTTATATTTTTCAAACCACATATTGGTCTATAAAGCTTAAGTTTGGATTATCTCAACTTTATATGGAGAGGTTATAATATTTTAGACCACTACATGGTCGATTTAGATTGTGCTTAGAATATATCACCGAATGGTGAAGGTTTGTGAACATGTGGTAGTGATTCGAGAGGATTTTCTAGGGTGTTGGAAGTTTGGATGCAAAGAACATCAAAAATGGAGTTTGGATGTAAAAGTTATTATGGGTTAAAGATGTGGTTTGAAAACGGGTCAACAATGGTCAACTAGTGAATAACACGTTGACACGTAACAAATTGGTAAAAGGTGAAAAAGGTTAAATTTTGTCTTTTCAAGCCTTCGGTCTTCGACACACACAAAAAATTAGTGGGCCCCACTATTTTATGGTGGTGGCCCTCACCGGAGTTCAGTACACTCTTTTATAGAAGGGGTGCCTTTTCCACCTATTCTCATATTGCCATTATCGTATTTATGATTTTATATGCCACATATTTTTCTAACTCTCCCAATGTGGGACTATGTTGTTTTGGAGAGTTGATTTGTGATTGTAGGGTTGAATTGAGCTCGGGTGAGCTATTTTTCTAGCTTGGTGGGGTGATCAAATCCACACCATGTTGATCACTCTATATTCCATATTGTTCGGGCTCAATGTTTATCTATTCAACCATCGAATTCCTTATATCTCGACGGATGTGGTTATCTTGGTGGGTCAACAAAGTGGATTGGCCATTTCACATATATCTCGGAGCCCACATTATTCAAAGTGTATATACTTAGAAAACTTAACCAACCAATGAATCGGCCATATATATGCTCTATGGAACAAGTAGAGGATCCACATTACAACGTGGAATAACTAGCATTGAGACTAACCAAGGCGGACACATACAACTTGGTGGGCTTAATATAGCCTAATCCACTTATGTGGAAATAAAAACAAACCCACCAACCTTACAATGTGGGGAAAAAACATTACTCGCATGTCCGTAGCTACGCTTATATGGAACGATCACTCCAAATTTAAATAACAAATCTTGCCTCCCATGCAACGATACATGTGGGATATTACACCCACAATACAAATTGACCTTGGCATAAAAGGAGCCCTCGAATTTGAAACCCGTGACCTCATAGGAAAATACTCATGCCCAACCAACTCATCTAGGGGCTTGGAAGAGCTATAAAAGGAGCTCACATGGTTGTATTAAAGCTAAGTGCAGGTTTGTGTAAAGGTAGTGAATGAGCAGTTTTGGAATACTTGAATTTTCGAGCACTTCTATTCACATCAAGGTCTTAAGTTATATATGAAAGTTTCTTAAAATTTTGAGGCAATCGCGATGGTGTGATCATTTTCCTATTTTGGAGCTTTTGTGATAGATTTATTTTCTGTTGAAGTCACATGAAGGTGTAGAACCAAAGGGAGACACAACTGCAAGTGGATCAGGAAGGTAAAGGATAGGTGTTGAGCTCCATTAAAGTCCTTTGAAGGTCTGATAACACATTTTTGTAGATTTTGATTCATTATTGGTTTATTGTAAAGGTTAAATGTATTTACAATTATAACATTATTAATGGATCGGTTCACAATGAACCTGGGGACATAGGAATTCTGAACCCCGTAACAATTTTGGTGTCATTTCTGATTTTTATTTTCAGTTTGCTGATATTTGCAATTAATTAAGTGCTTAAGAAGAATTTGGGATGCAATTTTAATCAGTTTTGATAACTTTGAAAATCAGTTGAATCAAAAATAGTGTAATTTGGGGCTTTGATCAAACAGTGAAATTTTGAGTAAATTGCAAACTTAATTTCAGTTTTAAAATCAGTCCTAAATAAGATTTTAATCAATATTTTGGAGTATTAAGGGCTTTTAAGTTGATTAAAAATTAACGATCCTTGAAAATGATTAAAAGTGTGAAATTAAAACGTTTTTTTTTGGATTAGGTAGATATGGTCATTGTTTTGATCTCTTAGATCACCTAGTGGTCGAGTGCTTAATATGTGCTTTACCGGTCATCATATGGGTGATGGATTTTGGTCTTTGATTTTCAATGGTTTCAATATGTTATTATATTTAAGTGACTTTAAGGTTATTTCATAGAAGTTAAAGTAAATGATGAGATACATGTACCTTGTTTAATAAATTATTATTCTATTTTAAACCATGCTTGAGTTATTATATTCTTTTGAAGAATGATGTATTTTATTATCAGAGATTATTATTATTTCAATTATCGAATTAAGTGTGACAATATAAAATTATTAAGTTGTATAATTTTAATATTATCTAATCGAAATATAATCTTAATATTATTATTATTAAGATGGGACTTGAGTATTATTATACTCTACTCTTTTGCAATTAGTTATATATTCTTTGAATGATAATTGTGTAGTTTGTATGATTGCATACTTGATTCGTATTATTTGCATATGATCATATTATAAACAAGTATGGATGTTGAAGTATAGTAATACTTGTTTGATTTTTATATAGTTGTATTTGGGTATAAAAGACATAGTGGATTTTTTGTAATATTGGATGATAATTTTTATCCCTTATCAATCTGAAATATTCTCTTATTGATTAGAGTTGGAAAAATCAATTGTTTCTTATGAATTGTGAAAAAATGGAAAAAGGAGAAAAAATAAGTTGTATATTTTATGATTTTTAGATTTTGTAGATTATGATTCACTAAAATATTTTAGTGCTTTAAATGGTAAGGATAAGATGGTAGACATTTTCATGTCATTTCTTTTGAAAGTGATTTGCCTAACATTTTTACGAGATGACAAATTTTGGAACCTATATGGAGGATGATTTTCATTACTATGTTGAATTTGTAATGCATGATTAAATGATGTATTCTTATTTGAATGATGTAAATCAAGCTAGCGCTTTGCTAAATAAGTTATTTAAGACATTATGGCCTTTGAGCTTTTGTATCAATTTTTGGAAAGGAAATAAAGTTATATTCAAGTTTTGAATATTATTTATATATTACTCATGGGTGTTATATCATTTATTCAGATTTGTGTATCTATTAGAATGTGATTGATATTGAATAAATCATTTTGATTCATGATAATTCCTATTATTAAGATGAATATTGATTAAGTGAGGATAATATCCTAGTGTGTTAGCTTTAATATTATGAAATAATCTAAAGCTATAATATAGATATAAAAGTCGGTTTAATAAATTAAATAACTATAATTGTTATTTAATAGATTGTAGGATGGGACTATTGAATGATGGCTTATGATTAATGATTTGATATTATATAATCATTATGGATATGAACCAATATATTAAATGCGATTGTTGAGTTTAATAGTTATTCCTAAGTATGTACACCTTATGGATATAAATGATTGTATACATTCAATGACGAGTTCTATAGTTATGTACTTAAGCAAATATAACGACAATGTTGTAATTTAAATAAATTAGGGACTACGTAAATTATGCATCTTTCTACCCTAAGTAACTTAAATTCTTAATGATTGTACATAAACAAACTTATGGTAATTGATTACGAATAATTAATCTAAATTAAGTTATGGACCTTAGGATTGAATAATTAATGTGATGAATATCATTGTGTTATGAAATATAAATCTTTCAGTAAAACTAATTTAATGAGGTGAATAGTTACGACAATCTAATGCATGGAACTCGGCAGGCCAAACTTGGATGGTTGTTGTAGTGCGATGTTTGTTGAATGACGAGGCTCATTCAAATGAATAATTCCATACATTAGTTATCCTAAGTTGTCCCTCAAGTTCAATTTATCACACATGTAGTAATCAACATAAAATGAGTTGTGCTATGATGCAGAGGTTGTCTATCTAGTTGGTCTAGTTCCTATGTACCAACTTACATTAGCTATGGGAAGAAATTGATCGTGTTATGACATAATTCGTTACATATTACTGAATGCAAAAGTTTTATATCTTGTACGTAACTTGAATTTGATTAACTTAAACAATGATTCAATTATGATAACATAACCAAGTGATATGGTGATGGGACATGTTTTAGAGATAATGTGCGATCTAAAAATGGAGCATGCAATACATTATTCATAAAAATTTCCAAAGTAGCGTATGTCAAGTATACTTTCAAGTTCACCTAATTCTAACTAAAGTGTGAGATGTCAAATTGGATTCGATTTTGAACCCTAGGTAGACACTTTACAAAAATACTTGTAAAATCAATGTCGAGAAGGGAAATAACAACTATACTTTGTATAATAACTCGAAATAGTACTTTACTGGGGGATTGAGAAGGATAAAAAAACTGACCCATGAATATGTGCATGCTTATCTGATTTGTTATCTAAAGAATTGTAATTAATTGATGTTGGATTTAAATGTTAGTTTATACATTTAAATCATTTAAGGCATATGTTTAAATTGGGAAACAAAAATCCCTCAATTCTAGTGTTTAGAAAGTGGTTGCTACATTTGGAATATCATGTCATAATATATAACCATGGTCATGGAGCTTAGCTCTAAATATTGTATAGTAGTAGTAGTAGCTTAGCGAGATGCTAAGCTTAAAATATCTTGAATTAATTTGTAATTAAGATGATATCTACATGTTGGAGCCCAGTGGTCACTAAGATATCCTAAAATTTAATTACATCATATTATGATTGATTCTTTCTTGTCATATATATCTTATGATAACGACATAATATTTGATCCTTCTCGAGGGTATGTAGTGGAGAACTTGGATCTACTAGATACAGTCCAACCAAAACGATACAATCATAAATATGAAAATTATCCAAATAAATCAATTATTTTAAGATCTTTTCATTTGCGATGTGAATAAGACATATTTTTTTAGTTTTATTACAATTTAAGAAACTTGAACTAGCAGCCGATAATTTATACATCAAGTTTTTTATTAAGTATAAGATCTACTTTTTGTATCCTAGTGGCAACCAAGCTATTCTTAAATGTAATTATTACATGTTTATAATGAAGTGGTGTTCTCAATATAAATTGTTAATATTTACGTATAAAAAAAGAGAAAAATAAATTGGTGATTCTAGGCCCAAATAACATTTTTCTTCTATAAGAAAAAACAAGCAATCGAGTCGTGTAGCGGCTAAGATACATAGATGTTCTCACCAAAGAATAATTATAGGCCGGTGGCCTCTAGGCAAGAAAAAAATATCATGATTGAGTTTACATATAGATACATACATATACGTGTACAATCATGTATTAATATATTTAAAAAACTCTATCTCTCACCAATAATACATAGCATATTAAAAATTATGTTTTATATGAAATCTATTATTCTCTAGTTTCACATTTAATTCGAAATAAATATCTGATTTCATAAAGTGGTGGTCAAAATAAATAATTATATCGTGGTGGCCACAAAGCTATGTGATTTTATTGCCTAGCCTAGCGGGTGCGAAAGGAAATATATATTTTAAAATATAGTGATTAAAATTTATATTTAATAATATTTATGCATATATATAATATGTTTACCTTCCATTGTACAAAAATAAACTTGTTGAAGACATTACATTTGACTATTTCTATATGGGAAAATGTATATAATTAAAAATATATATCATACAATTGAATATTTAACATGGTTTTATAGTTTTAAAGAAATTTGTTAACCCAAAAACTTTCCGAATGTCAACACGATAACCATATAAACAATATACAATGAAATAATTAGTCACATTTATTTGTATCATCTTAATAATAAGCATTAAAGGTAGTCAAAAGGAATACATAAAAATACTTTGGGTCTCTCAAACCATTAATATATTTTTTAAAATATGAATATGCGATGCATTTTTTGCAATTGGGGAGACATGCCATCATTAATGGGAAAACAAATCGTAGAAACAATAATAAAAAATCCAAAAAAAAATATCCAAAGAGATATAAAAGGGCTCAAATGCGAACATGTTTAATAGAGACAAATACAAGATTTGAAAGGGGATTTTATTTTATTTCATTAGGGTAGAACAAAAATTGTTTATTTAGAAAGAAAAAGACATTTTAACAAGGTGATAAAAAGGAACTACAAAGGCATTGGAGATTGATTTGGTAGGGTGAGGTAGGGTTATACTTCCCTTGTAAAACATAAGAACTCATCAAAGATAGAGCAATTGAAAGTTACCGTGGTAAAAAGGTACACATATACTACAATAGATGCTTTTGATAAATACCTGATTTAGTAGTATCTGAAATTATTTTGTATTATCTCAAACAAACTTTCGTATGATTCTATCCACAACCTCTTTTACTTTCCTTATTTTTGAAACCTTTGTCTTTTTCTTAAATAAACTATATGCATGATTCTATTTAAAACATCTTTTTCTTTCCTCCTTTGTGTAGATCCTCTATGTGCTTTCTTTTCAAATGAGATTATAATCACTACCTCATTGTTCCCTTGTAAAAAGGTTGGGACTCGTACAATCGGACACTGCAATCCACTACCTACATGAATTATATTATAATTTCAAGAGTTAATTTTCTGCATGGACAATAAATTAAAAATCCAATCAATATTTCGATGGGTTATTTCATAATTTTTTTGATATTGAAATTTACAAAAGTGTGGGATATTGAAATTTCAAATATTTTCAAATATATGGGAATTCACAATTTGAAATTTGAATTTTCCCTCATTAAGAAAAGGTGTGGGATGGGGAAAATGATTTTAGAATTTTTTTATTTTCAAACAAGCGGGACATTGAAAAATATCTATTTTGAAATGAGCGGGTCATTGACAAATATTAATATAAGCATAATAAAAATATATTATAAGAAAACAAAAGTAATAAATTCTAAACATAGTTTTAAAGTATAATAAAATAATATACACACATTTATTTTTAACTTTTATAGAAATCCATATCGATATTGTCAAATATAGTGTGGAATAATTTTATATAATTCTCCAAATAAAATATGCCACATGGCAAGCTTAAACTAGATAACTAGGCAACAATATAATTGACACATTTATTAAGAAATTTATATTTAAAGAAACATATATAAAATATTTTAAACCTATATAAATCCACAATATTATTATGTAAATAGTTATAGTACCCTCTAAAATTATGACATGTGGTAAGCAATGTGGAGATTCCTAATAGTAAACAAGGTAGAACAAATAAATTTGAATCAAGAAAAATAACTACTCATAAGGATATAGACTTAGGGAAACATACTTATTTGGACCAAAAGGTCTTTAGGAAAAATAAACTCAATCTTAGAAAATAATTTGCATCTCTTGGAATGGAGGAGGTCTTAATAGCCTTGCTAAATGGAGGGTACTTAGAAACTTGATAGAAGGATAGAAGATAGATGTTTTAGTAGTTCAAGAAACTGAAATGAAAGATGAGAGTTTCCTAAACTCCTCTAAATTTTTTTGGAAAAATTCTAAGGCATTTGTTGTTAGTTCAAATGGTGCCTCTGGAGGGATAGCTGTTATGTGGAATCCTATTATTTGTAGGGTAATTTATTATTGAAAAGATATAATCTATGGATTTCATGATGAGAAATATAGAAAATGGTAAAATATGGGTCCTTTCCAACATTTATGCTCCTACTCTTCACAAAGAAAGGAAAAAATTATGGCAACATCTCCTAACTTTCAAATATCATATCACTAGCTCTTATTGGCTCATGATGGGTGACTTTAATACCCCTATTTCTCCTTCGGAAAAGAAGGGGGTTCCCAGGAGTATACTATCGGAATGGAGGATTTTAATGATTTTATTCTAAATTCTTATCTTATTGATATAGACCTAAAGGGTAGTAAATATACTTGGTCAAATAGAAGAGTGGGATCCCAACTTATTCAAGTGAGATTAGATAGGGTCTTGGTTTCGAGAGGAATGGTTAAAACATGATATATCCCTCTTTTCTCTACCAAGGATAGGGTCAGATCATAACCCAATCCATTTGATGATTAAGGATCGTACCAAAAGGAAAACCCCTTTCATTTTGAACAAAAATGGCTTCATAGTGAGGAACTCAAAGAACTAGTCAATGAATGGTGAAGGTTTAAGGTCTAGGGAACAGTGATGTATGAGACTAACCAACATATTGCAAAATGTCAAAATGAATCTTAAAAAATGGAACAAGAAGTGTTTCAGGAATATATTCCAAAAGAAAGTGAAACTTAAAACATATTTACAAAACTTCCAAAGGCAGAGTGAAAGGAGTGAATATGAAGCAGACTTGGAAGATTATGAAAAGGAAATAATTCTTCTTGTCGGAATACCATTTTATTTTAGCTAAGGAAGAATACCTTTGGAGGAAAAAATATAGAATTACTTGGCTCAAATATGGGGATAAAAACACTAGATTCTTCCATCTGACCACCCTCAAGTAAAGAAGCTTCAATAGAATAAATAAAATCATAAAAAGGGAAGGGAATCTCTTGGAAGAGAAGGAAGAAATAAAAGATGAGGCCATATCTTTTTAAAATACTTGCTAACTAATCAAAGTGTACCTAACTTGGCTAAGGAGAATGACTTCCTTAATTGCATTCCTTCCATGGTAACGAAATAAGATAAAAATATTATCTTAGTGATCCCTTCCATGGAGGAGGTTGAATTCATAGTTAAACATCTCAGTCCAGATAAGGCTCCAGGCCCAGATGGATTTTAGGATTTCTTCTTCCAAGCATTTTTGGGATATTATCAAAAAGGATGTTTACAAAGTAGTGGAAGAATTTTTCAGTCATAAGAAAATGCTTAAGGATATGAATTGTACTTTTCTAGCCCTTGTTCTGAAATGTGGTAATGCTATGGAATTTAAATACTTTAGGCCTATAAGTCTTTGTAACACTACTTACAAAATATGCACGAAAATCCTTGCTCTTCACTTACAATTGCTCCTTCCAACTATTATATCTGAACAACAAGGGGTTTTGTTTTGGGAAGAAAAATTCAAGATGGGATCATTACTATCAAAGAGATGATTCAATCAACAAAAAGGTTGCTATGATTCTCAAATTGGATATGGCCAAGGCCTATGATAGGGTCTTGTGGAGTTTTCTTGATAAAATTCTCAACAAGTTTGGATTTGACTCCTCCTTTCAGAGTTTAGTTAAGGCTTTTATATCAAATGTTTGGTTATCCATTCTTATTAATGGGGCCCCATGTGGTTTCTTTCCCATATCACAAGGTTTGAGGCAAGAGGATCAACTATACCATTTTCTTTTTATATTCATGGCGAAGCTCTTACTAGAAGACTCAATGTGGAAACTAGTAATGACACCATCAAAGGAATATCTCCGGCTAGGGGTATGGAAAGTGTGTCACATCAAAAAAATTTAGATGATACTATTTTGGCAGGGGAAGCATCAATTCTGGAAGCTAAGAAGTTTAAAAAGCTATTAGATGATTACATGGAGGTTTTGGGACAGCTGGTGAACTATAGAAAAAGGTCCATTTTTTCCTTAACACTATGAAAAGTTGATGTAAGAAGATTGCTGAAATATTAGAATGTGACATCAAACCCTTACCATATTTTTACAGGTATGCCTCTTGGGGATAAGATGCCTCTTGGGGATAAGATACCTCTTAGCGGAGAATGAAATTTTCTTATTGAAAGGTTTGAGAGGAAACTAGCTGGATGGAAAGCTAATCTGTTATCAAAAGTAGGAAAATCATTCTTCTTAAAACCCTACAAAGTCTTCTGTGTATGTGTTGTCCCTCTATAAACTCCGATGAAAATTGTGAATAAACTTGAAGGATTTAAAGACACTTTTTATGGAGTGGAAATGAAAGTAAAGATAGAATCCCATTGGTGGCATGGAAAAGGGTTTGTAAACCAAAAATATGGGAGGTTTAGGACTTAGAGATTGGACTAAAATGAATAAATCCCTATTAGCCAAAATTGGATGGAGGCTAACTAATGAAGATGGGGTGTGGAATAGAATTTTAAGGAAAAAGTATTGGGAGGATGCTAAAGACGAGAGATGGATTTTTAAACCGACTTCCTTCAATGGGTCAAGTATATGGAAAGCTATTAATTGGGTGAAGGAACTTGTGGAAAAAGGAAGTAGATGGAAAATAGGAAAAGGAACAAAAATATTGTTTTGGACTGAAAAATGGGCTGGTAAATTTAAGCTTGAAGATAAATTTCCCCAAATTTTGAAGTTGTTAGAAGAAAAATATGGGAGAAAAATAAACAATTATATGGTAGACCCTGGGAGATTTCAAACTTGGAAGTACCTAGAATTAGATAGGAAAGAGCTTAGAGAACACATAGATATCCTCAATGAATTCCTAAAAAACCATGTGTCTTATAATAGTGAGGAACAAGATAGAATAGTGTGGCACAAAGAACAAAATGGAATCTTCTCAGTCAAATCAGCTTATGATTTATTCTTTGAGGAGGAGACAAGTGAGGAAGATCTATTAGCTGGCAAGATATGGAACAAAAATATCAGTCCCAAGGTTAATATTTTCAGCTGGCTTATGGTGATAAATAAGATTCTTATAGTTGAAAACCTTACTAAAAGAGGGTTTCATATGGTAAATAGATGTGCTCTATGTGAAGAGAATTTGGAAACGGTAAATCATTTGTTTTTGGACTGCTCTTTTTCTTTTCAAATTCTATCTTCTATCCTTGTTTTGTTTTTGTTAATCTGGGTAAGCCCAAAGGAGGTTAAATATGCTTGGAATCAATGGAGATGTCCATTCATAATCCAAGTTCTAAATAATATTTTGATTATGAGTCTTGGAAATCTGTGGTGAAAAGTTTGGAGAGAATAAAATTGAAGGATTTTCAAAGGTAAGAAACTTCCCAACAGGCTGATTTTTATCAAATGCATACTATCTCGTTAGAAAAATTTCTCTATCCTAAAGAATAAAGATGTGGAAGTTGTGGAAAGAGAAAATCACATCATCAAAAATTGGAACTTAACTTATGACCCCATGTAGACACCCCAAAATTACACACATTTCCACTTGTTCCTAGTGTTATCCTAAGTACGAACTGTTATTCATCCATTTGAGATTAATTGATTAAATTAATTAATTTATACACATAATACCCCTTTGGTTTAATTAAATTAATCCCATGTATCCTTATTACACCTTTAGCTAAATTAATTATTATTTATTAATTAAATAATTAAGTAATTAAGTGTGTGCACATCCTAGTCATCTTCCACTTGCTCAAACTCCACTTAGACTCCTTAGACTCCACTTGGACTCCAGTTGGACTCCACTTAGACTCCTATCATTATCCTAGTTAATTGCACTTCTAGAATCCTAAAAAGGTGGGGGAAATTAAATTGCATGTTCAACCACCTTTACGGATGTATATTTTTGTAATTAATTTATATGTTGTCCCGACACTATTTCAACTTCCTACAATGTTATTTTTAGCATATTCATTTATCCATGTATAACCAACTTTCATTAATTTCGGCTCTATAAAATACAAGCTTACCTTCCTTACAAATCCTCTTGAATTTGACATACAATTTTTTTTTTTGAATTCATTCTATTCGTAGCATTTGCATTCAAAATTTGGAGAGTACTAAAGAGAATCCACAATCATTTCTAACATCCATTTTGCAAGGTCTTACAGGAGACCCTTATTTGAGGTTTGCATTGAATGTTGCTTGGAAGGTTTGCATGGTTTGTTTATCTTTCTATTACAGTAATTTTCTTTGCTTACATTTTGGCATGCCCGGTGGGACTCGCACCCCATTGTCTTTCATTTCTGGTTTCTTTCTTTGTTCTTGTGTTCTTCATTTCATAATAACCTTCTTGTTTGTCTGAAGCTTTTACAGGTGAACTGAAGCTGAGTGTTTACAGTTGCAGGAAGTTGCAGGAAGATTGTTTACTTTCCATTTTTTTATTTTAATATACCAGTTTCTATGTTCTTCATATTTATATTCTTCGTCTGTGTGTAGGTAAGTCAACTCACCTGCACATTCTACACACCGATTGCACAATAAAACAAAAAAATATAGGTAGCTTATGATTTTATTTTTATTAACCAAAGCCAATCTCATTGAGAAAATTGCTCATTTAAAAAAAAAAGGCAAAAATAATAGCATATTTTGTTATCTTTTGGCTATATCTAACTTGGATTTCACTATAAAACAATAATTTTTTTAAACAAATAAAAATTAAAAAAACTAACAAACTAACAAAAAAATTCAAACCTAGATCTACCCTAAGCCTACCTCCTTGGCTCGGCTAGCTCGGTTGAGCCACGCCCCCTCACAACCTCCGAGCCACCTCGCAACCTATCCCAACTCCCCACTACCCGGATGAACCCGTCTTGAGCTCGCCTCACTCCTACCCACTTTTCTCGTTACCCGCAAACCCCCTCCTTACCTCATTGTTGAAATCTATCCCTACCAATCCCCATCTTAAGATCTGCGCATCTTCCTCTCATCCCCAAACCCCATCTCAACCTTGCCTCACTACCCACTCACCTATCTCATCTCCATTTCCCACCCTTTCCAATCCCATCCCAACCCCGCCCATGACCATCTACCCCCTACCCCGAGCCCATCCCCATTCCCATCCCTTCTTGACCCACAAACCCTATTCCCGCTTGCAGATCTCTATTCCTAACTACCCAGAGCCTTTAGCTTGCCCACAAACCCCAACCTGTCCATGCATTATCATGTTCCCACCCTCAAGTCATCCCTCCCACCTTGGCACTCGCCAAGCCCTGCGTGTTCTTTGCCTCACCCGAGCCTTCACCAAGCTCTCCTTGTTAAACAAAATTTTCTTCGCATAACCTGTTCGACCTATTATCCAATGCCTTCATTTTAGTTTATGTATATTTTATATCTCCAAAGTTTAGGTTTAGTTTAGTCAATTTTATTTTAGTTTAGTTTTGATTATGGTTTTTCGTTTCTTATTATTTTCTTTATTTAATTTATTAACTAGTTTATTTCCTTTGTTTATCTCATTTCTTATTTTGTTTATTTTAATGATTAAAATGAAAGTTTATTTCCTTTGATATTTTATCTCATTCCTTAGTTTTTTTCTAATTAATTAGGTTTTTTTACTACATCGTGATCCTTTTGTTAGTCGGCCTAGCTATGTAATTTTCTTTTGTAGGGTTTGTAGATGCTGTTCATTTCATCACTAAATTATAATGTTTCCACTTGGTTTAAGATGAGAACTTAAATTGTATTGATGGGCACTCCTTGTCCACGTTGAAAATTTAGTGTTATTGGACTTTTGGTTCAATTTTTGTCACATTTTTAATCCCTTGTGCACACGTTTCATCATTTTTTTATTGACTAACCCTTTCTAACGTGTTTTTGTGTGCTTCTCACTTGTTGTTTTTTGTTTTTGCAACTAACACAAATCACCCATGCGTATGCTCTTCCCTCATACTTTTTCAAGTGATCTTGGGAATCATAAACATGGTTGTTTATTTTTTTATTTTTTGGAGAATTAACGCTTCACTTAACCAAATCCAACCCACATGTATGCTCTTTCCTCATGTTTTTTAAGCGATCTTGGAAATCAGAAATGTGGGTTCACTTCTGTCATCTTGTTTATTTGTTTTGTTATTTTTCCCTCATTCCAAAAAAATTTCTAATCATTGTTTTGCAGGACCCACTCTCACACAAGGTGGATTAAACATTTCAAAACTACTAACTGCAGGTTGCCAAAGGAGTTCAACCAAACCACACCTAAATCAAAAGATAAAAAACACCACATTCAAAACACTTGATTTGTAGGTTCGGTTAAGAGCTATGGCTCGACCACTTAACTAGAACATAAACCCCTTGGCATAAGCCTTAAGCTACAACAAATGGGGTGGTTATAGGAACCCCAAAGTAGTCCACACCTTGAGGGAGCTGGTGGATGAAACGAGAACCTTTTCTCCTACCTGACTAGTAAATCCTTTGTGAGTTAGAGTCATGGATATCCTTAGTGGCGACCCCAATGCGATTCATTCTGAGAAATATCTTTGCTTAGGGTTTCAAAGGGGGTAAAGTAAATTCGTCAACTAGCAATAGCGTCACGCTTGCTCAGATATTTTTCTAACACCTAGTTGAGAGAGCCACCCAGGAAGCCAAACATTTTCCAACCCAATCTAAGGTAGGCCACAAACAAACATTCAAACAAAGTTTTTTTTTCAATTTTCTTCTTTTGTTTTTCTTTCTTTTTGTAGTAGTGTTCCAAACTTTTTTCCCAAAAAATCCTTGTTTGGGATCCATCTTTCAATTTTATTATCTTTTTTTTCATTTTTGCAAACAATCCTTGTTTGGATTCTACTCTCATTCTCGTTTCATCTTTTCTCATCCTCTTTTATGTTTTCCATCATTCATTCACTAACCTTCATTTTACTCTCAAATTTTTCCCCTTTTTGGAACTTTCATCTCTTTTTGATTATTTCAATCAACTCTTTTTGTTTCATCCTCATTGTCTTCTCCATTTGAACTTCTTTCACTCATTTGGATTTTTCGTTCACTAATCTTGATTCTTCCCCTTTCGCAATTATTAGATTCTTCAATATTTCATATTCACCTCATTTTAGTTTTATATATAATTCCATTTGACACTTAAACATTTGGATAACCTTCCCAAATTTTAAGTTTTCATCTTATTTTTGACATCAAGTCTTAGGTTGCCGATATCCATGTCCTTTCTCAAGCACTTTCATCTTATAACTCACATCTTAGTGGTGTTGTGTTCCACTTTTGCACAACTCAATTTCTTCACATTTTCTCTTCATTCCCCTCTTGAATCCTTTAGTTTGACAACATCATTGTTAAACTATATATATTTTCTTTCTTCACATCTCTAACTTGACAACATATTTGTTGTGTTCTAGACACTTCATCATATCTTATTTCCAATGTTTACACTATTAGTATTTGAGTCTTATCTCTTCATTAGCCTCTTCCTTCTTAACTAATTATTGTTAAGGGTTGAGCACATCACATATGATTTGACTCCTTTTTTCATACCCTCTTCCCATTTAGCATTCATTTTTGCTAGGTGGTAGAGTGCATTTGCAATCAATCTATCCTCACTTCTTCACTCTAGCATTCACATTGTTAGAGGTTGAACACATTCAGACTTTTGTCACTATAACCCTCCTCCATTCTAGCATTCACTTTGTTAGAGGATGAGAACCTTCATCACATCACACCACTCTTCCATCTTGGCATTCACTTTGTCAAGGGTCAAGTTTATCAAACACTTTTGCATGCTTCCATCTTGACATTCACTTTGTTAAGGGTTACGTCACTCATATCTTCCAAACCTCTTTCCCATATTAGCATTCACTTTGTTAAGGGAAAATTTATTACCAAGCTTAATCACACACTTCTCTTCCATCGTCACATTCACTTTGTTACGGGTTGAGTTATCTTTCACATTTCTCTTTTGCTCCCCCTCTTTTAAAAATGGTGGGAACATGACATAGAGATTATAGTCCTTTTGGAAGGGGTGAACAAAATCCTTTTGGAAATTTTGATAGTGATAATGACCAAAACTTTGAGGATGATCATAATGACATCTCACTCAAAGAACAATCCTGCGTTGAAAATATTTTACGTATGAATAAAGACCAATTCTTGCTTCATCTGCTTGAGATGGGAGAAAAATTACCCTCTGATTTGATGAAGATATTTTACAAACATTATTCGGAAAACCACCACCTAACAAGGGTGAACCTTTCATTTTGAAAAAAATGATTATGAGGTAGGACCTAGTCACATGAATAATGATGATCGAAACAATTCCACCTTGAACAACACCAAAAACAATTACTCAAACAAAGAAAAATCTGACGAAAGAAACAAAGGAAAATCAATTGATTCGGCCACTCATCCTACTGAATCCCTTATAAATCAAATTAATGACATGGCTAAACAACTTGTTATCTTAAATTACAAACTCACCAATGAATCCCATGAAAATGAGGCACCCAAAAATCTAGTGATGATTCATTTAAGATTCATACCTTGCACACCAAAGATAACAACTCTACAAGTGATGGTTCATTATCTTTCTTACAGAACAACTCAACATTTTTCCAAGAATGGAAAATGATGAAGGAAACCATCTCTAGTATGCAACATCAATGCAAACAATTTAGCTTTGAATAATTGTGTCCTTACCCCTTCGATAAGGACATTTTGCATGTTCCTTTTCCAAAATCTTTTGAGATGCCCAAATTTGAAAAATACAAGAGCAAGGATGATCCTAGAGAGAATATAAAGGTTTTTATATGGCTTTCCAAGAGGTGGCCTATAGTGATGTCTTCTTAATGTGTCTCTTTCCATGAAGTCTAGGAAGACAAGCCTTGGACTGGTTCCTACACCTCCTCAAGGGCTCTATACATAATTTTGCAGACCTCTCAGAGAATTTTGTCAAACATTTATCGTTCAACCTAGAGTCTAAAATTACAATGATGGACTTATGTAATTCCAAACAATGAACAAATGAAACCTTCACACAATTCCTACAAATATGGTGTGGGATTTTTAGTTGTTTCCCATGCTCCATGCCTGAGAAGTATCTTGTGAGCATATTTGTACCCAATATGCACAGTAGCTATCCTTTCACATATAAATGCATTGCATTAATACTTTCAAATAAGTTATTGAGAAAGGATCACAGATTGAAAAATCCCTTATTGCAAAAGGTTTGATTAAACCTCATTCAAAAGACAATGGGCAACATAGTAATCATCCTAATAGCTCTCACCAAGAAAAATCTAAACATGTTAAATGTAATTGAAATATGGTCAATGATGGTATTACTGAGACAACCACAATGTTCACAACGTCCAAAACACGGATTATACCAAACAAAGGTAAATAACCTCTTGTTGTTCTTAGCAAAGAGGTTTTCTCTCTCCTGATTCTAAACGACATCTTTTCACTCATTTGGGAGAACCTCTATCAAATGTCCTTCAAAAAATCGTTAATGTAAACATGGTTACTTATCCCATCACCAGACCTTGGGTTGAGGGAGAACCCAAGCCTACTTGGTACAAGGTTGATACTTATTGTGATTTTCATCACATTGATGGTCACCCAAATGATCGATGCTTTCACTTACGTAACTTTTTCTAAGACCTCATTGATATTGGAGATATCATTGTTGAAGAAATATCACCAAATAGAACACCTAACAAAAATCTCAAGGTGTTCTCAAACCCATTTCCCAAACATGGCGGTGACAATAAAAATGTTGACAAAGGTCCCTCTGCCAATAATGCTGATTTTAGTTCAATTATCTAATTTATTGAGGAAGTACCATCTATAATTTCAACCTTTAAATTCACACCTTTAAGTAATGATATGACCACATGCCAACGGAAGATATGGGTTCCTACGGAAAACTAGCCTTCTACGTCTTATGCATAACCTCAAACGTCAAAACCAATAGGTCCTTCAAATCAAAATTTAAATTCTAATGCCAAATCTTCTACTCCAGGTTAGTATGACTTCATCAAAAAATTATCAACCACACTAGCACATATATCTCTCATGGAACTACTGAAAGAGTCACCTCACTTTCAGGATATTCTCACTCGTGCTCTAAATGAATCGCGTGTTCCTTATACACTCAATGTTCAATAGTTTTAGGCTATGATCGCCTTACACCTAAAACTCTTATCCTATATTTTGGCCCTCAAGATATGTTAAAGAAAAATTTGATTAACAACAAATCCTTGTACATCGAAGCCTATGTTACCAATCATAAAGTCAAGAGAGTTCTTATCGATAATGGAGTGACTCTTAACATTTGTTCTATAAAAATGCTTTGTTGCCTTGGTCATACAATAGATGACTTAGATGCTAATATCATTACCATTCATGGTTATGATAATACTGAGTGCCAGTCATGTGGTACCATCACTCTTCCCATACAAGTAGGCCCATAGCTCCTTGACACTATGTGTCATGTAGTTGATGCAGACACATCATATAACCTTATTTTGGGTAGACCTTGGATACATGTGATGCATGCAGTACCTTCCACTTTCCATCAATGCATAAATTTTCCACATAACAATAGAGAGTTCACCTTATATGGTGATATTGACCCCTTTGAATACTATAAGTTTTTCAAAGCAAGGTACAAAAATGCAAACTATTGTCCATATGATGATAGCACAACTAGATATAGTGTAACTTCTATTGTTACCAACCATATTAATCTTGATGTAATATTGTGTCCTCATGCTTCCACATATTCTTCTAAAGAATATACATCTAAGGTGTCACCTGAAGTTACATTCTCTCATAAAGGTTTAGGTGAGTACACACTTGACAATACATTTCTTGTTGGAAAACTCCCATTATCACCTCACGTTATGGGTTTCCTAACACTCCTCATTTATAAGAACCTCCACTTACTATCTCAGAAACACTCTTTTGAGATGATATGGATATCTAGAAGATGAAAATATTCCAATATCTAATGACTTTTGTATATACGACATGAAGCCCGGAAAGGAAGAGGCCTTGTCCCACAAGGGCATGGTTTTCTTGAACCTATGAATATCAAGTCTAACCTTTACACATATGGTCTAGGATATGAGACATATGAGAAGAGGAATATATTATTTTATGTGTTACCTAGTGATGAGGACTCAAATTCCAAAGTTGAGTCAGTTACACACATAGCCTTTTCAAAGACCTAGCCAAAACTACACTTTTCCTTGAATACTTATCCATTCAAACCCTTGACATTTTTTTCCTTACCTCATTGATCAAGACCAACAATGTCATATTTACATGGATCTCTTTCAAAACGACTAGGCCATCCAAGAATTCCTTAGGGCTCAAGACCCTTTTCCATTTTTGGATCATAATAAGTGTTTCGATATAAACCTTGATGCTACCGCTTACTTCAGAAAAGAAATTACAATCTCCAGTCATAAAGAAAATAAATTAAACACGGAAAAATACAAATTATATCTTGCATAGTGAAAACATTTCGAGGTATTATACAAGAAGCAAAAATTAAAAAGAAAAAAAGAAAGAAAAGGACTCATCTCCTAGTGAAAACCTTTTAGAGGCACTAGAGAGAGGAAATTTGGATCCAGAAATATCCGATAATCTACACAAGCCTCCAGCATAATTTCAAGATAATGAGACTTCTAAGTTGTTGGTAGAAGAGATGAAAACCATTAACATTGGAACTAAAGACCAACCAAAATTGTTACAACTAGGTTTGAGTTTATCGAAATGGAAATCAAATCCTTCACAGCACTTCTAAGCAAGTTACAAAATTGTTTTTCTTGGTCTTAAAAATATATTCCCGATCTTTATCCTTCTCTTGTGGTTCATCACCTTGTGGTGTACCTAGATGCTAAACTTGTCAAGCAAAAACTACATAAAATGCATCCCAAGGTTGCATTGCTTGTTAAGGCCGAACTACAAAAATTATTAGATGCAGGCTTCATACGGTGCATTGACTACTTAGAGTGGATATCTAATATGGTACTAGTTACAAAGAAGACCCCTAGAATCCGTATTTGTACAAATTTTTGTGACATTAACAAGGCATGTCCTAAGGATGATTTCCCTTTGCCTAATATTGACATGATTGTTGATTCTACTGCGGGCCATGAGATGTTATCCCTTATGGATGGATTTTCTAGGTATAACCAAATTCAAATTGTTGAATAAGACCAGCATAAAACAAATTTTACAACCCCATGGGGGACATTTTGTTATAAGGTCACACCTTTTGTCCTTAAAAACACTTGGTGTAACTTATCAACATGCCATGACTGTTATTTTCCATGACCTTCTTCATGACATAATGGAATATTATGTCGATGATATTCTTGATAAATAAAATACTAGGGTGGATCATCTAGCAGTTCTTAGGTGTATATTTGAGCGGTTAAGGGAGTACAAGGTTTGCCTTAATCCAAAAAAATGTGTCTTTGGTGTCACTTCAGGGAAAAAATTTCAATTCATTGTCTCACAAAGAGGAATTGAAGTGGATCCTACCAAGGTAAAATCTATAATGTATTTTCTACCTCCTAAGAGCATTTGACAACTAAGGGGCCTACAAGGCAATATATAGTCTATTTGTCGCTTTGTCTCTCAATTGGTAGATAAGTGCTATCATTTCAACCGGATGCTTAAAAAGGATGACCAACTCAAATGGACATAAAACTGTCAAGATGCCTTTGCAAATTGAAAGAATACCTAGCATCTCCACCAGGTACTCATGCCGCTATACAAGATAAGCCTATGTTGTTGTATACATCTAGAACACAACATGCCATTGCATAATTATTGGCACAACACAATGATAAGGGTCATGAAAAGATGTGTATTACTTGAGAAAAAATCTCATTGAGCATGAGGCCAAGTACTCGCGAGAGTTGAAAAGGATTATTTAGCAATTGCTTATACTTTTGGCAAGCTACAACACTATCTCCTAAATCATACCACCAAGCTAATTTCATGGGTTGATCCTCTTAAGTACCTACTTTGAGACCAGTCATAACATGACGAATGTCTAGCTGGATTGCACTACTCAGTGAATTTGACATCAAAATTTTCAATCAAAAGGCTATCAAATTTTAAGCACTAGTATAACAACTAGCTGCAGTACCACTACCAAGTTCACAACCACTAAATTTTGAATTTCTAGATGAAGACTTGTTGTACATAGAAGAAACACCCTTATGGACATTATTCTTTGATGGATCTTGTAATATCCATGGTTCTGGAGTAGGAATTGTCTTGCATACATTAGATGGAGACCTCATACCTAAATCTTATCATGTCAACTTCATGGCGCTGCAAGAATTGATAGTTCTTGGTGATTCTCTTCTAGTCATTAATCAAGTTAACGAATAATATCAGGTAAAATATGAAAATCTCTTACCTTATAAAAGAATGGTTAATAGCCTTAGAGGGTATTTCCATATTATCAATTTTGAACAAGTTCCTTGCATAAAAAACAATGCAGCGGATGCCATGGAAACTATCACTTCCCTGATTTTGTTCGACACTAATCAAACTCACAATGAGTTCCTTGTTGAACATATTTTGGTGCATGCATACAAATTATCAGATTCTTCCATGGTTTGTGAGACTTTTGGTCCTGATCATCCCTGGTACCATGATATATACACCTTCATTCAAATTAAATCCTATCCTCCTAATTTTAATTCAGCTAATTAAATATCCTTAGCACAACATGCTTCATGCTACATGCTTCTTTCTAACACCTTGTATCGAAGAGGCTATGATGGGAATCTCTTAATATGTCTTAATCATGATGAAGCTAATCAAATGTTAGTTGAAGTACATTCAGGGATTTTTGGTGCCCATACCACCAGAATAGTCCTTACAAAGAATATTTTATGCATTAGATACTACTGGCCCAAAATGGAGGAAGATGCATGCAAATTTGTGAAGAAATGTCAGGATTTCCAAAAATATGGTAATCTCATTCATGCACCATCCCAAGCCTTGCAACCTATTACTTCACCTTAGCCCTTTTCAAAATGGGGACTTAATTTAATTAGAAAAATAAATCCCACATATTCCGATGGCCACACTTTTATTATAACCACCACTAATTATTTCACCAAGTGGTTTGAGGCTATGCCTCTTACTAACGTTACTGGGTGCAATATTTATAAATTCATCTTCAACCATGTTATTTATCATTTTGGCATCCCCGCTATTATTGTCACTGACAATGGTGGTTCTTTCAAAACTAAGGATCTCAAAGCCCTAGCTAAGAAATATAATATCCACCTAAAATTGGCTACACCCTATTATCCACAATGCAATGGCCAATTTGAACCATCAAACAATACTATAAAGTCCATTCTGGAAAATATAGTCAATAAACACAGACGTAATTAACATACGCAATTATATCCTACCCTCTAGGCCTACCGTACTTCCTTCTGTACACCTACAGGAGCTACTCCTTTTTCCCTAGGATATGAATCTGAAGCCATATTACCTATCAAAGTTGAACTACCTTCACTCTGTGTCTCCCTCCAACATCTCATTCATGAAGAGGATTACCATGTTGCATGCCTTATAGAGCTATAATTACTAGACAAGAGATGGATTCATGCCTTAGACCATATGAAGGTATATCGAATAAACTATTTTGTAATTATAATCACAAGATCAAACTCGAACAATTTGAAATCGGTGATTTGGTCTTGACGGAAAATCAGAAGAACATAACTAAACCATGAGAAAAATAGGAAAATGTGAGCCTATTTGGTTGGGTCCTTATGTTATAACTGCTAAATTTGGATCGATGCATACAAACTATCTACTGAGGATGGAAAAGAGTTGAAGGATCCTATGAATTCAATTTATCTGAAGAAGTTATACTCTTGAATCTCTGAAGAGTAAACCTTGTACTAGGGGCATATCAGTGCATCCACCAGTTTTGTCATTTCACTTTGTTTCTCACTTGTAACTTTTCACCTTGCCATGTGTGGCATGTTTTCCTTGTTAGGTTGTCATGCCAATTTTATACCACTATTTTTCACCTTCCATTATGATTTCATTCACTTCCTTCATACATAGCATGTCAGTTTTGAATTGGGAATTTCCTTTCCCTTTTCTTTGGCGTGTGGTTCAAAATTCAAAAAACCAAAAACATTAAAAAAACATCTCACAAAAAAACTACAAAAACAAAATAAATTGTTCAAAATCCCAAAAATAATATAAAATTGTTCAGAAAATACAAAAAAACATACAAAATGTTTCGAAAATGCTTTTAAAAAAAAACTCGCAACTGTGTAATTTTGTTCACCATTTTCTTCATCTAATTATTCCCAATCATCTTTTCCAATCAATCAAGCTACTCTTTACAACATAAATTTGTATAGGGGCATCACCTAGCTTTGGCTTTGTCTTGGGGGTAATTTGACATATGTATATATTCGTTTCTTTATTAGAATTTATTACATTAGTTTGTTTTTGTTCACTAGCTTGTTTGCTTGTTTAACATTTGTACATATGGAATTTTGTATTGTATATTCTTAGCTTATTTTCTTATGTTTGATAGTTTGAATAACCAATACTATATGTATCTGGAATGCACTCATGGACCAATTACAGGAAATTTATTTGCATCCTAGTTCACATATAACTTTGGTGTGGTTCTTTCCTGTTCATATTGGGTTTCTTTCTATTACTTCTTTTATATCTTTTTATCATTTTCATGTGTTGTGTTTTCCTCCTAGTTTATTTAAGCCATGGAATGTCTTCATTTTTTTGCATTTGTATTTCAAAACTTGTGAAAATCCACAAAAAATCAAATATTTCAAAAATCTAAAAAAATCAAAAACATTATCACAAAACTTTGAAAAAACATTCACTTATCACAAGGGTCCTACAATTGGAAAACCCTTAAAGTGAATCATTCAACATTTCAATACAATCTTGATAAATGTCATAATTTTATCTATTACCCTAGTGATTGTGTTAATCTTACAACTATCACTTTCTTCCCTTTGCATGATATGTTAACTCTGCTTGGGGCAAGTCACAAAATTGTTTTTCCTTCATGATATAACTTCACTGGGAAATTTCAACTTTGATCATTTGCACAATGGATTCAGAAAGAGTGTCATAAGGAGTCATTTTAACTCCACTCTTCCAGTTTGATCCTATTCCCACTTGGGAGCATTTGTATCTACTTAATCATCATTGTGGCATGCATTAGGGGCATGGCTGATTGTCTTCTTTTTTCGACTTTGTGTTGCATTGTTGATGTTTATTCTTTTTGGACCAATTACAAGTAGTGTGATTACATCTTGGTTCCTTTATAACCCTAATTCCAACACCTACTTTGTATATTGGGTTTGTTTTCCTTTTTATCTTTTTTTTTTGTGTGTGTTTTTTACGTGCATCTAGGTTAACCATCTTGATTCTTTTATAATCATGGTGACAACTCTATTTTGCAAAAACAAAAATTAGGTTGCTCTAAAAATCACTCTTTAATTAATGCTCATGTTACAAACATAGTCCTTTCCTATCCTTATTTTAATCCCTTGTTTTCTTCCTATCAAGCGGTTGTCCACTGCCTTGCTGCATCATCCACCCACTTGAGGGGCATTCCTCTACCATTCTTCTTTGGGGCATCCCATCTTCACTTCATTATTTTTTGGGGCATCCCAATGCTTCATAATATTCTACTTGTTGATCTATATGTGTCTACTATATAAAAATAACTATTAATTTGTAATAGCACTTTAAAGAGGGGGAAAATGTAGACACTTCAAAATTACACTTCTGTTTGCACTTGTTCCCAGTGTTATCCTAAATGCATACTGTTATTCACCCATTTGTGATTAATTGATTAAATTAATTAATTTATACACATTGTACCCCTTTGGATTAATTAAATTAATCTCATGTATCCTTAGTACCCCTTTAGCTAAATTAATTATTATTTATTAATTAAATAATTAATTAATTAAGTGTGTGCACATCCTAGTCATCTGCCACTTGATCAAAATCCACCTAGACTCCACTTAGACTCCACTTGGACTCCCTATCCTTATCCTAGTTAATTGCACTTCTAGAATCCTAGAAAGGTGGGGAAATTAAATTGCACGTACAACCACCTTTCTGGATGCAAATTTTTGCAATTAATTCATTTACTACCCCCGACACTATTGCAACTTCCCACAATGTTATTTTTAGCATATTCATTTATCCGTGTATAACCAACTTTAACTGATTTTTCCTCTATAAATTATAGGCTTACCTTCCTTACAAATCCTCTTGAATCTGACATACAAAAACTCTATTGAATTCATTATGTTGGTAGCATTTTCATTCAAAATTTGGAGAGTACTCAAGAGCATCCACAATCATTTTGACATCCATTTTGCAAGGTCTTACAGGAGACCCTTATTTGAGGTTTACATTGAAGGTTGCTAGAAGGTTTGCATGGTTTGTTTATCTTCCTATTACAGTAATTTTTATCTTCATACACCCCCAACCTAAGAAACATAATCCTATAGAAGGGGTAAGATGGACTATTTCAAAGAGGGTTTTATCAAACTAAGTTTTGATAGAGCTGCTAAAGGAAACACTGGAAAATTTGGATGAGGAGGTGTGTTTCATGATGCAAATGATAGGTTTATCCTTGCTTACTTCTTTAATTTGGGCCTACAAAATAATCATGTTGTTGGCGGAGGCGATGTATTGGGGATTCAAGATTGTGGAAGAGAAAGGTTTCAAGTCCCTAATCATGGAAGGGTACTCTTTGAAGATCATATCATGTATAAAGGAAAATACATGACTTCTCTATATATTGAATACTTTATTAAAAATACAAAAATGAAAATTCCTTATTTCACTGTAATATCATTCCAACATATCTACCAGGAAGGAAATAGATTGGTAGATATATTTTCTATTAAGGGGGTGGAATCTATAGATTTTAATGTGGTTGATGAATCAGCCAACTTGGAAGCTAAATAATTCATACTCTAAAAGGGGATTATGATCCCAATTCGATATATTTTGAATGATGAATTATAAGGATAAGGTGGCCTCCATGATGACATATCTGCAAATGATGATTCTTAGACTTGTGCCAAACCTTACTTCCAATATCCTAAAGATTGGATTGAAAGGGAAAATCTTTTCATTAATTTGATCCATTCACACATATTTTGTAAAAGTGGCTACCTGAATAAAAATTAGAATGATAATTTGCAGGATCACAACAAGAAGAAGGGGTACATGGGCAATATGGTAGGAGATTTGGTGTGAATAGATTGTGTTTGCTCCCTACTATGTTGAAGGAAGCTTCTAAGATGTTGGATAATGCAAATTTGACGTAATTTTTTTAAAAATTGATGGTTTTGATGAAGATATTAGTGAGGAAATGGATAAAACTTGGAATGAAGGCCATGTTTGTGTCCATAATTTCTCCTTCACTATATCTCTACATTTTATTGCTAGAGTGATAGGGCTGCCCCTGGAAGGAAGATGTATTTTCAAACCTAAGTCCAATTATAGTTTAGAGATTGAAAACTTCATGCAATGTAAGGGCGCTCTTAAAAACTTCATAATGGTTATGTTAGGGAGGATTTACCTTCACCACACAATTAAATATATTTGTTATTGATGTCATACATAACCCTGGAAGGGCGTTACAAGGTTTTTACGGGTATCATTTCCCAATGTTTAATCATGTTAGGAATGGCATGCTCTACAAATTTCTAAATTATCTGTATATTTCTCTAGCCAAATCTATTACACAAGGTTGGAAAAGGTGCTTTTACCCATCATTCGCACAAGGGGATAATTAAAGTAATGTTGAATTTTGGTACCCCTCTCATTGGGAAAAATTAAAAATTTGGGGCTAATTTGGTGAGCCCTAGTCGGGAAGATTTGGGGAAAAATAATATTTCGAAACTAAAATTTATATCACATACATGGAGGAAGTGGCGAAATCGGTGGCCAAAAGGACTATGTCAAGTTTGGAAAAATAAAATGTTAACAAGAAGAGAAAGGAGAGTGAGGCTTCGGGACCTCAGGAGAACATTGAAGTAAGCTCGATTCGACAACTAGAAGGAGGATAATGGGAACCGGTTTAGCGGTGGAGGTGGGCGGGAGGATGGGAAAGAGATTCATGGAAACTTTGAGGAAAAACTTCCCAAAATACAGAAGAAACTATAGAAAACCTACATGCTCTTAAAGTAGCATAGAAGAATTTATTTAAAGTTCAGGACTCAGCGCTCAAATCTTATGTTTTTTTGAAAGATTTTGAAAATTGCAGGCAAATTTGATACGAGATATCAACAAACAAAAAATTAGCATGGTGTCTATTTATTTGAGGGAGCGTTAGGATAAGGTTTAAAAACTCACGATCATAGTCCTCATTGATCAATTTAAGAATGATAATGAGAGATGTCTTTCTATGGAGAAATATATGTTGAAGATAAAGGAGATCATTATGCATATTAGGGACATACACATTTGAAATGTTAAGAGTGCCATTCACCATCTTAAAATCTTGTCGAGAGATAATACACTCCATGGAAATATCCAAGAAAATGGAAAAGGATGGAACTGGGCCTAAAGTGGATATTACTTAACCGGATTATCGATCTTTGGAATTCCACCATTGCCAGCTTGGTTAATGAATGGAATGGTTGCATGCATACAGTGGGAGATCTGATAAAAGAATGAATGGCTTTTCTCTTTTTGTTGGCAAGGACCCATTTTTGTTTTATTGTTAGTTCTCTCGGCTCTTGCTTTGTTATTTTGGCACAATTGGTCTATTAGTATGGATATTATGATCACTAGCATGTAGTTTTTTTTTCTATTTTGAGGGCTCTAATGGGTATAACATTGGCCTCAATTTTTTGTTGTATATTCATAGTTTGTATGGGGTAGGGTCCCCTCAACCCTTTTTTTACCTCTAATAAAACAAATATGTCTTTTTTTGGTCAATATTTTGGTGTTATTTAGATTATTCACTAGTATCTTAAAACAAAATTTTATGCTTCACACATATTTCACATTGGCTTATATATAGGAAAAATTTAGCAACCTCTAAGATATATTGCTATGATTCATTATTCCAACACCATATTTAAAATAATAAAGTGTAGTCTTAGCTCTACTAAGCTATTCCTTTCAATAGGAGTTAATGAACAACAATGCATGTTTTATGTTGTCCATTTATTTATCAACGAGAATCCTAACGGTTTTTAGCATCTATATTTTCTAGGATTCCATTCCAACAATGTAATAAAAGTTTATATAGCTTTGGATTGCTAGTATTTTTCATTATTTATAATTATATCATATTGGTTGGACTATCCCTAGTGGAGCCAAGTGTTGCACTACATACCCTCGAGAGGGATAAAGCCTTATGTAGTTCTCATAATATATATTATGTATAACACATAATTCATATCAATTAGTATTAAGTAAAAGTATTAGCAAACACTAAGCTCAATTACTTATTGAAAGCAATGGTTTTTCGAGATCTTTAGGTTCAACGGAGTTCTTGTTTTAAAAATAACGATTGAATAAAAAATCATGGTCTAGCTTAGTGGTCACTAGGATCCTAACATTAGATCTAGTCATTATAAAAACTATCTTTATAGATTTGGATTGATATCATTTTCATTTTTAATAATTATATCATATTGGTTGGACTATCCTTGGTAGAGCAAAGCGTTGCACTACATAACCTTGAGAGGGATCAATCCTTATGTATTTCTCATAAGATATAATGTTTATAACACATAATTCACATCGGTTTGTGTTAAGAAAAATACTTAGCGACTTCTAAAATCCATTATTTATTGAAAGGAAAGGATTGACATCCACTAGGCTCAACAATTTCTTATTTTTAAAATAGTGATCAAATAACAAATCGTGATCTACCTTAGTGACCACTAGTCTAGTACCATTAGATCTTATCATTGTAAAAACTATCTATACAGATTTGGATTGTTATTTTTCTTCAATGTTTGTAATTATATCATATTAGATGGACTATCCCTAGAAGAACCAAGTGCTAAACTCAATAGCCTTGAGAGGTATCAAGCCTTATGTAGTTCTCATAAGATATAATGTGCATAATATAGAATTCACATCCATTTGTATCAAGTAAAATTATTAGTAGTGATTGCTAAGCTCCATTATTTATTAAAAGAAAAGGATTGGAGGCCACTAGGATCAGAAGTTACGTATTTTCAAAATAGCGATCGAATAAAAATCATAGTAATATATCTTAGCATTCATTAGGATCTTACCATTAGATCTATTCATTGTAAAAACTATTTGTATATCTTTGGATCACTAGTGTTTATCATTATTTGTAATTGAATCATATTGGCTTGACTATGTAATTAATGCACTACATACCCTTGAGAGGATCAAGCATTATGTAGTTATCATAAGATATGTTGTGAGTTATGCAAGAAAGATTAGTGAGTGAAAATGTGAGAAAACAACTAAATTTCTTCCCTAATCTAATCTTATCAAACAAAACCTTTGATAGAGAAATGGATTGAAAGGGGAGAGAGATTATAACTACACTTACCTTTAAGATTTCATAACTCCTCCTTTGATGTGGTGGATTTTCTCTTGGATTTCTTGTTGGATGCTTCATATTTTAGAGACACTTGGGCAGCACCTCCCCTTGATTTTCCTTTGATTTCTTGATGAGGGATGAAGGATTGGATTGAAGGAATGATAGAGTGATGATTGAGGATGAATTGATAGAGTGGATGGATTGATTGAGTGATAAAAATGACAAATTTTGATTATGGATTTCCAAGATGTTCCACGCTATCTCTCATGGAGGAGGAGATCTCAATTTACAGTTTGTGGGTGGAGGATTCAATGGCTAGGATTAAGCCAAGTTGGATTAAGATCAAGATTGGATGATGCATGAGAATAATGGAGGATTATAGAGTGGAAGACTCTAAAATTTTGATTTCAAAATTCATGGAGGGAAGAAGCTTCCATTGAATTAAAAATTCAATGGAAGGAGAAGGTTAGAGAGGCTTCTAGATTTAGAAGCCTCTATATTTAGAGGTGATGATATGATTAGGATTAGAGTTAGATTAGGTTAATAAATGATGATTAGGGAGATTTTACATGGAAATTATGGGTGTAGGGATGTGTTGGGTAGGTAGATATAGGAATATTAAAATTGTAGAAATTATTAATAGGGATTAAATAGGATAATATGATGAAATAATGAAATAAAAGTGATTAATGATGAAAATGGGATATTGGACCAATAAAAGGATTAATAATGGAATGTTTGGATAAATAATGAAAAAGGTTAAATATGATAAATGGATTAATAATAATAATTAATATTGTGATTAATTATTATATGGATGATGTTGGGATATTTGCGGGACAAATTAAGAATGTCTACATTCCCCCTCTTTGAATGGTTATTGTATAGAAATTACCCTTCAAATAAAAATAAGATAAGATGTTAGGATGGTGATAGGATACCCCTCGAGGGGTTAGGTGAGGAGGAATGAGTTGGGTGACCAATTGAAAAGAGGAGATGCCTAAGTTAGTATATGAGATAGGATTAGAGGATTAGAAGATTGGGAATTAAGAGGATTACAATATTAAGGATTAATATATGAGAAGAGTTGAGGATGAAAAGAGTAGAGGATTAGGATAGATGATAGAGGATTAGAGGATATTAGAAGATTAGAGAATGGGAGAGAGGATTAGAGGAGAAGAGAGAGGATTAGAGGATGATGAGATTAGAGGATTAGAAAATTAGAATATAGGATAAGAGGATTAGAAGATGAGAAGATTAAGAGGTATTGGATTTTGGATTAAAGGATTCTCCATTCAAGGGGTTGATATTTTGAGGATTTATATTTGAAGATGCCTCAGTCAAGTGTGAAGATTTAGGATTTAGATTTTATGACTCCCCAATCAAGGGGTTGATATTTTGGGGATTTTAGATTATAATATGCCCGATCAAGGGTATAGGATTGAATATTTGGTATTTGGATTTGATTATGTTGGAGTTGAAGATGTTAGATTGGAGGATGTTGGATTTGAGGATTGATTGGATATTTGGATTTTGAGGATTAGAAGATTGGGGATGTTTGGATGAGAGGATAAGGATTGATTTTAGATCAATTTGGATGAGAGGACAAGATTGGGATGATGATTGATGAAGTGATGAGAAATATTTTTTGAGTGTGATTGATGAAGATATGTTAGAATATTCCCCAAAAAAGGGGTGAGGATGATGGATGTTGGATGCGAGATGAAAATATTTGGATGTGGATAGTGATTGATTGATAAAAGATTGATTAGATAAGAGGATGAGGAGGTTAGATAGTTAGTAAGATGATGATGAGTATTAGGTGTGGATTATGATAGGAGTAAATGATGATGATATATGTGGTATGCTACCATAAATTTCCCATTGTTATCATCATTAGCAGTGTTATGAATGTGGTATAGAGTAAGATGCATCAAGGTATAACGACCATGATGATTAAATTACTAAATTCCCATGTCCTCATATCATTAGATAGATTAATAAAAATGATGGTCCTCATATCATTGGACTGTACTGTGATTTTTTAGTGGAAAATATTCGTAATATGGCAAATATTCCATTTTGAAAAATTTGCAAAGGCAAATTTTTCGGCATGGGTCGCTGACTTGTTTGCCTAAAAATTATAGTTTATTTTTTTACGGGTCATCTTCACCTATTTTTGAAAATATCCCCTATATAATCCTAGATTATTCACCAGGTAGAACACTACTAGCTCACTCATACCACCTGGGGGCATATCTATTATCAAGTACAGTAAACTTGTGAAGCAACAAAGGCCAATACACAAAGTGTAGTTTTATAGATATTCATCAGATTTGCAGTCGGGTGACAAGTATTGTTCTTAGACGCATGAAAAGAAATTTCCATTGACGCATGACAAGGAGAGTTTGTTGACATGTGACAAAGAAGTTTGTTGACATGTGACAAGAGGGAAAAGGATGTAAATGTGCAACAAAGAGTTTATTGATGGGTGACAAGGAGAGGTTTTGAGGTGTGATAGGAGGGCAGAGGCTGTAGACACATGACAAAAGATCAACACCCTCATCGACGCATGACAACAAGATTGTTGTCGTGTGACAACAAGATTGTTGTCGCATGACAACAAGTTTATTGTCACACGACAACAACCTTGTTGACGCATGATAGGAGGTTTGTTGTCGCGTGACAACAAGTTTTTGTTGCACGATAGAAAATATTCTATCACATGTTTGTATCCTTTCTGTCACATGACTTGAAAATGAGAGCTTCTTTCAAGCAAAAATTTACACACAAACCCCAAAAAATCCGTCTTTCCAAGTAAAACCGAGTTCTGAGGATATTTATCAGGGATTTTCCTCCTTCGATTTCCAAGATGTCTCTTAAAGTAAACCATGTCGTATAAAAGAAAAATAAACAAAAGGGGCCTCATATCATTAGCCAAAAGAGAAAATGTAAGCACGAAAGCAAGAAAAAACACAAACATGCAAAAAAACACACATGTATTTTTATATTTTATTAGAATGTTTGATTTTTAAGATGTTCAGATTTTTTGATATTTTTATTTTTTTGATGTTGGATTTTGGATGTTTGGATGTTTTTATTTTTATATTTTGGATTTTGGATGTTTTCACGTTTTGATTTTAGATTTTGGATGTTAGATTTAAAGATTTTGGATTTTTGGATGTTTTGATTTTGACGTTTTGGATTTGGTATGGGTGATAGAGGGATGGGAAGGGATGTAAGGTGGGATGCAAATTTCTCCTATAAGTCCCAAAGTGTGTTTGGGTAGAATGAGGGAAATTGGATAGGTTGGATAGGATGAGAATTGTTTAATGTTGGATAGGGATTGGTTAATAAGTTAGGATTAGATGAGATGTGATATTGGATATATATATATATATATATATATATATATATATAGGATGAGGATGTGGTATAGGATAAGATGGGGATACATAATATGATAAGATATACCCCCAAGTATAGGGGTCGAGAGGGAGGGATAGATTTTGTGTGAAGTAGGGCAGCCGGTGTGGATGGATGGATGGGTTTTATTTTCCCCCAGGTGTAGGGTAGGATGGGAAGTGAGGGATATCTAAAATGGAAGATGCCCTCAGTGGATGATAGTAAGGTTTCCCCCAGTCATGATGATAACATTTCAAAAGGGACATGAAAAGCATGGGATGAAAATGAAAGGTCCATCATCTGCCCATGGATGTTCAATCCAAAAGGATGTGGATGTGATGGATGGAATAATATAAGTGATGAAAAAAATATGATCCTAATGGTACATGTTGTAAGGAAAGAGTTGGACTAAAAAATAGTGTGACCAAGGTTTAAAAAATACCTGGAAACATGTGAGACCTATGTCTCTTCGAGATCCAAGTGTGTGTGAATATGATGGTTAGTTTTTGCTTGAAGTGAAGACTTAATGGGTAGTGTATCAAGACTAACTAACCAATGTATAGGTATTGATTAAGTCAAATAGGTGGATGGAGTGTGAATAGAAGGCTAATTAATGCATTGCTCCATTTTCATCCATGCGTCCATAGCCCCAATGGAGATGCATTTGATTCCTTTCACCACATTTCTCTACTACCAACTATGCATCCATAGCTCTAGTAGAGATGCTGGAAACACCCCTAGAGAGAGACTTGAGATGGATTTTATGTTATATATTTTGATTTTGATATGATTTTTTTCTTTTTGATATTTGGATTTTTTTGCATAAATATATTCCACTCTCTTGAGAACTCTCGAGGGGTTAAGAATATGGCCGATGGGGGATGGAAATCGGTGTGGTGATGACATTAGCTAGAGTGTCAAAATATGCACCTAAGGGTCTTCACCAAAAGTTGATTAAGTTTGTTAAAGTGTGTGGATCTATATGAGGAAAACGATGCTTGAATGCTGTAAGGAATGATAGACCAAGGTCGCACAACCTGTAGTGATTATTATTGGCTTACAACATGTGTGAGAAATTTAATCAAGTGTTCATATGAATGTATTGGAAGAGGATATAAATGGATGTGATGATAAGAATGGATTATATGAAAAGGATTTATATGTTGGATGGAAGGAGGATACACAAGAAGGAAAGAACATCCATGAGCAAGTGACAAATTATATGCTTTGGATCCATTTTTAGGTGGTTGGTATTTATAGGGAATTAAATAATTTGTGAGGGGTTTGATTGGTTGGGATGGTGGGATTAATAAGAGGCATGGTAGAAATAGGTTGTGATGGACTAGGGTTGTTGTTAGTGTTAGGTTTATACTCTAAGCCTAAACAACCTAGATTTTGAGGAAGGGAGATGGGTTCGCGAATGCCTTGTTCATGGATTCTTAAGCCTTTTCCTTGATCTTTAATATTAGCAAACATCTATTTGGATATAGAATATGAATTGGATGGGGAGGATGATGTCATGTGGTCATCATGAGATTTGGGGTTGTAATTTTATCATCCGCTAAGAGGCCATACTTAATAAAGGAGAGTGGGTGACATTTCTTTTGATTTTTGGTTGGTGATGGATGTTTGGATGTACGATGGGATTTGGATGGCTAATTATATTTGCATTTTTGTGGGATTTAGATGGTGGATGATGGTTATGGATATTATTGGGATGGAAATGTAGTGGATATAGAGGTAAAAGGACAAGAATTCCTTAGTTAATGAGGTTTTGGACATAAGACTTAAATTACATGTAATGATTGGTCGAATGTCCATGGGTGCAATGGAAGTCACATTAATAGTGTTTGCAATACCAAGATGGTTTTGGAAGGTTGTGATTGTGTGATTTTATAAGTGGATGGATGATCATGTTGAAGTTTTTTAGACGATGGAAGATGGTGGTCAAATATTCTCCTAAAGGAGTGAAGTGGCTTGGGTTAAATGGTTTGGATGGAGTAGGAAGTAATGGTGCATGATTAGGTGGTTAATGAGATGTTCTATTTGATTTGGATTTATGAGTTGGATTAGATTTTTGTGGCTTATAAGATGAATGGGATGGATTAGGCCTGGGGACAAAGTGGATATTTTGGATTGGTTGGAGTGCGTGGTTTGGGCTTAGAATTAGATTATTTGTGATCAAGGGATTAGTTTAAGTTTCAAATGTTCCCTAAAATTTCCTAAACGTTTCCAGTGTAGTAGAGCCTTCAAAGAGATTTTTGATGACTATAAGAATCTAAAAATGGACACTCGAGCTCAAGATAGGTCCATTTAAAGTTTGGTTAAACAAAAGGTCAATGTTGGTCAATAGGTGCAAGGTGATGTGTACATATGCAAAATTTACCAAGTGGCTCAGTCAGTAGTGGAAAAGTGGTAAAAGGAGAAAGAGGACCAAAATGAAGTATTGGTTTGTGACCTTTAGTCTTCGTCAGGCATAAAATTTGTTCGTTGAAATAAGAGGCTCAAATTTTGTAACGGAAGGAGCATGGTGGCGTGAGGATGATTATATCATCACCATCATGGTGGGTCCTCAAGACACCACGTGGCTTGCCACCACTTTTCCATATTTCATTATTGGAATGTCACATTATATTACTTGGGTTGAATTTCATTTGTTTACCTTTGTAATTTTTTGGCATATTAATTTCCATGTCACTATGTGTGGTGCCAAGTCACAATGTTTTTGGATTTGACCGAGTTTATTATTATCCTTGCTCAGTATTATTTCCAAATAGATTGGAGGCTTGATCACCTTTGAGCTATCCATATTGTTCGGTATAGTCTTATCTCCTTACATATTGGTCAAGTCAACATTGCCACATTATCTCCTAACATATCTCCTCATATCATGCAGCCATACAATTTGGAAGTGAATATATCCACAGCTCGGTTGATGTCATTTTCAACGGGTGGTTCAAACCTATGTGCAATGACCCTATCAACATGGGCATCTCAACAAATAACTCAACGCATGAATATCTCACCACATAGGTGGCCAAACAAAAGGAAGATAGGCATGACTGAAGTCACATATAATATGGGTGGTTTGGCCTATATTAAAACCTCACCCCTCTTTTGATGCCTACAATGTGGGATATCCCCACTTCGAATAAAAAGTGGCCTGACTAAAATGGTGGGGATTTGACTTGAACCCTTGACCTTATAGTTCCAAATGCGGTTATTCAACCAACTCACCACATGGCTCATTTGGTTATAAAATGAGCTCACAACTTATACAAGGACAATGATAGGTGCAGTGAGAGGGTAGAATAGACCTACTTGTAGAAAAAAATTTTTTTGAGGTACTTTGGAATTCAAAATCTTATCTCGAGTTGTTTATGAAAAAAATTTCAAAGTTTTGAGACGATCGGGATGGTGTGATCATTTTCCGATTTGAATCTTTTATGACGGTTATTTGTTGTTAAAGTCACACGAAGGTGTAGATCTAAAGGGAGACACTACCGCAAGTGGATCGGGAAGGTGAGGGATAGAGGTTGAGCTCCATTAACATTATTTGAAGGTCTGAAACATAGATTTTTAGGTTTTGATTCATTATTAGTTAATGTAAATATTATTGTATTTACATTTTTAACATTATTAATGGATCGGTTCACCACGAACCCGGGATGTAGGAATTCTGAACCCCTGTAAAAATTTGGTTGTTGTGTTCTCATTTTTGTTTTCAATTTTTGATTTCTAGTAATTAATTAATTTCATAATATGAATCTAGAGGAACCATTAATCAACATTTCACAATTCATAGAAATAAGGTAAATTGGTTTAACTCTAAAACAATGATTTTTGGGTTGTGATCAAACGGTGAAATTTTGAGTAAATTACAAACTTAATTTCAATTTTAAAACCAGTCCTCAATCAGATTTTGATCCATATTTTGGAGTATTAAGACCTTGAAAGTTAATTAAATTTAATGATAATTTTAAATGGTTAAAATTGTTAGTTTCGAGCACCCATTTTTGGATCATATTTTGGTATCGAGCAATTAGATTGCCAGATTAGCTTATAATTTTGTTTAAAAATTTGGCTTTAATTTCATTATTGATTTTAGTTTTTAGTGTGCATAAATTTTGGGAACTTCTTAATCTTCTTTGACAAAGTGTGCATTTTTAGAGTTACTGAGTTATTTGCATGAAACAGGAATCATGGTAAAGTCATCCAAATAAGAGCAACTAGATGAGCTTGAAGCCATTACGGTCAACTCGGAAGAAAACTCTTTCTTGATAGAAAAATTCTATTCCTTAGAAGAGGAAATAGTGCAATTAAAATTTGAGCCACAATCCTCTATAACCAAGAAAGAGGAATATGTCAACGAGATGCTTGGATAGAGCAAGAAGTTGATGAGTTTTGTTAAAGAGTTGCAGGAATAGATATATACCAAGGATGCTCTATTGGAAAAGCTGCAACAAAATGAACAAAAGAAGGGAAAACCTTCCTCTTCGAGATGCAGTACTATGGTGAGGAGTACATTATAATTTATTCATCTTCTTTTAGTAATTCCTCGCCTATAGTTTCATATATTCCTTTGGGTCAGTTTGAAAAACACATTAAGGGAATTGGGTCTAAGCTAATGGTTAAGATGAGATTTAATGGAAGAGGCCTTGATAAAAATGGACAGTGATGCTAACCCCATACAAATAGAGAATCATCATCACTTTGTAGATTTGGTATATTCTAGAGGGAAACTGAAAATTGGAGAAAGTTCCAAAGTAGCTGAAGGAAGAAAAGCTTCTGTGACCAAGGATCTACACCTCCAAAATCGCAGGATTCCGCCATCAAGAGGAATAATGAAAGGTGTAAGAAAATAGGTAAATGAGGTAATGAAATTCCACCTCCTCCCACTTACACTAAAAATAGAACTAAAGGGAAAATGAATCCTAAGGCTTCTAAAAATATCTTTCATTCTGAACAATATAGCTTTGGTAGATAGAATTATGTGTTTCTTTGCACATTTTGTGAAGGTACTAATCATTCTGCAACTTATTTTTGGAAGAGGAAAACTATGTTAAAGAAATTAATGAATTTTTTGAATGATAAGGAAGGTGTTAAAGACCAGTCTCACCCTAGTGATACGAGAAATGGAAAAATGGTTACCTCTCCTAAATAGAGGAATCATTCTCCTAGACAGAGCTCAGGGAATGACAAAATGGGTAAGACTCCTAAAAACAAGGAAGTTAAATTTTGTTCCCATTGTAAAAGGAATGGTCATGATGTTAAGATGTGTTGGTATGTTCCTTTAGGGAAACATTGGAAAGTTTTTAAAAAGGAAAATAAGGTCAAACCAATAGTTGTTTATCTAACTCATGTAGATGCTCATTTTGTTACCGAGGAAAAATCACCTACAAGGAAAAATCCAAGTAATTGGATGGGTTAAATATTCCTCAATTTTATGTTTGCATTATAGTAAGAATGTTTATAGTATCCAAACATTTTAGAGCTATATTTAAGGGATTCTGATGTTTAATGGAAGGATTTATTCTTATGTTAATATTGACTTTGAAAATTTTATGGAAGTCATCTGTAGAGAAATTGAGTGATATGTTTAAAATACTCAAGTTATTTTCTCATAGTAAAGGTAGATAAATTACATTTCTGACAGCATTATGCAGGGATATGGGCATCATCAGAATGTCTAATTTTGAAACTTGCAGTTTTATAATTTTGTCATTTGTGTAAATTTATGGATGCTTATAAGACCCATTCAGGCAGCTATTTGATATTATAATAAACAAAAAAACTTGTTGTATCTACATATGCTTATTTGCACTAATTTTTGAGACCCTCATTACGGGGAAAACATTTTTATTCTTGTAACTATCATATGTGGCTTTAATTAGGGTGTAAATTTAATACACTAAAAACTGGTTTACAAAGTACACGGATGATAATTTTGAAGATTATGGAAGTTCACCGATTTGGGTAAGCATACAGTTTGTTATCTATCCTTTTACAGTTTAGTGTATGGATAGAATTGAGATTCACGTGGATTCAATTTTTTAATATAGCTATTTTTGGGTGTTGATAGTATAATTTATTTTGGATAGTGAATATTTGTAGCTATTACGGTTTTCGGATGGATAGTGGGCACCATCCTAATTATGGGTAGTTTAGATGTGCAGTATACCAATCTATGTTATGAAATTGTAATTCTTGGTAATTGTCCATATCACAAAGTGACAGTTGAACACTAGCTTTCCATATTAGAATGGGTGTTATTATTTGGTTAGTTATTTGTGATGGCATTACAGTGGGGTATGAAAGTTCACAGTTGTGTACAAAGTTGACAGGGTTACATCATTTCAGTTGAACACTAGCTTAATTGGGTGGTATTATCTGATCATTTATGTAATTATCTAATCAAATATTTTCATTTTATTAACCTATAATTTTATTTCAAGTTCTTATATGTGTTTGTGTAATCGTTGGAAGAGATAGCATGTTTTGTGCATTGATACACAATTTTTTTGGACAAAAGCCTTCTCGGTAGGGAGGAGTGATCAAGGGATCAATTTAAGTTTCAAATGTTCCCCAACTTTCCTAAACCATACCAATGTAGTAGATCCTGTAGAGATATTTCAGATGACTATAAGAACGTAAAAATGGACACTCGAGCTCATGATAAGTCCGGTCAAATTTTGGTTAACTGGAAGGTTGACGATGGTCATGCAGTCGAAGATGGCATGCACGTATGCACAATTCACCAAGTGGCTCAATCAGTACTGGAAAAGTTTTAAAAGGAGAAAGAGGACCAAAATGAAGTATTGGTTTGTGACCTCTGTTCTTTGCCAGCTATAAAAATTGTTCGTTGAAACAAGAGGCTCAAATTTTGTAACGAAAGGGAGCCCAATCGCCGTGAGGATGATTATATCATCATCATCAAGGTGGGTCCTCAAGAAACCACATGGATTTCCACCACCTTGCCATATTTCATTATTGGAATGTCACATTATATTACTTGGGTCAAATTTCATTTGTTTACCTTTGTAATTTTTTTGGCGTATTAAGTTTGTAACACCTCTAGAATGACACATACCTATGATGAATTTTGCCATAGAAGGTTCAAACGTTAACAGTGGTTTTTTCTTAAGACTGTGTAATCTTATTACTTAGGAAATCATGTTTACAGTAGATAAGAAGTTATCTATTGGGAATAGGTAGATTTTATTGTGTTTTTCTTAATTAAAAATAAAGCAATCCATCTCTTTTATGTAGAATAAACTCACTTTGCTTGGGATTATTAATTTGATTTTTAGTTTTCATAATTTATGGGGATTCAAATAACATTACCTTAGATCAATTCCATTGATCCAAGGTATGCTTCTAATTTTCATATCTTGTTGTCATGATGTCCAATTTGGACAGATGGAAGGTTTCAGGACCTTGAATGTGCAAAGGCTATGTACGATCCTCTCCATGGATCTCTGCTTCGTATTTGAACTGAGTAACAATTTGGTTCCTCTTTTTCTGCTTTGGTATGATGAAGTTCTCATAGGGGACTTGGGACCTATTTACACTATGTTCCTTAAATCTGGAACCTTATCCTAAAAAGGGTAATCTAACCTAAGTTACTAAGTTTATTTTCTTGTAGGTGATTAATTAACCTAAGACTTAAGACTTACCTATGGACCTATGTTGGTTCCTAAATTAATGTTTAACCTAACTAAGGGAATGGCTAACCTAAGGGGGCCTATGGGATGACATGGGAAGAGGTAAGTGGGAGGCAGTGAATCCAAGGAATTTAAGGCGAGTTATTAATTCCTTATCTCTTTTTACAGCCAAATTTGGCAAAGGCAAGTTGGAAATTTAGATGGGTGAGTTGGCATTTTTGCCAAAGTTTTGGATGCATGTTTTTGTTTGATATAAGTATTCACAAAAATTAGAGACGACAGTGGTGGGAAAGTAGGAAGGAATGATAGTCCTACTCTGCATTTATTATTTTGGAACTAGCAAACCGCCTAGGAAGAAGTTAGTGGGTTTTGGTTTTGTTGATTCATTTAGTTTTGGAGCTAGAGATTTGCATGTAGTTGTTTTATTTTTCAAACCTCCAGTTCCATTTTTACATGCAATATGGTTGTGCACGAGTTTTTCTTATTTGCATGGCATGGAGGGAAATAATTGGCATTATGAAGCTATAAGGAGGAGTTAGAGGAGGGTTTTGTGTTCTTTTACATTTTGAAAGAAGGATTAAGGCTTTGTTTGGATACTTCTATAAATCAGTAAAGGCAAATCACTATCATTCATGATAGGTTCTATCCATTAAGTTTTATGCTTTTACTTAAATGTTCAAAAAAACAACTCTATTCTTTGGAATAATTTTTTTATTGTTTTGTTGGTAAGATTATTCTTCTTGTGGTCTTTGTGTTGTTTTTGGGAATGATTTATCGACCCTATTTGGATGATGGAAAGTATGATATGGGTTTTTAGTTTTCTTGTTTAGATAGTTAGGTTTTGCTTTAAATATTTTTGCATGGGCTTGAAAACATAGCCATAAATATTCATGTGATCATAGTATAACTGTTTAAACTTGTTAATTTTTTTGGTTGCTTAAACTTGGAAGTCTATGTCTTATCGTAGGAAACTATTGGAACGAATGGTTATCATTATGATCTTGCAAAACTTCTTCATGGATATTGATTGATGACTACTCATAATGTTTCCTTTTTGGATATTGAATGAAGACCTCAAAATTATGACTATGCCTTGAATCTTATCACTGTCTGTGATTTCGTGATTGTTTATTTTGTGTGTATCCTTCCTATTGCAAACTTTCTCTGACCTGTTTGTGTGTTGCAGAAGGTTAAATTATTATGGGTTTTGCTTGGAAATTGGTTTAACATCTTCATGGAATTGTTTAAGTTCTTTCGGTTATTATTTTTGTAAAGGCCTCAAAAGTATACTTCTACTAATCTCTGGAATTGATTAGTTGTTTTCATGAACTATAATATTTGGAATCCAGTAGGAGAAATGATATTCTATTTTCTAATTTTTGGTCTTTGGGTAACCAATGAAATTGTGGTATTTGGTGCTAAGAAGGAAAACTCTCTTGGGTATTGGTTAACTATATCTTGGTTATTGTTGTTACCTTGAACTTCTTGATAGCTCTATTAACATTGATTTTATGTATTTTATTAGCATGTTTCTTAGATCTTGGGCCATTAAACTCGGTTTCAGTTCTTTGAGAGATTAGAAAATGCCTTCTTTGTGAAAATGGAATGATGGCTCTTGTTTGGTTATATCATATTGCATACTTTTTTTCCTATGTGGGTCTAAGTTAGGAAGACTATTCAAACTTACCCTTCTGTTAATCTCTTCCTTTCCTCTCAGTGTCTTTTGGGAAATGATTTACTTGTTATCTTGTAGAAATCAAGGCTATTTATGCCATCTCCTTGAATGATGAAAGGTAATGGAATGTTTTTTCTCTTCATTTCTTTTTGTTCTTTTGGTTGTTCATTCAATTCAAACCCAAATTTAAATCTCTGTTTGGGATTTTTGGTTTGAAACATTTGATAAATGACCTTTGTCATTATAGGTTCTTGGTTTCTTAAGGTTCTCTTTTAATCATACAAAGAGTTGTGGGGTAGTAATCTCTCTCCCTCTCCTTCCTTTAATCTTCTTTTAGCTTCAAACTTGGTAAAGATGTTGTCCCTCTCAGGTCTATTACATTTATGCAACTTCTTGACTATTTGATGGGATTGAATGCAGAATGTTTCAGACGAGTATAAGCTGAAGTTAAAAATATTTGGGATGGTTTATTGTGTTTGGATGGAAATATTTGGATGGATTAATGAGTTGGTCTAAAGTATAAACTTGACCATTCTACTTACTTAAAGTAATGATAGCAATGGTGTATATTTTTGAGATTGGAGTGTAACTCATTTTCTTGTTGAAAGTAACCTTACCTCTTTATGAGGTCTGATTTAGCTTGTTTGGTTTTTAACCTAATTTGATTTCTAGTTCTGAGTTTGAGTATTAGGATACTCTAAACAAAGACACTATAAATATTATGATGATTTGGATTATCCTAACTTATTTCTTATGATCTTTAAGTTCAACGGTTAGCATCTCATTTAGGATGAATTTAGGTTTATGAAACATTTGGATGGAAAGTAATGTTTATAAATGATCTACTATTGAGCTATGCTTAAAAGATAGTTAGGGTAGTTACATTCTTCTGTTAAACATGTTTAACTGAGTTAGGAAACATGTAATGAAATGTATGAAAGAGGTAGTGAGATTATGATGAAAGGTTACTTCTCTTAACTTATTGTTTTAATTCTTTTGATAAAAATAAAATAGGATGGAAGGTTGAAGTTGTTATATCTCATGACCTAACCTTGATTTTAATGTGAAGTATATCTCTTTCTCTATATTTTATTAGATTTTGTAACTTCTTTTTGGCCAAGTCTTTCTGAATTACTTCTGGACTGTTTCATAACAACAAAGTTCATTTTATGAAATAGTTATCTAAAATCACATCATTTTAATGATTTAGTGTTTATCTTGCTCGGATTCAATGAACCCGACCCGTGCTAGAAATTTTTGCGAGATGGACTTCATAAAATATGAAAGGGAAATATCTTTAGAAAGTTACATTTGTTTATCAAAGAGACTAGATCTTTATTATGATGAAATATGTTTCATTACTGAAATGTACTTGATGGAAAAGAAATTTGTATCAGAAATTGATTTAATATTGTTGTTTGATATTAGTAATGTCTGAAGTGTTTGGACTTATAAATGTATAATTCCTCCTTGCTAAATAAAATATGTGTGAAATTTGTTTGAACTTGATGTAATTCCTTTTTGGACATAGTGAATGGAAATGATAAGTATTACTCTATTTTATAGACAGTAACATACTTTTATGGTTTGGAATAGAATAAATAGAGATCTGAGGTGTTAGTTGGATTACCTTCTCTAGTGAAGATGCAACTTATAAAGTTGACAATCTTACACAGATATCCAACCATATCATTAGGACTATATTCAAATCAAATGATTGTATGAGAATTAAACTTTGATTATAAGTTATAATGTACAATGGGATTAAAATGGACATTAACCCTCAATAAGGGAAAGGAAAGACAACTCCCATGAAATGAATCATAGTCTTGACTTAAGACCTTTTGGAAATGAATCTGATTGTACCCAGTAGATAGTTGAAGGTGTGTTTTCTCTTGTAGACTTCCTTAACCAAAATAGGAATGTTGGAAAAGAAAAATAGAAATGGAATAGACTTCATTTCTATGAATTCTAATATAAAAAGGACTTGCTCATAACTTATAAAAGCCAGGGCTGTAGTAAGTAAGTAAATAAACAACACTTTCATGAGTGTTGGGCCTGTTTTGTAAAATAGAATTTAGAATGTTAATAGTATTAAAACATAACATGTGAATTGGTGGAATCAAATTTATCTACATACCTATCTCTATGTAAATTTTAACTTGGAACCCTAATGGTTAAGGAATCTAATTGTTTAGTAGGGTTGTTGTAATTAATCTGTAGTAACGAAATTAATAAGATATAACCTTATTTCTATGGTATGTTTGGCCAAATGAGGAAAAATCAGGTGGATGTTGACAAACATCAACTACAGTGTAGTACCTTCATGATGAAAAAGGGTCTTTACAAGGATACTGTGTTGCAGTTGACATGTCTCAACACCCTTCAGAATTTTTCAGCTAGACTGACATAAATTATGACTTGGTCACAGTTATTCCCTAGGTAGAGATAGGGGCATGCTCTAGTGTCAAAGTCAACTCACGTTGACTTAGGATAAATAGACACACTTAATCGACATAAGTTGATTGAGTATGTCTATGTACCCTTAGTCATCGTAAGCAGTCCTCCACACTAGGCCATGTTGCTAACCTTGGATAGGGTTAAACTTTGAATGAGTGGATTGACAGAAGTCAGTGAAGACCATTCTAGATAACAGATCAAGTATGGTGAAGGACTTATTCCATTTGATGAGTATGTCATCTAGGAATATAAACATGAATAATATGTTTAAAATCTTTGGCCAAAGTATCACAAGTTGTTGGTTGTGTTGTCCTATGTCACCTAGTTTAAGAAGCAGGATTTCATATGAGTATCGGTAACAAATATTTAGATAGGCCTCTTAAACATAATACTTGATACCCCTAAAAGGGTAAAAGAACCAAGTATATATAGTATACACATTATAAAGTTAACATGAGATCGGTATGATTCTAAGTCATGAAATGAGAGATTAGTGTGTCACTGAGTCATTTAATTTGCATATGGTTTTCTATTATGAGATAGATTGGCTTTGGAATGTGTGTTCTAAATTATATTAATTTAGAACAGAGAACATTATGCAAAAAAATTCCCTTGTTTCTAAATTCTTAAAATGGGAATGTTACATCTTGGTATCGAGCTGAAGGTTGCAGCTCTTGGACCTATTGTGTCCATAATCTAATAAAATTTAAATTTTCTTGTTAATAAAAAATGGTTAAAATAAGAGGAAATTCTGCAAACAACCCACCACCAGGTGGAGAAGAAGCTACCACCAAAAAATCAATGAGATCCTTGTTGCCCTATTGGACACAAGAGATTGTTTAGATGTACTAGAACAACAAGTAATGGGCAATGAGGAGGAGGAAGAAGATGCTAGTAATAACAATCAACCACCTCCTGTGGACAACACCAATATTGGAAATTTGGGTGTTGATAACAATAATGCTGTCAATGCTAACGTAAAGGTACCCAATCAGCCCGGGGATAATTTTAGTGGAAAATATTCGTAATATGGTGAAAATTTCATTTTAGGAAAATTTGAAAAGGTGAATTTTTCGGAGCGGGTCGGTGTCCTGTTCACCTAAAATATATAGTATATTTTTTTGGGGTCAGATTCGCCATCATTTGAAAACATCTCCTATAAAAACCTAGGTGATTTTCCATGTAGTATACCTCAAGTAGCTTACCATACTCGCATACTCTTAAGCACCAGAGATTACTGTTAGGCTATGAGGGTTAGTGTTAGCCTGTGAGGGTTAGTTGTTGACATGCGACAGGGACATTGTTGATGTGTGATAAAGAGTTATTGCAGACGTGTGAAAAAGAGATATTATAGACGCGTGAAAAAGAAATAGGTTTGACACACGACAAAGAGAGTTGAAACTTGATGCGCGACAGGGCATAGCAGTTGATGTACAACAAGGGCAGTGTTGACGCGTGACAGTGACTTCAGATAGTGGATGCGTGACAGGGAATAGGCTGTTGACACGTGACAAGTGCAGAGTTGATGTGCGACAGAGACCTTAGATAGGGTACATGTGATAGAGACCTCAGAAAGTGGACATTCGCTGCTTGGTTCTTTTGCTGATGCAGGACTCTCTTCAGAATAATGGAAGGTGCTAGCTCAAAGAATGTGAAGAACCTGAAAGTAAGTAAGAAATCTCAGAAATCACTCTTCAAGTATTTTGGAAACTCTGTGGATACAGATATTGAAAATACCAACCATATAGATGCCACCACAAAGAATCAGAATATTGATTGTGTGGAAGGTATTATTGAGGTGGACATGCATTCTACATAGTATCAAAGTCAAACAAATGAAACCTACGATAATATGCCAGATCTTGAAGATATTGTTCCTATTGGGGTGCAACCAGAAGTGCATCAAGATATCACACATACAAATACTCAGCAAAATGGAACACAGAAATCAAATTCAAACTCTGGTCCAAGAAAGAGGAAACCAGGTGATTGTGATATTGCTCAAAATTCTACTCAAAAAGTAAAGCATTGAAAATGAACAAGAATATGTGGACCATTGGTAGGACATAAAAGTTTGATTAGGAAGTTAAATTTACTGTTTATTGAACTGTACGGTCATCTAATTCTGAAGAGATCCCATTTGAATGTACATGTACAATATGTACGTGGAAATTGGGAAAGCAACAAAAATGCAACTGAAGCTAGACACTATAGAAAAACATTGTGGAAAACAATATTTGACTGTAATGGGGCGGATGGCCAGAAAATCAAAACACACAGGTGGAAAACTGAAAAATAATGCATGCATGTTAGATACGTAGTGGAATATGAGGTAGAGTAGAAAAACACAGACATCTCTTGGAAAAGGGAGGAACGATCACATCGCATATTGGTAAGATGAAAGAAACAAATCTACATGCAAAATTCATACAATTCTCTACTCTATTTCACATACTAAAAAAAGGAAGACCAATTTTGGATTTCCTCGATTTCAAAGTTTTGTATCAATTTAATGGAATGTTGAATGTACCTCAGTCTCATTGGTCTGAAAGTAGTGGATGGGAAATGGCAAAATGCCTTTCGATGATAGAGAAGGAAGATTTGAAAGAGAATGTAAAAAAGCAAAGTTTATCTCTCTTTCAATTGATGAAGTGACAACAGTCGACAACACTACATGGGTATGTATCCACGTCTATACTTTAGAAAATCATATAAGGACACCTCATCTATTGGGTGTTATGAAAATGGTTGAAAACTGCAATGCCGAAAACCTACATAAAATAGTTGTTTCTCATTTGAAAGATATTACTAGAATGACTGATTATGAAATTGCTACGAAGTTGGTATGCATTGGAGCAGATGGTGCATCTGTCATGTAGGGTCACCGAACAGGGTTGTGTGTTAGATTACAAACAATAGTGGCCCCATATATGCTACCAATTCACTGTATGGCTCACATAATGAATTTAGTGTATAAAATGGTAAGCAACCATGAAAATGTTGCTAAATTAGAAGAACTTATAAGAGAACTTCATGCCTATATGTCAAGCAACCCAAAGCAATTTCTCGAGTTCCAAAGATTTGCAATCGAAATTACAGATGGAAAAAAACTTCTGAAGGATGTGGAGACTAGATGGATCTCTTTGTATGAACCTGCATGCAGATTTCGTGAGGAGTATCCTTCCTTGGTTGGCTTCATGCACAAATACCATCATGAAGTTGATAGGGTGAGGGATTTGTTGTTCTATTTAATTGATTTGGAGACATTGCTTACATTGGTTGGTATTCTTCCAATGTTAAAGGAGATCAATAAACTGATGAAGCATGCACAGGGTAGATTAATCTATATTGTGGATTTTATATGGATGAGAAAAATGGTATGTCAAAGTCTTGATATATTGTACTATTCCCAAGATAGTTTTGATGCACCTATTTTTGAGAATTGGAAAGCTTTATTAGATCTTAAAAATCCTAGCACCTTTTTGAGATTTAATATCCACGATCACCTCTGCATCATTGTTAATGGGAGGGAAATACCACTGCACATTTTGCAAAAATGTCAAGATATTATAGGATTGGAACGAGAAGATGTTCCCATGACACGTAATCTCTTTGAGTCTGTTATAGTTGAAACAAGAATAAAGCTTAAAATTTTTTCAGAAACCTTGTCATCAGAAATTAGGGAACGTTTCTGTAAAGATAAAATTCTGGAAGCCATGGGTGTGATGAATCCTAATTTTTGGAATATTTGAAGGTGGTCATGCAGAATTTTTCGAAAACATTTCCATAAATCCATGGGTACAATAATGGAACAATTTACAAAGACTTCAGAGCTCAAGGGTATGGAAATCAAAGGTATACTGAATGCTGATTTATTAAAGTTTCAATCAACAAATTTTGCAACAACAATGAGGAACCAATATAAAATTTTAGACGAACCTTTTGAAAGTGGTGCTATTACAAGGCTATGGCGAGGAATCTATCAAAGTTCTATCTTACAAGAAGATATTAGTGAATATTTCAGATTATATGAGTTATTCCAAACAATGATTTTGGGGTTTGTGGAGGACGAAAGGGTTTTTAGTGCATTATCATTTATAAAATCAAAACTGAGAAACAAGTTGGATAAAAATCTGGAAAGTTACATGAGGTGTTATGTTTCTCGATACTCCATCAAAACCTTTCCATTCGACAGAGCAATTGCGCATTGGAATTCCCTTTGCAAAAGAAGAGGTGTGAATAATACAACTACAAGTACAAATATTCCCAACCTTGAGAGTGTAATTGGCTCATCGTCACATTCTACAGAAGACAACATTGAGTTTGATGAAGCTATTGATAATGGATTATTTCAACTTTAAATAGGTATCTTCTTTATCTTTATCTTTATCTTATTGTTTGTCAGTTCACATTTTTTTCATCTCTTTTTATCATTAAATATGTTACAGGTCTATATATTTAAATTTATTTAACTACAATCTTTTTATTGGTACTTCTCGGGACTTGTGCAATGTCAGGCAATTCACCCATCTATCTACTAATCCATTTCTTGTGTTGGGTTTTCTTAAAACATAGATCTAGCACATTACCAGTGGTAGTGATGATTTCAAATTTAAAGAGGTATCTTCTTCAACTTTAAAGAGGTTTTTTTTCAGCTCTTATTATCATTAAATATGTTACAGGTCTATATATTTACATTTATTTAAATACAATCTTTTTATTTTTTGAAAACGTGGGTTGACATCCATCCGAGGAAGCTGTTACTTCTCGGGACTGACAATGTCAGGAAACTCACCCATCTATCTACTAATCCATTTCTTGTGTTGAATTTTTTTAAAACAAAGATCTAGCACATTACCAGTGATGATTTCAATTTTAAATAGGTATCTTCTTCACCTTAATCTTATTGTTTGTTACTTTACATTTTTTCAGCTCTTGTTATCATTAAAGATGTTACAGGTCTATATATTTACATTTATTCAAATACAATCTTTTATTTTTTTGGAAAACGTGGGTTGACATCCATCCGAGGAAGTTGGTACTTCTCGGGACTGACAATGTCAGGCAACTCACCCCTCTATCTACTAATCCATTTCTCGTGTTGAGTTTTTTTAAAACAAAGATCTAGCACATTACCATTGATGATTTCACAACAATCTAATACACAAGAGGTAAGTTAAACCCTATCATATTTGCAATTATGTTTAATTTCTTACCAGTGATGATTCTTTCTTGATTTCTTACAATTATGTTTAATTAATTTATACTACACAATTCATAATCCACGATACATTATACAATTTATAATATACGTCCACATAAAATTCATCATCATCCATATATATCATATCATCACCATATCATTATCATAATCCTGAGTCCTGACACTACAATTATTATTAAAACAATTATTTATCTAATTTAAATTTCTTAAAACAATTCATAATCATATCATTACAAGTATATCCGTTCTAATTTCATCTATATCCATTCTAATCATTAATGTCATCTATATCCATTATAACACATTCCATTTATTTATCATCTATATCCATTCTAATGACATTATGATCATATCATTACAAGTATAGAGAAGAAGAATTATCTTAAAACAAGTTTAAATGTCTAGAGAAGAAGAGTTATTGTGGTTGAAGATAAATCTACGTCCACATTAAATTGATCATCGTTCATATATATCATATCATTATCGTCACTCATCATCTTTCATCATCATCTATCATCATTCCATGTTTGTAAAACAATTATCCATTATCATCATTCATCATCTACGTCCACATACAATTCATGATAATCCAAGTAAACAAGAAACATACATATAATTCATGATAATTCATGATAATCCCCATCTAATGCAATCACCATTAAGAGTAAACCAAAAAGCATAAACTCCATATCAAATCCATATGCAATCAAAATGAAAGATTATATAGTATTTCAAATTTTAAAAGGCTATCAAATCCATATAATTAAATTCAAATACCATACTCAATATTAAAAGTTTCCACACTCAATATTTAAAGTTTCCACAATAATAAAAGTTTCAAGTTTTCAACCCTCTTTTTCTTTATCCATTTCTACTCCTGTGCTCCTTTCCCCAATGGTTTCTTCCACTGTGGCTGTACCCCTTTCCCCAATAGCCGAAATAACCCCAAAACTTATAAGATCTTTCTGCAACACTGTCGATTTTTTAAAATTCTTTCTTCTTGATTTGTCGCATCTCCATGCGACAACAAATTTGGATCAGCTGCTGCCTTAGCTTTGAATAATATGTCAGGGTTGAAGCCGTGCTCTTTAATTATCTGCTTTAGTGTATTGTTTTGTTTGTTAACCAAAACAATATTTTTCTTCAAATTCTTTGTTGCGGATAAACTGTTCTTCGCTATTTCCAAGTGAACTTGCAATACCTTTGCTTGACTCTTCAAATTTTCATATTTCAACTGCACAAAAAGAGTAATGTCAATTCAAAATATTACTAAAAAATAAAAATTTCAAATTAACAAGAATGATTATTTGAAAGTGTTAGTACTTACAACCGCTCTATCTCTTTCGGCATTTGCAATTGCTACCAAATCCTTGTCCTTAGACCATTTTTTAAAATATGCCTAGGCCTTAGCACTAATATTTTCCAATTTGTTTAATGACTTATCCAAAATTTCATCTTTATAGTTGTTATACGTGGCAGTCCCACTTCTTACTTGGGTAAGTAAGGAATCCATCTTCACAGGTTGATTCTGGACTGCAGCGTATAAACTATCCCTTTGCCAATAATTTTCATAACGAATAATAATCTCATTGATAAGAACCTTAGCCCTTCTCTCCCATTCTATAAGTTGATTGATATGAGGTAGAATAAACTCACTGACATGGGATTGAAAATCATAACCAATTAAGTTCTCTAAAGGAAAAGGTAGCAATTGTTCACTATCTGAATCTGATGAAGATGATCTTGCTGGAGAAGTATGGGGGATTTCAGCAAGATCAACTACTACTTGTTTCTACCTTTGGGTGGCCTGATCCTATTTGTGATAAAATTAATCAAGATTCAGATAAATAAATTTAAATTGAAATGTAATTCAAAATTGTAAAGCATATTTAAATTGAAGTATACCTGTTGGCCTTGAATCATGTCACGGGTATTGAAAAAACCAGTTGGGTCATTGCTATCAATGCCCAAATAATCTTCATCTAAATTTATATTGTTCAAAACCGATATGCCCGTTGCACTGGGCAAGCCACCAAGTGAGAGAGTTGGAATTCGAAAGGAGGAGGCAATGTTTAGTGTCCCGCTGGGGGCTGGAGTAATTGGCATGCATTTACCAATGTTCTTTTTCACTATTCCTCTGGTTGGCATTTTAAAAATTATTGGTTGAGTGGGTGTCGGTGCCGTGGTTTGATCAGGACTGCAATGTGCTGAAAAGTACAAGAAAAAACATGAAAAATAGGAAAACAATTCAAAAAGGCAAAAACTACGAAATTAAACGTACTATCGAAAAGTTGTACCTTGTTGTCGAGGGGTAGTTTTTCGTGGTGCTAAGGGTGGCCATGTAGGAGTTGTATTCGGTGTTTTTTCAGAAGATATGAATGCATGCAACTGTATGGATTGATTTGGGGAAGAAGGTTGAGTTTTCGAAACACGTGTATGGTCCAAAGTCCCTGCAATGTCATCAACATTAAATTTTATGTCAATTCATTTGATTAAAATTTAAATTGAAAAATAAATCTACAAATTTGGAATTTGTAAATAATATATGAGAAGGTATTACTTCTCTAGCATTTAACGAGTTTAAACTATTGAGGGTTTGGAGAGGAGTGAGCTTCCATTTTAGATTAGGAATCTCCCTAAGCCTCAGTGTGTTGTTGGCCTCTTCCCCTTGATAATGCCTTTTTTTGGGGAAGGGCTTCAATAAATCTTCTCTGTAAAACATTAAGTGTTAATAACTATGCAGTGCAATGTCGAAAATTGAAATACAAACTAAATAGTTTATACCTATTGTTCTTCAAATGGAATTGACAACTTCATCAACTTCTCATCAGTGTAAGTAGGAATTTTTTTATCTTTTAAATTTAAAAGTGCCTCGTAATAAAGGTCAAGGAGATAGTTTGTCGAATAAATGACAAGTTTTTCTGAAAGTTTTGAATTTTTATGTCAGTTCTTATTTTTTTTATAGATAGGTGGACCAATCGAATTTTTTTTTTTGAGATAGTTACAACTATTTATGCAATGGCCCAATTTGGTATATTTATTTAGCAACCCTACAAAACTATTTTGGATTGAAAAAATGAAATAACTACAACAAGAAAGTGGTGTGTAATTGATTGCGTATCCACACCACTTTGGATTTATTGATGTGGGCTAAAAATGCCAAACAGTTGAGAATTACTATAAATTTATAACACCAAATTGTATCCAAATAAAAATAGAATTAAAACGATGAATTAAAATGAATTATACTTACAATCAACATGGAAACCAAACTTAACGGTGGGCCCGCTTGTTATCTCGATCCCTCCACCATATGATGAAGTAACTCGCATGATGATACGGTTCATCTCGTTGGAAGGGAGGTTTGTCACTGTTCCTGCGAAACACCTTATTTTTCTTAATCATTTTCGTAGGGATCGTCTGGTTTGTTTCCCCCATTACTTGCTGAACTCTCTTGAACACTCCATTCTTGAGTTTCAAAAGCATTCCCAGGCGGTTCCTCTGCACCAAGGGCTCATTTTTTTGTTACACAAATGCTGTCTACTCAGGTTTCCTGGTCTCCCATCCTCCCCTAGCTCGATTCCCCCTTTGCCGAGCTCTGCTGCTGCCAGCCCTGTTTCTCCTTTCTCTGTCCCTACCACCGCTGCTGTCACCCCCATGCCGGCCGTTCAGGATTCTTCTCCCGTTCTGTCTTCTGATGCTCCCACCCCCACTTGGCCTCTACCTCACGGAGACCAGTTACCAGGGCTTCTAGGAAGCTTAACCTTGAGACCCTTGCGGTGGAGAAGGGTTCTCATGAATTTGAAATTGCTCATGACCTCCTGCATATCAGCAGTGCCAGCCCCCGGGAAGTGCAATTGGAAAGCCCTACAAAAAGGCTGGAAGCCTTAGAGGCAGATATGAAATTGTTAAAGGATGAAGTTAAAAACTTGACAAAACAGAAAGGAAAGAGGAAGAAGGAGGAGGAGGAGGATGTGGACAGTAGCCAAATTGAAGATATTTACAAGAAATTGCACTCCTTGGACTCTCGCTTAGGGAAGGCCAAGACTAGGCATGATTACAACATTGCCATCTTTAGGGTGATTGAGGAATTTATTGAACAACACGTCAGAAGTGTCTCCAACCTAAGCGGAGTGCCGGCAACTCTTTGGGGTACTGATAAAGAAAGAAAGAAGACCTTGGAGCAGCTGGATTCTAATGACGCTGCCCATATGACTACTTTGGGTATGTTTAAATCCTGGAAGAATATCAAAACCATCTTAGACAAAGCTACTAGGAAGTAGCTGCAGTTGATTCTGTTGTCCTTGTTTGTTTTTTTGTTGTTTTTTTGCGGATCCTTTACTACTTTTTTGCAGTAATTTTGTTGTTCTGTCTCGTTTTGGTAGTTGTTTTTAGCTACTTTGAGCATCATTGTAACATTTGGATTCTGATCCTTTTCACTCTGGTTCTCTTGCTTATCCTGGCTTTTAGGCCTTCTTTGTATTCAAGGGTATAGTCCCTTTCAAAAAACTATTTGCCAATAATAAAAAAAAACATGGAAACCGATCGTTGATTTGAGAAATTTCTTATCTTCTTCCAGAGTGTAGCCTTTATTGTAACAATTGGTAAATTTCTAAATGGAAGGCCCGTAAACCGATGGATGTCATTTGCTTCGATCATCGAATTGGAACATTCAGCCATTATTGAGTCACATAAAAAGGCCATCCTCTAAATTGTAGGACTAAAGAACGTAATTCAAAATATCTAGATCTGTTTGAAATGGGGCATATTAACGAGCCCCGTAAAGGCACAAGCATCCATCAAATCTTTATATTCGAAGACATCTTTAAAATAGTATGGACATGAGGGCAAAAGGGATTCCTTTAGATGATCTTGGCCATGGATTGTATAGGATTCTCTTCTTGATTTTTTTGTTGATCTTGCAGTTGGGAAGCATGTTAAGTCGACATTGTAGTTGTGTTGGTGTCCTTGACAATGAGGGAAACTTACAAAAATTGAGAGCCTTAAAGTGTAAACGAGAAAATGACCGGAGGGAGGGTATTTATAGGCCAAATCCTATGCCAGCAGCCTATGTTGATGTGCGTTAATGGTCTCTATTGACGCGCATCAATGGCCTCTGTTGACGCGCGTTAATGGATTCTATTGACGCGTGTCAATAGCAGCCATTGATGCATGCGTTAACAACAGCCATTGGCGTGTGTCAATAGTAGCCATTGACACGCGCGCGAAGCCGTGCGCCATTAACGCATCAACGAAGCCATTGACGCGTGCATCAATAGAAACCATCGGCGTGCGATAATTCTTTCTATTGATGCACATCAATGGCTTCGCGTTGACATGTGTCAATGGTTTTGTTGACACACATCAAAATTTCTATTGATGTGCATCAATAGAAGCCATTGACACACATCAATAAAAGCCATTGACGTGCATCAATAGAAGCTTTTGTTATCTTGTTATCCCGTAAAATTGACAAGGGCAATTTTACCGATAACCATACTGAGAAAATTTTGTTTCGATCCCTCGTTAGGGATCCCTCGTGTTCGAAACATTGTAAAATCCCTTCCGGGAAATCTAGTTTTCGAACTTAGTCATTTTGAACCTTTTTTGGCTGGGCGCATGAAATATCCTTATAACACTAGCTTTTGATGCGCCCCCTTAAAAACCTTTGGCGCATGGTTTTACATGTTAACACATCTTTCGGTGCGCCAAAGGATGTTGAGCCTCTTTTGCGTGCGCCAAGGCGCATGCGCTTGTGTTGATACAACTTGTGTTGCGCCGCTCTTTGGTGCGCCAAAGGGCGCACATAATACCATGTCGACAATAGATTTGGTGCGCCAAGGGCGCGCTTTATCTCATGTTGGCAGATGCTTTGATGCGCCAAAGGGCGCATCCCTTCCCGTGTCGACAACAAATCTCCTGCGCCTTTGAAAAAGTGGTTGGCGCATTTATGTCCAGTTTTTCTATATATATATGGTTTGCGCACCCAAATGTCATTTTCACTTTTGTAGAGCACGTGATTTTTCTAAGCTTGTCAGCTCCTGCCCATCGTTTTCTTCGCCTTGTGGACCCATTGCACACTTTTGCTATTTATCAGGTAAGAGGTTCTTCTCCCCCTTGTGCGTTTGGTGTTTTCGGTTCTTGGTATTTTTGTGGTCTGGTTTTTATGCTTGCTGGTCTGGTCTTTAAAATATATGTTTTAAGTTGGCTGCCCTCCCCCTATGCTATCCTCCCTCTTTCCAGATCTGCTGGAGAAGGACGTTTTCTTGAAACAGTGGTTGTAGCCCTCCTGATCTAAACCGTTTCGTTTACCCAGCTGAGCCTTTCAAATAAGAAGTCAGGGATAAAAGAACCTACATCATAGAGAAACCCCCTTTGTAAAGAAGGTTTGTTCACTGTCTTTTCCCCTTGGCGCATCGGCGCGTCCTGCAACACTAAGAACATGTGCGCCCCTTTGGCGCATCTGACCGACCTGTAACGTGAGCAAAACCCGCGCCAATGGCGCACCCAGCTTCCATGTTACACAAGCTTTATCTGCGCAAATCTGAAGCTATAAAGGCGCTGGCGCATCCCCGATTACAACAACATCATGTTGTGTAAACCCTTCATGCGCCGCGCCATATCCCTTTGGCGCACCGAATCCCAATGTAACACACAATTTTCATGCGCCCTTCTTTAAACACAATTTTCATGCCCTTCTTTAAAATGCAACTGCAACAACATCCATGCGCCATGCGCCTTTGGGCTTGATTTAACCTTTGCAACACCCTCTTCCTGTGCGCCTTATCTATTTAGCCTGCAAGTTGCAATTTTCATGCGCCCTGCGCCCTGAGCCTTAAAATCTCTAACTCTTTCTTCTGCTAGCTTTCCAATGGAAGATCAAATGGCTAATTCAACCTTTTTGGATTGGGTCTCGCTTCTTCTTCATGCAGATCAGCAACTGAGTTCGAAAGAACACATGTCTACATCCAGCAAGAGACCCACCAAACCAAGAGGAAAGGCTAAGCTTACTGAAGAGGAGATGAAGTACAAATATCAAAGGGTCAGGATGCCCGAATCACAGGCTGAATGCAACATGGATGTCAGGGACTCAGAGTTGGGTCACATTGACATGGAAGAATTCTAGGTTAGGACTCAGAAGGTTACAAGAAGTCCATGGATGGACAAATTAATAGGCAGTGCCCTGCATTTCACCGGAGGAATCCCCGTCAGTGCCGTCAACAATGAATTCATGATGGTGATTGCACAGTCTTACAACAAGGACACAAGATGTGTCGAAAACAGCAAGGGCGAGGTAATCATAAACCTCACTGCCCGTCATTTTGAGATAATGCTCGGCATCCCTCACCACCGGCACTTTGTGGCCGTCAGCCAAGAAGAGTGCATCAAGGCCTGGGAAGACAACGAAGACCAATGCATGCAACTAATGAATGAAGTCTACTTGAAAAACAAGAAGGTGGTAACCCGGTGGCCCCAAATCATCCACCGCAGTGACTTCTCAGAAGAGCTCAGCGATACTATTACTTTCCTGAGCAGAGTCTTCGGGCTTTCTGACGCCCACTACTTCCATAAATGGATGCTGAGGTACTTGGAAACAATGAATAAGAATGTGCCTGAGGAGCGCTTTTGCTGGGGGGAAATAATAAGCAGTACCATCTCCGAGCAGCTAGAACAATTCGCCACAATGGGAGTGTTCCATATGAACTCCTACATAGTCTACGCTGCAGTGTCGGAAAGGGATTATCCAGGGCTAAACCGAAGTGGAATTTGGCCTCAGGTCAAAATATATGAATATTATCCAGAACTGAGGCTGGAGAACAGCATCCCTCAATTCACCAAAATTAATGATGCTTTCTTCTATCACATCATTTGCATGTTGAGGCCAAATCTAACTCATGGTCGCACAACCAAGAACATTGTGTCAACTGTGGAGAAATGGGGGGCCCTGTTCACCCAGTTTCCCACATTTACCTATCTGAGGGCGGTCAACTTCTTGGGCGAGCCAACCAGGCTGCCGAGGTACGCTGGACCTAAGCTGATTCTACTAGAGTTATCAAGGTAGCTGGTCACATACCATGAGAAATGCCTCAAAAGAAAGAAGGGCGGAACTCCTTTCCCCCTCACAGTGGGCCGGTACACATGCTCCTCCCATCACAAGGTGAAGGAAATGTTCGCAGAGCTGGAGTTGCTCAATTTGAAACATGACTTCCCAGCCAGGCCTACCTTTGACCCAAGGAGCTGCCTGCCAAGGGCTAAGCTTGATCCGATCCATGTTCCTCAGATCGAGGATATTTACATTGACGTCATCCACGAGGTGGAACTCAGAAGAAAGGATCATTCTCACTTAGCATTGGAGGAAATTATCCAATACGGAGTGGCCATTGTCCCCAAAGGCTTCCAAACTATGGAAGATGAAGTAGACAAGGTGTATAATGACACGGAAGGGGATGATTGGCCCTTCCCGGCCATTGACAGAAGCAAGGCTCCTCAAACAATTGAAGAGAGGGTCAAGGAGACTATGCGCAGAACAGAGCACTGGTGCCGCATGAACGGGCTGATCTACCTCGGGGTAGATTTCACAACCTCCCCATTGGGCAATGCGCCTCCAAGGTCCAAGAAGCAGCTAAAAGGCAAAGGTGCAGAAGGTGAACCTAGCACCATTCAGGAAGAAGCCCCTGGAAGTCCTCCTTCCACAGCGCCAGAACAGGTAATAACTCTGGATTCGCCAGAGAAAGAAGCAGCGGAGGATAGTCCCATACGCCCATCCACTCAGGATGTCGGCATTGCTACAACCACAGAGGTCCCTTCTGTCCCTTCTTCTTCTCTTTCTTCCCCTCCTCGAGTGACTCAAACGACCACCCCTTTGGTCGTGTCCTCCGCCCCTTCTTCTACTCTTTCCCCTGCCTCTTCGTCTATCTTCTCCTCCCTCGCTGATCTTTCCTCCTCCATTTCTTCCCTCATTTCTGGGCTCCCTTCCCTCAATTTGTCTTGCAGATTGCGGTTTCCCTTCCTCCCGTGGACACTTCTTCGGCTATGATTTCAATGCCGCCACCGCGTGTCTCCACGTTTTCCCCTCTTCTACCGTTGCTCCCTCCTCCTCTGTCTCTGGTCCTTCTTCTATGGGACCAGCCTGGATCTCTCAGCAGCTGAGCCAACAAAAGAGGAAAGTTCCCATCGCTCCGATGGACTTTTCAGTGATTCCGGCCAAAGGGGCAAAGAAGCAAAAGCCTGTAACACGCTTCTCTCAAAGTGTGCATGGAGAGAGAGTTATGGAAATAGCATACCCGATCCCCTCAAGGAGAAAAAGGATCTGTCTCCGGTAGATTTTACTGTGACCCAAGTCACAATGGGGACATCTTCTGAAAGTCTCCAGGGGGAAGCTCTTTCCGCGGTCGACGCCCTTTGTCAAAAGCTTCAGGAAACAAAAGAAGAGAAAAGGCTACTGAAGGAGCAGAACAAATATCTGCTTCAAGCCTTACAGAAGATGGGTAGTGCACCTCCCACGACTGCCGCCGAGACTTCTGAGCTTCTCAGCCAGGAGAAAATCAATGAATATTCAAAGATCGGCGAGCAGGGTATGGCCGTTTCTGCTTGGAGGAGCCAGATCCTCAAGGACAGTGAAAGAGTGATCGCCGAATATGTCAATTCATATCTAAACATCAAAAAGGCGAACAAGGAACTCCAAGTATTAGCGGGTCCCATATCAGAAGAGCTAGATCATGCTAGACTCCAACATGAGACCTTTCAACAAATGTTCGACTGTTCAGTCGAAGATCTGGTCAAGTTCGGAGTTTTCGGCCATCCAAGGGCCCTCAACAAAACCATGTCCACTCTGGACTATCGGATAGATCAGCTGGAATTTGTTCTGGAAAAGATAGACAAGGTGAAGGAAGAGGCCCTGGATGCGATGCATCAAATGGAGTGAATTGTTCTTAACATGTCTCCAGGGCTGCTCACTCCTTCCTTTACCATGAGATCAGCTGATGAAACTATCCGGATCTTCAAGGAGATCGCTTCTCAAGGAACGGGGCCAGAGGTCACATTTGACACTGAATCTATCAACAACCTGCTAGCCTGTAGGGACTTCATCGGGTTCCTCATCGAGGCGGAGAAAGATTATTCTAAACTCCCAGAAAAGCTCATAAGCGAGCGGGAGACTTGCGAAGCAATCAGCGAACGGCACAAGGATCCATCACAGGATCAATTTGGGCCCATGATTAGCAAGTTTTTGGAATACCGCGCTCAGTTCCACATATCATCTCTCGAGCAAGCAAGATCGAAGTGCAACCCCCTTTCGGCCGCAGGATGACGATGACGAGTAGCTGCTTCTTCTGCTTCTTCTTCTTCTTCTCTCTATTCTCCGACTTTCTTGTTGAAATGTCTAAAGTGTGTTGGCACAAATAATGACATCATCCATGTTGCATCATGGGATGATGTCATCCATCAAGTTGTCAAAAGTCAACATGACTTTTAGATATTTTGTAAATATCTTTGTAAATATTTGTTGGCTCCTTTTTACTTTCCTTCTCCTCTCTTCTATAAATACTTGGAATACTTTTTGTATTCGTGGTGAACATTTTTAGATGAAAATAGAAGTGAGGAGAGAAAGACTTTGAGCTTTTCTGTAATGTAAGAAAAGAGTAATACAAATATTAAGACTTTGTGCTCAATAGTCATGTTATGTATTAGATCTTCCTTACGTTAGATCTCGATGTGTTTAATCTGTTGGATTCATATCTACTTTTCTGTCATTTGCTCATCAAGATTGCTTTGTTTATTTATGCAAGTAGGTTTGGCTCATTTACTACCAACCCAAAAACATAAATCTTCCGACCTTTCGCTTTGGAATTCATTTCTTTTCTTCCTTCGGATCTGTTCTTTCCCTCTTTCATTCCTTTCTTTTCGCAGCCTGAAACACTCTGCTGGGATGAGATCCCAAACCCCCGAAGGTAGAATCTGTGAGACTTGCATAGGTTCCTGCTGGTAGAATAGCAATAAACCAGTTTCGCTTTGCTGACTCAAAGAGGGGCTAAGCCCTGCACACTGTTGGCTCGTCTATCCATAGATCTGTCCAGGCGACAGATTTTCGGACCAATAGTTTTTGGCGACTCCACTGGGGAACGAATAGATCTGTCAGATCTATGATGGTGGTAAGATAAAAAATCAGAAAAAATCAGCAGATTGCTGCCTGTTTGCAAATCTGAACTTTTTGTAAAAATCCAAAAATTTGCAAAAGTGCTCAAATTAAAAAAATTTCTTCTGAGAGTCATAGATCTGGTCCAGTTATAGATCTTTAGTTCGCTGAGTTTTTGAAAAATATGGAATTTTCCGTAGATCTGAGTTTTGACTGTTTGCAAGAAGTTTGAAACCCTAAAAAAAAAAAAAAGTTAAAATCAGATCAGAAAATCAGCCTACTAATCTTCCCTGCCATCTTATCCTCATTATAATTTGTCATTTAACCGCAATCGGTTTCTGAAGAGGATAATTTTAAATATTTAGAAAAGTATTTGCTGCTGGTTTTTGTCAGAAAAACCAGAAAATCAGCCAGTACAACCAAAAAGAAAGTTTAAATCTGCGCCATAACATTGCAGATCTGGAAGGTACACTGGCGAGTGAACCTTTTACGCGCAGCAGGAGAGCCCGTGGAGAAGCTGATCCTACTTTCGATCTGCTTCAGAGGCACAATTTCAGCGTAACACCGGCACGTTTTTCAGCGCTAAGCTCGGCTAGCCGGTCATCCAGGAGTGTCTCACCTCCACGAAGAAAAAGTCTTTTACAAGGAGCATCTACGTCCCTTTGTAGTGCCTTGCTACTCAGCGGAACTACACTTCCAGCTCGTGTTCTCTTTCCGGCTTTTCAAATGGCGGTTCCATGGGGAAACGCGATGGGTCCGTTGGCTTTACCACATCCAGTTCACGCTCTCCCTCACGGAAATCGAAAGAATTTTCCCAAATTTGACGGGAGCGGAAATCAAAGCACGGATTCCCACATATCTGCATTCATTATGTCATGCAGTATTTTGGATGTGACCCACGAAGATGTGTCGGTTCACCTTTTTCTGGAAACCCTACAAGGGCCTGCAGCTGAATGGTTTCAGCATTTGCCGGCCGGATCTATCACCAGTTGGGCCACCTTACGGGATGCTTTCGAAGACAGATACAAGCCTTCAGAGGATGCGTTTGCATTATTATCACGAATCACTCACCTGAAGAAGGAGGTGAATGAGACCATGCGCGATTTTATCACCCGGTTCAATGCACTAATCAACCGTGTCCCTGTTGCCATGCTTCCAATGCCGGAAAATCAAAAGTGTTTCTTCGTAAACGCTATGAGCTCGAAAGTTAGTTTCTTGCTCCTTCAGGAACGAGTTGCCACCTTGGTTCTCGCCCAAGCCGCTGCCATTCGCATAGAGGATAATCTGATAATATCCGGCGAATTAAAAAAGGAATCAGCCAAGCCTAAATCTTCGGGCCCTTCGCCCACCACTTCGTCTTATCCAGCATTCCAAAAGATGGTGAATGATTTTCTTGCATTGAAGAAGCAGTTGGCCCAGGCCTCTCCCAGTTCCTCATACCGGGATATTCCGCGGAGGAATTTCATTCCTAACAATGTCTCACAAAGGCCGCGTCTACCTACAGCTGCTCCACGGTTGGCACTTGAGGCCCCTCCGGTCAATGCTCTGGCCGAGATTGAAGAAGAAGAGCAGTATTATGAAGAACCTTCGTCTCAAGGTGAAGATGATCAAGATGTCGGTGAACCGACTGGCGACTCTACTATTGGATATATGGAATTTGATGAGGAAGAATCTGATGAAGAAGAGGGTACCCAGGGGTACGCAAGCGGGCAGTCATATGCTGTTTTTACTCATTCGCAAGGAAAAGAAGTGGAAGTTGCTGCCCATGTCCAGCAGGAGAAGGCCGTGTCAAACGCGCCTCCGATCATTGCTAAAAGAGGTAATCCTCTTCCTACTCAACTCCCTGGAAAATCTTTTACAAAGAAGTCTTTTCCCCCTATCTCTCCTCCAAATCAATCCTCTCACATTCCTCCTAAGACCACCAATCCTATTCCATCATCGCGAGGTGAGGGACTCATTCCTTTACCAATGCAACCCTTGGCCGCGTTTGATATTATAGATCATGCAAAAAAGACCAAGATCCAAATGTCTGAAGCTGAGTATCTTCAGTCAAACCCCGAACAGCTCGTAAGATTGACTAAGTATATCCAAAGTCAAGCTGTTATATCTAATCAGGTTTCCCCAAAAGGAATCCTATCCACTCCCCCTGAATCTCATATAAATGTTGCTTCAACATCTGCGTCAGGCAAGATAGAACCTTTCTATCTCTCTCTACTGATCAATGGACACAAGCTGAGTAATTGCATAATTGATTCCGGAGCTTCTGATAACGTCATGCCGGCAAAAGTCACCCATGCTTTGGGCCTCACTCTTACCAAGCCTTTCGGCAGGTGTTATTCTTTGGAAACTAAGCAAGTTCCGTTGGTTGGCCAAATCAAGGACGCGCAATTTGCATTTGCGGCTTTCCCGGATAAAAGAGTAAAATGACAAATTCTCGTTGCCGACATTCCGGCAAAGATATGGAATATTGCTGGGAAGAAGTTTTTGCAGTGAAGTTGGTGGAGAAATTCATATGGACTGGTCCAAAGCTAGAATTCCAGTCAAAGGCGTAATGCAGACTTTGGAGCCAGAATCACAAAAGAAATACTTGGTTACCAACTCTGAAGACCCCAAAGCTCAAATCCTTTTTGAATCATCAGGGATGGGGAATTACTTCTTATCTACTGAGACGGATAAAACAGGGGCTGTTCTCGTTCAGGAAGGAGATCTTAATAAGATCTGGACATTGCAATTCGATGGGAGCTGTGCAACTAGTGGATGTGGCGCTGGGGTCGTGTTGATATCTCCTGAGGAAGAAGTCATTCCTCTCTCTTTCAAATTGCAGTTTTTCAACACCAACAATACTGCTGAGTATGAATCTCTCTTACTCGGTATGCAAGCCGCAAAAGAAAGAGGAATAAAAAATCTAAAAGTACAAGGTGATGCTGAGCTAGTTGTAAATCAGGTCAAAAGGATTTACCAAGTGAAAAATGAAAGGCTCAGGCACTACCGTAACGCAGTATGGGACAGCATCGAAGAATTTGATGCCTTTTCAATAGGGGCAATTCCAAGAGCCCAAAATGACATGGCTGATTCATTGGCTGTTTCAGCATCTCTCATGCTCCCACATCCAGGTTTGAAAACAAACAAGTACACCATTGAGGTGGTTTTCCGCCCGAGCATACTGCGGATAATTCTCAAGATTGGCAGTGTTCAATGATGATAATCAACTCATTGCCTTTCTGGAGAAGGCAGAAAATTTTAAAGAATTACACTTTGAAGGTTCTACTTCCACTTGCCGTGAGTCAGTCACCGACCAAGGCAATGAATCTGAAGGTATCGATGGCATATGTCAGCTCAAGGGAAATAAAATTCCAAAGGGCCTGGTTTCTCTGGAACGCCTGTTTGACAGGCATGACCGTTTTGTAAAAAAGAAGAGGCGGGATGATCCTGACTCATCCCCAGAGACCGAACCGGTCAATTTAGGTTCGGAGGCACATCCGCAATTTGTGAACATTGGGAAATGTTGCACGCCAGAAGAAAAGCAAAAATTTGTCAAGTTGCTGAAAAAATATATGGATGTATTGGCATGGTCTTATGCCGATTTAAAGTCCTTCAAGCCGAAGGACGTTCAGCACGATATTCCGTTGAAAGACGATGCCAAAGCCTTCCGCCAGAAGCAGAGGCACTATAATCCCAAGATTTCGGGCACCATCCAGGCTGAAATTCAGAAGATGCTAGACGTAAGAATCATCTTCCCTATCCATCACAGTACTTGGGTAGCAAATATTGTGCCAGTGCGCAAGAAAAATGGTGAAATACGCATCTGCGTAGACTTTCGAAACTTGAATCAAGCTTCGCTGAAAGACAACTACCCTCTTCCGATAATGGATCAAGTTCTGCAAGCAGTAACTGGATCAGAGATGCTGTCCATGCTTGACGGTTTTTCAGGTTACAATCAGATTGAAGTTTCACCTGAAGATCAGTTTAAAACAGCATTCACTACTCCCTGGGGTACATTTGCCTACAGCAGGATGCCTTTCGGCCTAACTAATGCCGGCGCCACTTTTCAGCGGGCCATGGACTTTGCTTTCAAAGGTATGATGGGGAAGGTCATTGTGGTTTATTTAGATGACCTGACTGTGTTCTCCAAACAACGAAGCGATCATTGTGATCACTTGGAGCAAGTGTTGGCCAGGTGCCGAGAACATGGGATTTCCCTAAACCCAAAAAAGTCTGTTTTTGGAGTCACGGAAGGGAAGTTGCTAGGCCATGTGGTCAGCAAAGAAGGGACAAAGATAGATACTGAAAGAGTTAAGGCTATTCAAAGCCTTACTCTGCCTACAAGCAAGACTGGTGTTCATTCTTTCTTTGGAAAGGTGAACTTTCTCAGGCGTTTTGTTCCTGACTTTGCCGAAAAGACCCGTCACATATTGAACATGATGAAGGGGTCACCAACTTTCAGATGGAGTGAAGAGGGGAAAAGGTCATTTGAAGAAATAAAAGCTTCGTTGCTCATGCACCAGTCCTGGTATGTCCAGATTTCTCCAAGGACTTCATCATGTATAGTTATGCATCTGAGCATACTGTGTCCGCAATCTTAATGCAAAAGAACTCGGAGGATGTTGAATCTCCAATCGCATTCATGAGTTCTCCTCTCAAACCTCACGAACTAAAGATGACTCAATTGGAAAAGCACGCTTTTGCCGTTGTTAAAGCAGTGAAAAATTTCAGGTATTACATCCTAAACTCGCATACGGTGGTGCTGGTTCCAGACACGGCAGTGAAATCAATTCTAACTCAGCAGGAGTTAGGAAGCTTGCGAGGAAATTGGATCGCAAAGGTCCAGGAGTATGACCTAGATATTAAACCAACCAAGCTGGTAAGGGGTAAGGGCCTGTGTCAGCTAATGGCTGAAAACAAAGATTCAGAAAACCCTGATGAAAGGGGTGACTACACCGATGAAACACAGGACCGGCAGGAAGAGCCTGATTCCCTGCCTCTGGTTCTATTTGTTGCAACTAGTGATGAGTGGTACTCCGACATCACTTTCTTCCTTACCTACGGCGAATGCCCGATGCACCTAACTGCAAAGGAGAAGCGCACTATAAAGCTCAGGGTGGCTAAATACGTCATCTGGGATAACGGCTTATATAAGCGCGGGATAGATGGCATCTTCCTGCGATGTGTCGACAAGCCCCAGCAAGTAAAACTACTGGAAAGTTTTCACAATTCAGCTTGTGGAGGACATTTTTCTTCCTCCGTGACGGCACACAAGATCATTCGGGCCAGGTACTATTGGCCAACGCTCTTTCAAGATACAGCCACCTGGGTGGCAAAGTGTGAACCCTGTCAGCAATTCGTCGGCAAGCCCAAGTTGGCTGCCTTTCCCCTAAGGCCGGTCATTATCAATGAACCATTCAGGAAATGGGGAATTGATTTTATTGGCGCACTCAATCCTCAATCGAGTGCCGGACATAGCTATGTCCTTACAGCAACGGATTACTTTACAAAGTGGGTGGAAGCCATACCTGTCAAGCATGCCACTTCTGAGGTGGTTTGCAATTTCATTAAAGAGAATATCATTGTCAGGTTCGGTGTTCCAAACAAAATCGTTGCTGATAATGCTTCTAACTTCTCCTCTCGAGAAGTTATTAGTTTTTGCTATGAATATGGGATAACTTTGGCTCATGCCTCAGATTATTACCCTCAAGGAAACGGTCAAGCGGAATCCAGCAACAAGAACTTGGTGGCCATCATACGAAAACTGGTGGAATCAAATCAGCGAATGTGGCACAAGTCTTTGTACGACGCTTTGTGGGCGGACCGCATTACTCCCAAGAGATCGCTCGGCATGTCACCTTTTCAAGTGTTATATGGCACTGATGCCGAACTTCCCATTTCCGTGGAACTTCCTGCTCTGCGCTTGGCACGAGCGATTGAAGATGAAACTTTCCAGAATTCTCTAGAAAAGAGAATCATGTATTTGGCAGCACTTGAAGAAAAGAGAGTGAGAGTGATCGACAGGATCACTGAACATCAGAATCAAGTTAAGAGGCTTTTCGATAAGAAGGCCAAGCAAAGAGATTTTCAAGTGGGAGATCTCGTCCTTTTATGGGATAAGCGAAGAGAACCAAAGGGCATGCACGGAAAGTTTGATTCCCTATGGAGAGGGCCCTTCAAAATCAAGCAACTCAACGGAGAGAATAGTTTCTATCTCTCGTATCTGGATGGAACTGAGCTCCCGCTTCCCTATAGCGGGCAGCATCTGAAGATCTTCAGGAAGTAGAGCTTGCTCTCTTCTTTGTACAATTTGCTTTAAGTTGTGTGTTTGCTTTCGTCGTGTGTTTGCTTTCGGTTTGTCATGTGTTTCTTTTGTTCTCCCTCCGGTCCCCCTTGTTTTTGACTCTGTTACCCAATGGATAGGCACAAGTGATCTGGGATTCTCTACCCCTGAGTTTGCTCAGGGATAGTCCCCAGAAAGAGCCAGCTGTTATCCCGTAAAATTGACAAGGGCAATTTTACCGATAACCATACGGAAAATTTTGTTTCGATCCCTCGTTAGGGATCCCTCGCGTTCGAAACATTGTAAAATCCCTTCCCGGGAAATCTAGTTTTCGAACTTAGTCATTTTGAGCCTTTTTTGGCTGGGCGCATGAAATATCCTTGTAACACTAGCTTTTGATGCGCCCCCTTAAAAACCTTTGGCGCATGGTTTTCCATGTTAACACATCTTTCGGTGCGCCAAAGGATGTTGAGCCTCTTTTGCGTGCGCCAAGGCGCATGCGCTTGTGTTGATACAACTTGTGTTGCGCCGCTCTTTGGTGCGCCAAAGGGCACACATAATACCGTGTCGACAATAGATTTGGTGCGCCAAGGGCGCGCTTTATCTCATGTTGGCAGATGCTTTGATGCGCCAAAGGGCGCATCCCTTCCCGTGTCGACAACAAATCTCTGCGCCTTTGAAAAAGTGGTTGGCGCATTTATGTCTAGTTTTTCTATATATATATGGTTTGCGCGCCCAAATGTCATTTTCACTTTTGTTGAGCACGTGATTTTTCTAAGCCTGTCAGCCCCTGCCCATCGTTTTCTTCACCTTGTGGACCCATTGCACACTTTTGCTATTTATCAGGTAAGAGGTTCTTCTCCCCCTTGTGCGTTTGGTGTTTTCGGTTCTTGGTATTTTTGTGGTCTGGTTTTTATGCTTGCTGGTCTGGTCTTTAAAATATATGTTTTAAGTTGGCTGCCCTCCCCCTATGCTATCCTCCCTCTTTCCAGATCTGCTGGAGAAGGACGTTTTCTTGAAAATGCATGGTCAGAGCTCTCCCGATCTAAACCGCTTTTGGTTTACCAAATGAGCCTTTCAAATAAGAAGTCAGGGATAAAAGAACCTACATCATAGAGAAACCCCCTTTGTAAAGAAGGTTTGTTCACTGTCTTTTCCCCTTGGCGCATCGGCGCGTCCTGCAACACTAAGAACATGTGCGCCCCTTTGGCGCATCTGACCGACCTGTAACGTGAGAAAAACCCGCGCCAATGGCGCACCCAGCTTCCATGTTACACAAGCTTTATCTGCGCAAATCTGAAGCTATAAAGGCGCTGGCGCATCCCCGATTACAACAACATCATGTTGTGTAAACCCTTCCCTTCATGCGCACGAAAAGTCAATGTTACATATCCCGCGCCAAAGGGCGCACCGAATCCCAATGTAACACACAATTTTCATGCGCCCTTCTTTAAAATGCAATCTGCAACATCCATGCGCCATGCGCCTTTGGCGCCAGTTTAACCTTTGCAACACCCTCTTCCTGTGCGCCTTATCTATTTAGCCTGCAAGTTGCAATTTTCATGCAGCCCTGCGCCCTGAGCCTTAAAATCTCTAACTCTTTCTTCTGCTAGCTTTCCAATGGAAGATCAAATGGCTAATTCAACCTTTTTGGATTGGGTCTCGCTTCTTCTTCATGCAGATCAGCAACTGAGTTCGAAAGAACACATGTCTACATCCAGCAAGAGACCCACCAAACCAAGAGGAAAGGCTAAGCTTACTGAAGAGGAGATGAAGTACAAATATCAAAGGGTCAGGATGCCCGAATCACAGGCTGAATGCAGTATGGATGTCAGGGACTCAGAGTTGGGTCACATTGACATGGAAGAATTCTGGGTTAGGACTCAGAAGGTTACAAGAAGTCCATGGATGGACAAATTAATAGGCAGTGCCCTGCATTTCACCGGAGGAATCCCCGTCAGTGCCGTCAACAATGAATTCATGATGGTGATTGCACATCTTACAACAAGGACACAAGATGTGTCGAAAACAGCAAGGGCGAGGTAATCATAAACCTCACTGCCCGTCATTTTGAGATAATGCTCGGCATCCCTCACCACCGGCACTTTGTGGCCGTCAGCCAAGAAGAGTGCATCAAGGCCTGGGAAGACAACGAAGACCAATGCATGCAACTAATGAACGAAGTCTACTTGAAAAACAAGAAGGTGGTAACCCGGTGGCCCCAAATCATCCACCGCAGTGACTTCTCAGAAGAGCTCAGCGATACTATTACTTTCCTGAGTAGAGTCTTCGGGCTTTCTGACACCCACTACTTCCATAAATGGATGCTGAGGTACTTGGAAACAATGAATAAGAATGTGCCTGAGCAGCGCTTTTGCTGGGGGGAAATAATAAGCAGCACCATCTCCGAGCAGCTACAACAATTCGCCACAACGGGAGTGTTCCATATGAACTCCTACGTAGTCTACGCTGCAGCGTCGGAAAGGGATTATCCAGGGCTAAACCGAAGTGGAATTTGGCCTCAGGTCAAAATATATGAATATTATCAGTAATCGAGGTCGAGAACAAAGATCCTCAATTCACCAAAATTAATGATGCTTTCTTCTATCACATCATTTGCCTGTTGAGGCCAAATCTAACTCATGGTCGCACAACCAAGAACATTGTGTCAACTGTGGAGAAATGGGGGCCCTGATTCACCCAGTTTCCCACATTTACCTATCTGAGGGCGGTCAACTTCTTGGGCGAGCCAACCAGGCTGCCGAGGTACGCTGGACCTAAGCGATTCTACTAGAGTTATCAAGGCAAACTGGTCACATACCATGAGAAATGCCTCAAAAAGAAAGAAGGGCGGAACTCCTTTCCCCTCACGGTGGGCGGTACACATGCTCCTCCCATCACAAGGCAAAGGAAATGTTCGCAGAGCTGGAGTTGCTCAATTTGAAACATGACTTCCCAGCCAGGCCTACCTTTGACCCAAGGAGCTGCCTGCCAAGGGCTAAGCTTGATCCGATCCATGTTCCTCAGATCGAGGATATTTACATTGACGTCATCCACGAGGTGGAACTCAGAAGAAAGGATCATTCTCGCTTAGCATTGGAGGAAATTATCCAATACGGAGTGGCCATTGTCCCCAAAGGCTTCCAAACTACGGAAGATGAAGTAGACAAGGTGTATAATGACACGGAAGGGGATGATTGGCCCTTCCCGGCCATTGACAGAAGCAAGGCTCCTCAAACAATTGAAGAGAGGGTCAAGGAGACTATGCGTATAACATGCAGCACTGGTGCCGCATGAATGAGCTGATCTACCTCGGGGTAGATTTCACAACCTCCCCATTGGGCAATGTGCCTCCAAGGTCCAAGAAGCAGCTAAAAGGAAAAGGTGCAGAAGGTGAACCTAGCACCATTTAGAAGAAGCCCTGGAAGTCCTCCTTCCACAGCGCCAGAACAGGTAATAACTCTGGATTCGCCAGAGAAAGAAGCAGCGGAGGATAGTCCCATACGCCCATCCACTCAGGATGTCGGCATTGCTACAACCACAGAGGTCCCTTCTGTCCCTTCTTCTTCTCTTTCTTCCCCTCCTCGAGTGACTCAAACGACCACCCCTTTGGTCGTGTCCTCCGCCCCTTCTTCTACTCTTTCCCCTGCCTCTTCGTCTATCTTCTCCTCCCTCGCTGATCTTTCCTCCTCCATTTCTTCCCTCATTTCCGGGCTCCCTTCCCTTCCTTTGTCTTCTGCAGTTACGGTTTCCCTTCCTCCCGTGGACACTTCTTCGGCTATGATTTCAATGCCCCCACCGCGTGTCTCCACGTTTTTCCCCTCTTCTACTGTTGTTCCCTCCTCCTCTGTCTCTGGTCCTTCTTCTATGGGACCAGCCTGGATCTCTCAGCAGCTGAGCCAACAAAAGAGGAAAGTTCCCATCGCTCCGATGGACTTTTCAGTGATTCCGGCCAAAGGGGCAAAGAAGCAAAAGCCTGTAACACGCTTCTCTCAAAGTGCTGCGGGTGAGAGAGTTATGGAAATAGCATACCCTGATCCCCTCAAGGAGAAAAAGGATCTGTCTCCGGTAGATTTTACTGTGACCCAAGTCACAATGGGGACGTCTTCTGAAAGTCTCCAGGGGGAAGCTCTTTCCGCGGTCGACGCCCTTTGTCAAAAGCTTCAGGAAACAAAAGAAGAGAAAAGGCTATTGAAGGAGCAGAACAAATATCTTGCTTCAAGCCTTACAGAAGATGGGTAGTGCACCTCCCACGACTGCCGCCGAGACTTCTGAGCTTCTCACCAGAGAAAATCAATGAATATTCAAAGATCGGCGAGCGGTGGTATGGCGTTTTCGCTGGAGGAGCCAGATCCTCAAGGACAGTGAAAGAGTGATCGCCGAATATGTCAATTCATATCTAAACATCAAAAAGGTGAACAAGGAACTCCAAGTATTAGCGGGTCCCATATCAGAAGAGCTAGATCATGCTAGACTCCAACATGAGACCTTTCAACAAATGTTCGACTGTTCAGTCGAAG